>CM067360.1:92360155-92741055 GCA_034401795.1 Chaetoderma sp. LZ-2023a | reverse complement strand
GCATGACACGTGTGTTCATTCTAGTATTTTGAGAACGATGTAGGAAATGCTTTGTTGAATATTTTGAACATATTTGGATTGGAAGGCAACAATGTCTTTCAATCAAATTATGTTCACAATATCTAATAGTACGTTTTATTTTGTTTTGGAAACACACCAAGTTATTTCGGAGCGGCGCCGTTACGCCGAGGGCATTCGTTTCAAAAGGAATCTTATAATCAGTTCGAGAAGCAGACCATTGCATTGTGTGTATAAAAGCTAATCTGAATATATAGATGCCACCATCGGATTGTTTAACATTGTCCGTATTGAACCCTAAATGGTTCTCTTAAAACATAGACCTGGTGGGGGTGGGGGGGGGGGGCTATATGCTGAGGTTAATCATTTATAAAAAGGTATGGCGAAAAGAATCAACGCAATTGGGATGGGTCCCGTGCTGGATATTACCAACGTCACCCATGTACACCCATGTACAAGAAAGTTCTATCAGTTTTAGTCAATATCGGCAACGTTGTGTCTATAGTCACGTGACGTGTACTTCTCCAGTACCGGGCCGTATAGGATCGGTATTGCCCTCCTACCAAGTACCAATCCAGTAAGCCTATAAGCCTATAATCTCAGGGAAGCATCCAATCCATACTTATAACGGAGGTGTTATCACTTAACAGTTGAGTGCAAGGAATCATTAGGCCCTATCTTCTAAAATCAATTACATCATACCTGGAATACCGCCACACATTCTACCACGTATCTTCACCGAACGCGCTGCGGGCAAGAGGGGAAGCTTTAAAACAGTGCTAATATGTAGTATTTAAAATAAAACCGTCCTGTTAGCCCTTTTTAGTGTAGATACAGCCAAACTGCCCCGATACAGCAGTCCACGCCGCGTTCTACGAAGATGCGATTAACACGCTGAGAGTGACATAGCATGAGGCATAGGCCCGCAATTCAGAATTGCATCTCTGGCTAATGGTCCGTGATTAATCGTGATTAACTTGCCAAGATGTGAATTGATGAGTCTGACTAGAGTTTGCTTCGGGAATTAGTCATGACAGCGTAATAATAGGATTGAAATTATCATGACAGCTGAAAACATTGTAAGGCACCATTTCACTACTGAAAGATATGCTTAATTAGAATTAATGTACGCGTGTATATTTCTTATATTTAAATGCGTCATCGTACTTGTGAGCAATGGATGAATCCAGTCTGTCACTCATGTAAATGGCGTCATAAACTATTACGCCATATGTCAGCTGACGTCACAGGCATAATACACAGATATAATGGAGCTGGAATAGTCCGTGAGTTGTACGAATAGTATGCATTTACTATTTAATAAATATTATGTTGAACATTTTGAAACTAATTTGACTGGTCGCTGTTGCGGTCATAGGCAGCAACAGCGCCCAGTCAAATTATCTTCAAAATATTCAACAGGTTACCTGTATAGTTACATTGAAACTGCAATACTGGGAATTCAGGGTTCAAAGTATATAGATCGATGCAAATACGTGTAATGCATGGATGGTTCTTAGCTGGAAACGGACTGGGCATAGCTAGAAATTGGCCGTGCTTACCTAGAAATGGATCCCTCTATTGTATGGTGCGTGTTCAGTGAAGGTAGTGCAGTTTCAAAGTATTTAATAGCTTACTTGTATAATTTTCTGGAAATTGAGAATCAGAGAGTGCAGGGATGGATTGATCCCAACATGAGCAAAGCGTGGACGAAGCTTAAGCAAGTGACGGGCGGGAAATAGCTAAAACTGGAAAGTTCCATTATTGATAGGTTCCACAGTATCGACACCCGCACCATTTTATTCTCCTGCATGGAGAAAGTCGCGTGCATGTGTGTGTGTGTGTGTGTGTGTGTGTGTGTGTGTGTGTGTGTGTGCCCTCCCATATCTGTACATATACGTGCACGTGCATGTGCGTGCATGACTACGTATGTCGACTATTTACGGGAACACGGGTTCGAGCGTCTAAAGTTACGTCTTTGAGTTGGTGTGCACACGCGCACGTATAGCCTACATATGTGCCTATGTAAAACTATGATAGACAGACGAATGGCGCTGTCAAGGAACATCTGCGAATTGACGCGCATAGAAATCAGCTGTATACCCGACACTGATTATACAGAAAATAATTCAATTTACAACATCTTACTTCATTTCAGCACAATAATCAATAAAAGTGACGCCATTAAAATGTCTCAGAAAGGCATTATTATCGAGTAAAACGGTTTTAAAACGGTTTGAATTACTACGACGAATGCGTCAGTGAAGTGACAGCTATTGACTCCATACAAATAATTACGCCATATCTTAAATTATGTCATTGCTCTCCACATTGTGACTTGTACCGAGCAAAGTAAAAGGATGGATAAAAGGCGGCGTCATCTGCCAGTTTCGTTTATTTTAATTGCTTTGTAAGAGAACTTTGGCTTACTTTCTAAAACACAAATCGTGCTAAGCATGGCATTTATTTCCGGCCTATCGGGAAATGGAGAAGTTAATCTCTACAATAATATGCTAACATTAGACCCCGGCATTCATTTACGAAGATGAATTGTTCAGGGGCACACGATGACGCACGAGTAAAGCTATCTGTCATCAATTGTAGATCTGTGCACGCACACCAGTTGCAGAAATATAGCCCCGCATCTCACTACACCCATCCTCCAACACCGCAACACCCATCCCCCAACCCAGCCACCTCCAACTAAGCACCAAACACCGTCACTCTCATAATTTCCCAGACACTGGTCCACACACATGGACATTATATCTGGCCCGTAGTTCAACTCAAATCAGTGTTTCCCAAGAGTCAGCGGAGCAGTTGCGCCATAATGAAATTGTAGTTAGAGACGTCTCTCTCGCATAAAATATCCTATACTGGGAATCGCCCCAAAAGGATATTTATTTCCCTATGGGGACTTTGCAAGAATTTGTGCGAGGGCATCATCCTCTGATAAATGGGTGTCTATGGACAATACCGTGATATCATGCCATCTAGATGCTCTCAGAAGATCACCTTTTTTGAGTTTTTAAACATAGATATAGCCCCGCAATGGATGAATCCAGTTTTAGCGATGCACCGCCCATCTCTAGCTAAGTTCCAACCATGCATTGCCCGTGTTGGGATCGATCGATTCCGGACCTCCCTGAATCCCATTTCCAGAAAACTATATAGGTAAGCTATTGACTATTTTGAAACTAATTTGACTGAGGGATGTTGCTGCCTATGGCAACAACTTCCTCCAGTCAAAATCGTTTCAAAGTATTCAATAGTATGTTTTTTAACTAGTACATACATACGATTCGTACACCTTGGCGGTCTATTAAGCATTTATGAGGACTCAATTACGTTATCAATGACGTAATTGATTATGACATTATGACATCAGCCCACATATTACGTATTTTATTACGACGTCATGTGATTGATTGATTGATAGATTGGATTCCTCTATTGGACGTTAAATTATGTTATTTTATCACATTTCCGTCAAAAATATACTTAAGGATGTATTGAAATTCATCAGAAAAAATTGTTAAAATAAAATATCAATTTAATATGGAAATTTCTTGGAAATATACTCGTCAAAAATGGTCTTACCTCATCATAAATTATGCACAGACAAGAAAACTCGTATATACATAGTGTTCTTATTTGAGGGCATGGTTACTGGAATAGCTTGTGGTTTTAATTCCATGTATGTTACTGTTTTAGTACATTTGCTTTGCTTGGCACAGCCCTGTTTTCAGCGTCCACTTATTATGCTTGTAAACAAGTCTGGAATCATGCACACAGTCATAGCTAGTACAACCCATAGACCGCGTAGTCCCATTAACCAACCCATATTACTACAACACGACTAGCATTACAATACGCACACAATTACCTTAGCCTTGCCTACTAGCCTAGGCTAATTGGCTAGCCTACTAGCATAGCCTGTTAGCGAAGCTTACTAGCATAGCTGGCTAGCGTAGACGATCGCGCTAGGACTATCCTAAACTAGCTCACCAGTCTAGCCTGGACCACTGGCCTACCTACTAGCGTAGTCTACTGGTCTGACGTATATCATGTCTAATCTCCGGGCAAAGTAGCCTTCTCTGCTCTCCTGGCCTAGCCCGCTAGTCTAGCATACTCGCCTAACCAACTAGCTTATTGAACTAATGAACTAGCATATTCTACAAACCTAACCTCCTGGCCTAAACCGGCTTCTAGCCTGACCGACTGGACTAGCGTACTAGCCTAGCCTCCTACCTATACTGTTAAACAAATGGCCTCGCATACGAAACTACTGATTTAACCTACTAATTACTGTGTTAGTCTACTACCCTAGCCTGTTAGTCTAGCCTAGCAGCAAACTACCCTACATACTTAACCAACTAACCCACTGTCCTACCCTGCTTGTCAAATCTACTAGCCTACTCATCTAACCTACTGACCAACTGGCCGAACGTGCACACCGAGTTTCCTTGGATACGTGTCTGCATAACGTACTAAGCCACCTATCAAACTGGGTTAGCATACTAGCCAAGCCTACAAGCAACGTCTACTAGACTAACCCACTGGCAGTGTCCTTACATACTAACCTACTCGCGTAGTCTATTATACTAACCTAACCTACTGAGGTAGCTTACTAGCCTTCTCTAAAAGCCTAGCCTAACATCGACTGCTAGCCTAGACCTATGCCTCTCCTAATCAACTAACCTACTGACATATACAATGGTAGAATCCACTAGGCTACTGGTCTAACATACGTACTTAACTAGTGATCATTCCTATTAATCTGACCTACAATCCTACTAATCTGACATCGACTCCTGAGTTGTCCTACTGGTTTAGCCTAGTGGACTAACTTAATGCCCAGGCCTAGTAACGTATGGGTCTTTCCCGCAGATCTAGCCTACTAGCCTACTGACCTATCCTAGCCTACCGGTCTATGCTAGCCTACTAACCCACTGACCAAGAGTACTAACGTACTGGCCTAGACAACTAGCCTACAAGTATAGCCCACTAGCCGAGCTTGCTGGTCTATTTTATTATAGTGATGGCCTATCCTCGTATCCTGGCCTTAGCTACTGTCTATCGCCACCTAGCCTACATGACTGACCTAACTGACTAACCTGCAATCATATGCCAAGAGCGTAGTGTACTGTCCGAATGTGAGAACGGCTAGGTATAACCGTAGGGCCCGGGTAGCTATGTGTGTACATATAGCAATAAGAAAGTGCTGCAATATCGTGATAGTGGTAGCTGTGAGGATATGATAGGGTAGCTACCTCTAGCCATACCTCTACACCAATATCTACCATTACCCAAAAGTTATCCATAGCTCTGCCAGCATATTTAACCCTACCACACGGCTACTCCTTACCTAACAGCTATTATTACCTGCATAGCTACCACTAATACACACACACACACACATAGCTACCTATACCAACACCCAAATTTAACTCTCCCCATACACCATAACTACCTACCCATAACCCCACAGCGAACTCTACGAGTAACTCTTTATTAAACATATGGACATATGAATAGATGACGTATATTGACTGATGATAAAAATGTTACCCTAGTACATATCTACTCAGATCACTAAGTGTATAACCTAAAACAAACAGAAAAATTGAAACACGCCACACCAAACCCAGGTTTTAAGTATATGTCCATACCGCACAAGTACTTACTTATGCACGCAACACAAGTACCTATAGGCAGCAATCCACCCACACAAGTACCCAGCCATCCCAATTATACAACACACGCACACGCACACGCATGCATGTACGTACACGCTCTCGCTCACTCATTCACATGCATGCACGCACGCACGCACGCATGCATGTACGCGCGCATACTTGCGCGCACATGCACACATGCACACACACGCAGGCATGCAAATCCTAACAACATACCCACCCATTTATCCAATATTACCATTCAGGCACCCCTAGTACATAATCATTCATCCACCCTATCACCACCAACATACTTATCCAGACATCCCAAGTACCTCTCTCTACAATACGTATCCACGCACATACCCCGCTACACGTATAGAGAGCATTGACAGGTCAGGGCGAGAACGGCCGTGTTGGGCACTGCGGTGTGGGACAATTCCGGGCAGGTTGGACAGAATAGTATAATAGGCTATGACAGGCTACTATGCTAGATAAGTAGGCTATTATGCAAGGCCGGGCTAGTGTGATAGACCACGATAGTGTGGTTGGTCGGTAGACCAGATTGGGCTGGTATGCTAGAAGAGTATGCTTGTATGCTAGCCAAGTAGGTTATACTAGTAGGTAAGCGAGTACATCAAACCATGATAGTAGACTCGAGAAGCCAATAGGCTAGAAGACTATGCTAGTAGGTTAGCCCAGTGCACTCGGCCTGTAGGCTATGCTATGCCAGGCTAGTAGGCTATGCCAGTAGATGGTTAGGCAAGTAGGTTAGTAGGTTAGGCCAGTACGCTTGTAGATTAGGCTACTATGCTAGATAGTAGGGTATGCTAGTAAGGGGCTGTCAGCCAGTATCCTAGCTATATATGCTATTAGGTTAGCCTAATAGGTTATCTCAGTAGGTTAGCCTGCTAGTAGGCTAGACTAGTAAGCAAACTATTATGCTAGGCTATGCTAGTAGCCTAGCCCAATAATCTAGTATGCGATGCCACTAGAGTAGTAGGCTAGGAGACTATTCAAGCAGGCTAGACCAATATAATAATCTTCGTAGGCTAGGATGTAGTAGGCGAGACTGGTAGCCCTGTAGAATTGAAAGTCGGTTAGGCTAGTAGAATATGTCAAGCAGCTAGGTCAGTAGGCTACTGGGTTTGACTAGGAGATCAGTAGATTAGGCTAGTAGGCTAGACTAGTACGCTAGACCAGTACTCTAGTAGACTAGTAGGTTAGACTTGTAGGCTAGGCTAGATTGCTAGATATACCAGTAGGCAATGACAGGCGTGTAACATAAGCCCGTCAGAAGTCATGGCAGTCTAGGCTAATAGTATAAGCTAGCAGGATATCCCAGTAGGATATACCAGTAGGTTAGTAGGATAAGACAATATATTGTTGTGTAGGTTATGTAGGTTAGTAGGCTACGTTATTAGGCTAGGTTATGGTAGTCTAGTAGGCTAAGCTTTTTTAGTAGCCTACGCTAATATGCTAGGCTAGTAGGCTAGGTGGAATCCCTAGGTAGCTTTCGTAATATCAGTGACCAAACAATCATGGTTCGAGAATTGCTGGGAGTAGATTTCTTTCCAATTTTTGCAATTCTCATAACTAGCATTGTTCTTAGTAAACGATACTCGCTCAATACTTGGGCATAATGGTAATGTAGATATGTGTATATGACATTGGTTACGGGATAGAACTCGCTATGGTGTAATATGGTAAATGTGGATATGGGTGTATGTGTAAGAACTGTGGATGTATGGTTAGTGTAGCGATAGGTGTTCGGTGGCTATGAGTGTGTGAATTGGGATAGCTATCATATTAGGCGTAGTGCTGGTTAAACATGTGTGTGGTTATGAGCATCGATACGGTTTGGTAGCCGTGGGTGTATGGGTAGGGGTCGAAATTTTCAATATGTAAGACTGTTTATAATTGGCTCATTTAAGATTTGCATTTTAAAGTCGAGTTTTGAATTTCGACGTCGTGTTTTGAATTTCGAAGCCGAGTTTTGAATTTTGAATTTTGAATTTTGAATTTTGAATTTTGAATTTTGAATTTCGAATGAGCCTTCTGGTGATTCTACCCTCTTGAATTCCAGAGTTATGGCTAGAGACCTGTGTCTTCTGGTATGCATTCCTTGACTCCATGCCCTTGACATTTATAGTCTGAAACCCATAGAATTACCAACCATCCATAATATCAATGGTTGTGCCAAATTTGGTGATTCTACCTTCTTGCATTCAAGAGTCGTGGCAAAACGTGTATTCCTGAAAACAGTTCGCAACCCAGTAACCTAGATATATGAATGGTTTCTCAAGAAACTCATCGGACTTCTCACCACCTGTAACATGAATGGATATGCTAAATTTGATGATTCAACCTACTGGCGGTCCCTAGTTATGCTAAAATGTGTATTTAGTGACCCCGTCACCTATATATTTAAACTCTTCGCTAGAAACTAAATGTTGCTTCTAGCGGCCACAATATGAATGTATGTATGTTACTGATTTGATGATGCTACCTTCTTGCATTGCAGAGTTATTGATGAAAATGTGTATTCTGGTAGGCATTGAGTGATCTCTTTGACCTTTTGACCCCACGCCGGCGCCTCAGACAGACAAACAGACGGGTGGGTGGGCGGGTGGGCGGGCAGGTAGTTGGGTAAGTGGGTATGTGGGTGGGCGGGCGGGCGGGCAGGCTGGCGGGCGGGCAGGCTGGTGAGTGGACGGGTGGGCGGGCGGGCGGGCGGGCCGATGGACTGACTGACCGACCGACCGACCGACCGACCGACCGACCGACCGACCGACCGACCGACCGACCGACCGACCGATCGATCGATCGACCGACCGACCGACCGACCGACCGACCGACCGACCGACCGACCGACCGACCGACAGACCGACCGACCGACCGACCGACCGACCGACCGATCGATCGATCGACCGACCGACCGATCGACCGACAGACAGACCGATATCGCAATATATAGCCCTATTCATGAACTGTCTAATAAATAAAAATAACATCATGTATTATAGTTATACACACACGCTAGTAACACGTATTATATGATGGATTTATGGTGAACCGCACGCACATGACCTAATGATGAATGAATATGACCGTGAGATTGTTTGTGGAATACTTTACAAAATAAAAAGAAATTAAAATACTTAACTTATATGTCACTGACGCACTTTAGGTTAACACACTGGGCGTTCTTTTCCCAGAATTTCAATTTGACGGTCACTTCACAGAGAAGCTAGTGAATATTCTGAAACTAAGTTGTTTTTAACGTGTTGCTGCCATAGCCAGCAACGGGTTGCAGTTAGCTTCAAAAATATTCAATAGAATAGTTTGAATTGTAGATGTGTTTTGCGTATTTAACCTAGATAGTCCAAAAGTGCTAATGTATAACAACTCTCTAGCTATTAATAAGAGAGTTCTTCTCAACAAATACTACATTGGATACACGTTGAACTAAACTAGATGTTGAATATTTTGAAAATAACTTGATTGGGATAGGTTGTTCTCCGGCGCCTTAATTGTACTTATGCTTTGATGTTCAGATACTTTTTTTCCAGGACACAAATAGTACGTATTTTCACGTTTAATATGTCTTCATCCCTGACTGCATGGGCGATGAGCGAGCAGATAAATGTGTTATTAATGATCACAAAGACAGCGGGACAAGAGAAATTTGTAAAAAACTCATATTTGTTATAATTTATGGATAAGACATATCTTATATCATGTGTGACCAGCTTGATGCGTGTTCAGATGACAGATTGCATATGTAACGTGGAAACGAGAAGCCTGTCTATGTACATAAACAGGCGTGTAATTACTTATTCTCACATTGAAAACACAGGTGTTCATGATGCCAGACACGCATGTTTCATAACAAGACCATTACCTGAAACCATCAAAACGCCGAGAGGCCTGCCACCTTCGGTATTAATTATTAACTAGAGTTTTGACACGTATATGTAATGACATAAAGGGCAACTCACTCTCACCCCACCCCACACAACCTCTCCATCGCCATCTCTTTTCACCTCTCCCACTCACCCACCACAAGCTCTCACTCTCTCCTCCACATTTCCCTCTCTCTCTATCTATCTCTCTCTCTCTCTCTCTCTCGCTCGCTCTCTCTCTCTCTCTCTCTCTCTCTCTCTCTCTCTCTCTCTCCCTCTCTCTCGCTCGCTCGCTCGCTCTCTCTGTCTCTCTCCCTCTTTCTCTCTTTCTCTCTCTCTCTCTCTCTCTCTCTCTCTCTCTCTCTCTCTCTCTCTCTCTCTCTTTCTCTCTCTCTCTTCCCCTCTCTCCCTCCCTCCCTCTCTCCTCTCCCCCCTCTCTCTCCCTCCCTCCCTCCCCCTCCCCCCTCTCTCCCCTCCTCTCTCTCTTTCTCTCCCGCTCACTCTCTCTCACTTCTCTCTCCTTTTTCTCGCTCTCTCTCCTCTCTCCCCTCTCTCTCGCTCTCTTCTCCTTATAAGACAGCCATAATTTGCCATTTTGGCAGCAAACAACAGATGAATATTCCGCAACAATATGGCATGAGTTCAAAATGGTGATGGAAAGACGTAGTACAAACTATGTAATCTGCATTCTCTTCATTAACAGAGGGTCGGTGTGATTTGTCAAGGGCGTGGCTATAATCACGAGTCTTTAATGTGATGTACACGTTCCCCACCTCTAACATGTGATCTGGCATGTGCTTATGTCATAACTAATGGTAAAGTCATATGCAGAATCGCCAATCTTTATACCCCAGTATCGTGACCGCTGTTGTTGGATACAAACATTTAATCTTAACTTATCTTAGCTCCTCTGCTGTATCTCAAGATAACCATATAGGAAGACGGTTAGGTAATTTGGAACATAAGTTGTATGCATGTGAGTCAGTGTAGCCGTAAGCAACAACCACTCCTAGTGCAGTTACAATTATGTTTCAACTGTTATGTACCTAATATAAATTTCTCACTTACGGTTGGTATGCACGAGCCTCTAACTCATAGTACAATCATTCCCTCCATATGCAGACTTGTTGACTCGACGATCATCATAATATCTAAATTGGAAAACTGTGATAAGTCCCGCCATCTCCTTATTTAGCAAAATTGTAATGGTGTCATTGACCTTTGCTGTATGGCTGGACCTTGATCTCGCAGCTCCAAGACCACTAGTTTACTTATTAGACCATCATCATAAACATACCATTAGACACTCAAACTGTGTGGATATTTTATCTACAGTCTAGCGATATGCACGAAAGTGAAACCTTTACCTAAAGTCTTCAAAAATGGCATTGACCTTCGCTGTATGATTTGACAGTGATGTTGCAGCGCAAAGGTCCCTGATTTAGCAGATAGGCTATCATCAAAACCATACATTCAGCCACTATCATCTTGAAAATGTGTGTTGACTAAATCCTGAGATATGCCCAAATACATCAAGTCAATGCCCGAAGCCAATGGAGCAATCCAGATTTAGATATTCCCTTCCCATCTCTAGCTAACCTCCACTCCTGCCCCACTAATTCCTATCTAGGCTCCTGCCACGCTTTGCCTGTGTTAGGATCAATCGATCCCTGCACTCTCTGAATCTCAATTTCCATAAAACCATACCGCTAAGCGGATGAATATTTTGATATTAATATTTGACAGTGTGCTGTTGCTGCCAAAGGCACCAACAGCGCCCAGTTTAATTAGTTTAAAAATATTCAGCAGAATGTTTATTAAATAAGAAAGACATACAATTCGGACAACTTGACGAGCTATTAAGCGTTTGTGACGGACTAAATCGCGTCATTCATGATGTAATTGATTATGACCTCAACCTACATGTGACGGGGTTGTTTATGACATCATATGATTGACTGAGCATCAATTATGCCGATTGCCATCATTGATTTGTGCAAATGAGGATCGAGAAGGACAGAAAGTTATTTCAGTGATAAATTTTCATAAATAGCCTTCTGTTGGTCTGCAAATTGACATTTCTCAAGACCACTAGAGAAGCCGTTTTGGCTGATCTAGGGGATAAAGGTCACTATAATGGTATTTACAAGGATTCTGTACATATTTTCAACAGAATTTAAAGAAATTGAGCAACCTGGAAGCATAGTCGGGCAACCTAATTTAAATGACAGACTTGCCCCTAGTGGCATTTTCGAGACCTGGAGATGACATTAAAGCCTTTATAACGATGCCGGCTACAACTTGCCTCTATTATGGTCTTATATAATGTCCATTCGCAGGCCAAGAGAAGTATATATTTTAGATTTACAGCTGTTAAATTATCAAATGTAGTCTTCCCTTGACCACCAAATGGACATTCAATAAGCAAATATTTAGATTTTCTTTACTAAATTTAGCCAGTAAAGAGTTAACAATCGTTTAACGAATCTGTTCTGTCAATCAATGATGCTTTCAGCATGTCACTAGCCAACTGCCGAAATAACGTCACTTGTTGAAGAATTGTCTGAGCAAAGCGATGGCGTAGAACACGCTAGTAATGGAGGGATTTGATCCGTCACTTGAGTATCTGACGGCATAATCAGATACGTCACATTTCATATTTTGAGACTAAACAGACTATGAGCTGTTATTTTTATATGCAGCAGCAACAGACCCGGTCAAATTAATTCCAACATATCCGATAGATTGTCCGTAGACATATATAGATTCTGGGGATGGACCTTTCCACTCTATCCATCATATGACGTCATAATCAACTACGTGCCGTGTAGAATGACATCACAATGAATGACGTAGATAAGTAGGTCACGAACGAATATTTGAAGACGGACTATGCGTTGTTGTAAGAATCGTATATTTTTACTATTTAATAAATATTCTGTTGACTATTTTTAACCTAATTTGACTGAGCCATATGCAGCAACAGCACACAGTCAAATTAATTAGAAAATAGTCAACAGCTTTTCTGGATAGTTTTCACGAAATTGATAGCTAGGGAATTCAGGGATCGATCAACCCCAACACGGCGAAGTGTGGGTGGAGCTTAGCTAGAGATGGGTGGGGTATAGCTAAAAGTTTCAACTATATTCTAACACGCGTAAACAAGTGGGCGGAACTTAGCTAGAAATAGGCGGGGTCTAGCAGGAAATGGGTCTATCTATTGAGCTCTCTCGACTAAAAGGCAGAGGCATCGGAAATAAAATGCACTTCATCTTCCACGTTGTCAGAATCACATAATAAACATCCAACGTCTAGGACGGTCGGTTCGACAGTACAGCTTTCTATGCCAATACACATATTCCTGTTAATCGGCCAGATCTTACATTTCTCAGTCTGGCCGTGAAAGCCATGTGTTCCATTTGAGAATGGGCTTGCTAAAAGCAGTGGCTGGCTTCCATAGCAACATCTTGCATCGATGGTATTTTCTAATTGAAATCACGCTGAAGGCAAGGCAGCAGAACAAAGCGACTATCTAATACATACTAAGGGTCTGAATTATATTGGTTTTTCCTGGACGCACGCAAGCACGTACGCACGTACGTATGTACTCACTCATGCATGCACGCACGCACGTATTTCCAGGAACGTGTTCACCAATACATGTACTATGTTTTCCATACTAACATGTGCTATGTATGATAGACGATTCCCGGAATCTTTTTATCGTATTCGCTCAGAAAATGCAATTCGCAGATTTGTCTTCTGTTTCTGCTTGGAAGCCTTCCGAAGTGCGGCAGCGCCCAGTAAGCCAGTCTACCCCAAAGATTACGATATGGATTTATTACAAACAAACAACTGTGCGTGTGTTATGCGGTGCCAATGACTCTTAATATCCAATAAACACATTCTTCATACAACCAATATCTTATAATAAAGAACAAATCGCGTGCTTTTATGACTGTGTATCAGTTAGATAGTAAAGCTGTCATATGACGTAATCACATTTGATAGACCCTACGCGATATTGAAACAGAACTGTAAGTACAAGTACAAATATTGATGCGAGGCATCGACAGAGAAAAACTTGTCTGAATATTGTTATGAATTCATTCCAAGAGTAAATTCGGAAACGCACTCTGATAATTCCGATTACGCACATCCGAACGCCTAGTGTATTATAACGGCATCACGTGTTACAAATTATCCGACTCGATTATTTCCGCATTGAGGGAGAATAAAGATGCGCGCATGCGTAGAATGGTAAGCCGAGTTGTCGTCACGTAATAGTGCGGGAAATATATATTAACCAGATCTATAACTAATGGCATCACGATATCATCTACAGCAACATCGTCATTTTCGTCTTCATTATCATCATAACAAATGTCGTCCATCATCAAGAATATTACTATGACTTTGGGTGTCATGTTCAGTTTGTAGCTGATGCCATATTGTAATCGTATTATACTATTATTAGATCGAAAATGGCAATCGTAAACCTCCATGTACTTGTACAGTACACATGCGCAAAATTTAATCGGGGTACACGTGATGGGCCTTTCCATTTTTAGCTATGTCCCGCCCATCACTAGCTAAGCTCCACCCACACCTCGCCGTGTTGGAATTGATCGATCCCCGAATGCCCTAGCTATCAATTTCCTGAAAACTATACAGGGAAGCTGTTGAATAATTTGTAACTAGTTTGACTGGGTGCTGTTGCTGCCTATGGCAGCAACAGTGCCCAGTTAAATTAGTTTCAAAATAGTCAACAGAATATTTATTAAATAGTAAAAGCAAACAATTTGTACAACAACGCATAGACCCTCTTCAAACATGCGTTCGTGACGTACTTATCGACGTCATTCATGACGTCATTCATTATGATGTCACTGTACACATCACGTAGATGATTATGAAGTCATATGATGGGTGCATACTCTGGAAATGTGAATTGGCTTTCCGAACTTACCGCAAATGAATGACCTACTTATACTCGTGGCGCTCGTAGAAGGTGATATCCTCTACAGCTACAGTATGGACATCGTATATAGCTGCAATCATACAACACATTTTGAAAATAAAAATTGTCCAAGTTTACTTTAACAGTTTAAACTTGAAATACCAAAAAAAAACTCAAAATTATTTACGTTTTTTATAAATATTATTTTGAATATTTTGAAACATATTTGACTGGAAGCTGTTGCAACAGGTTCCTGTCAAATTAGTTTCCAAGATATTTAACAACTTTCTTGCATAGTTGTTCTGAAATTGAGAATCCGGAAATTCAGAGTTCAAAGGGTTACGTAATAAATGGGATTATATAGTTCATACTAAGGATGATGATGAGTTTGGTTGCCATGGCATTATGCATGGGTGACACTATTCGATACTGGGAGAATAAAGTTTATGAAAGGAGAGCTCTCAGAACAGCTGCCCGTGTATCACTAACATTGCCATGGTTACTAGTAGCAATATTTGATACTCAATCTATAACATTTATTAAAGGGAACACAAACAGTAAATTGTCAACCCACACCAAATGATACCTTTGTATAGTTTTAATAAAATAAAATATATTATGTACATATTTTCGAATTCCTTAGTAGTGAATTTCGTCACTGAATGTCATATTCTTCAGTTTTCGATTAGAGTCACGGACTGACGTCATCCCGTAAATTATTGTTGTTGTATGACGTCATCGCTTGAAAAATATTCTTGTTCTTGATGATTGATAGGCCACAACAGCTCATTCATACACCATCATATTAATAAGATGCAATAGAAATACCAGTGTACGTTAACCCCTTCTGTGTCAACAGCGCCTCAAAGCACAAAAATACTACTTATATCAATTAAATATTTTAATGGTCAACACTTTCAAGAAATTTTAATATAAGAAGACTATTTATTTGTAAATTTATCTTTGTAATTTTTTACCGTCTTGACCATTTTAGGAGTAATGGTAATGAAAACTTAAGCTTTGGCCTACCCAGTATCATTTGCAGATTAAGAGAAGAGCATTTTTGAAAATTTACCACTGGAATAACTGGCTCGGTTACCGAGCCAGTCATGCCAGTGGTTAATTTTCAAAAATACTCTTTTCTTGACCTGCTAATAGACATGCCTCAAAACCACTGCAGAGTTGGTTGGAGAGTTTGACCATCAAAAGGTTAAGTTGACACAATAGGGGTTAAACTATAACTGGAATATGAGCTGATGTTCAGCTCCGTAGCTGCATTAGACCCCAGTTTCTTCTATTTTGAAAACACGTGTGGCGTTATCTGAAAACACGTGTGGCGTACTCTGAATTCACGTGGTTGACGATTCACGCAATGACAACATACCATGAATTTTATGATGTGTTAAAATTCACGACTTTACCCAGTATTTTAAGAGTAATAGAGATTGTGAAAATCTGTCCACTTCATTTTAATTCATAAATTATGATAAAAAATTATTTTTATCGTTTGTGATCGCCTTCAAAGTTGTTGTTGCTGCTGCTATTGGTGTTGTTTTTGTTGTTATTGTTATTGTTGTTGTTGTTGTTGTTGTTGTTGTTCTTTTTGTTTTTGTTTGTGTAGTAGTAGTAGTCTACTACTACTACTACTACTACTACTACTACTACTACTACTACTACTACTACTACTACTACTACTACTACTACTACTACTACTACTACTACTACCACTACTACTTCTACTACTACTACCACTACTACTACTACTACTACTACTACTACTACTACTACTACTACTAATACTTCTACTACCACTACCACTACTACTACTACTACTACTACTACTACTACTACTACTACTACTACTACTACTACTTCAGATTGTTATTGTTGCTGTTGTTTTTGTTTGTGTAGTAGTAGTAGTAGTAGTAGTAGTAGTAGTAGTAGTAGTAGTAGTAGTAGTAGTAGTAGTAGTAGTAGTAGTAGTAGTAGTAATGGTAGTAGTTGTTGTTGTTTTTGTTGTTGTTGTTGTTGTTGTTGTTGTTGTTGTTGGTTTGGTTTGGTTTGGTTTTGTTTTGTTTGAATGGCTTATCGAATGTGCTTTTGCTTATTTGATCTGCATGTTTGTGATAAGGTTGGTATGGCGGTGCAGGAAACGGCTGCTGTTTTATTACCATTATTTTCATATGACGAGGCTATTTCATAAGCTGGAAGAGAGTTGGGGGGGGGCCATTTCCGGCTACGCCCTGCTCATTTCTAACTAAGCTCCGTCCACGCTTTGCGTGTGTTGTAATCGATTTGAAACTATGAAAAGACAATTCCAAGAATATAAATTTTAAACTATACATGTATACGGTGTTGAATATTTTGAAACTAGTTTGACTGGGGCAGCTGTTATCCATTTTAGCTATGTCCCGTCAATCTGTAGCTAAGCTTCACCCACACCACGCTCGTGTTAGGGTCGATCGATCTCTGAACTCCCAGTCAAATTAGTTTCAAATTATCCAATAAACTGTTTATTAACTTGTAAGTTCATCAACGAAATGCAATTCGGGCACTTCATGACGAACTATCCGATTTTTCATGACAGAACTGTGCATCATATTGATTGGGAATTCAGCTAGCATGTGACTTATTCGAGTATAATATCAGATGCTTGCGTGGCAGATAGGATCCCTCCTTTAGCACAGATGTAAATGTCTGTACAGATGCAGAGATGTATGATCCATTGCGTTTCCGAGCAAATACGTTAATGAAATCATCTTTAAAACGTACTACCATATGCCTGTTAATGTTAGCACCACGAAAGCATTTATTCAAGTGAGCGTTTTGTGAGCTTTTTTTGCAAAAATGGATATAGGCCCTATATGTAAACCTTTTAACCCTCGAATTTATTCAGAAAAAAATTCAATTTTCTCATAGAAAATATCCATTTGCAGACCAAGGGAGGGCTCCGTTATCGAGACAGTCATTCAAGTGGTAAATTTTCAAAAATAGTTTTCTTTTGGTCTGCAAATGGACATTTCTCAAGACGACTGCAGAAGTCGTTTTGGCTGATATGAGTGTCAAAGGGTTACATTCAAAATGGACTTATGTATATTACATTATTGTGTAACGTGTTATTGGTCAAAATACGTTTTGTAAGACAAATTCTTTGGATGAATGGTAGCAATCACCTTCACCAAAATATTGATAATTAATGTCATTATAAAAATAATATACCAAAGCAACGTGCTACCATACCAGTGGGTAATATAATGGCAGTTAGAGACATCGTAAACTGGTTATTCAACGCATTGAATGTACAGCCACATATTGGGTGTATTCGACTGGGAGTTTCAGTAGAGCAAATTTACTTGCGCAGTAGCCAAAATGTGCTCTTCGCAAACGTATAAGTCGAATGAAAAAAACCCTATCAGTATGAAAGGGGCAGAAACACGACATCGCCTAAATTTTACGATCTTGAAAATAAAATCCACATCTCAGCACTGTTTTCAGTCATACTGAATGGCGAATAATAGTAGAATTCAGCTTCCTAAGTCCTGTGTTTTCATATTTTTCATCACGTGATCTACTTCGTGGAACATGCCACACGTTTTGTCTCCTGTTTGTTTCGTGCTCTATTTTTCCGGAAAATATCAGTTAAATAAAATATTCTCTATGGAGCCAATATGCTCTAAGTTTTCACCCAGTCGAATACGACCATTATTCCCGAAAATCAGTCAATTCCATGCCATTTATTTCAGGGCATTAGATTTTGTTATATTCACAATTATACCATTATTTTGTCATCAAAGACAGTAGCTTCGCTGTGGTATCTTGCATTCAGAAAGATTCAGATCAATGTAACTGTTTTACTTATCCTACCACTGTATAATTGGGGGTTTTTTCAGGAAATTACATGCTCCAGCATGGAAGATAGATTATTTGGCTGAATCGTATGTAGATGATGCTATCATATAGATGTTGATATCGGGAGGGTAGATGTGGCAGGAATTGAAGGAATCCAGTTTTGCTATGCCCCGCCCATATTTGGCTAAGTCTCACCCACATGTTATGTGGTCGATCGATCTCTGAACTCTCTGACTATTGATTTCTAGAAAACTATACAGGTAAGCTGTTGAATATTTTGAAACTAATTTGATTGGGTGTCTATAGCAGCAATGGCACTGTGTCAAATTATTTTCAGAATATTCAACAGCATGTTTATTAAATAGTAAGGACACACAATTCACAATAATGCTTAGCCCGTCGCCAGTCAAGCGTTTGTAACGAACTTAGCTGCGTCATTCATGACGAAATTGATTATGACGCCATATGATTAACTGAGGAACTGGAATCCAGCATAGCCGCATTCACTCAGCATAACCATCTGCATGGCCTCACCAAAAGCAACTTCCTCAACAATAAAGCTGGAAGATATCGTCGCACACGGTCAACATCCGTTACTAAACGAGAAACCAATTGCTTTATAATTCTCATTCTATATCTTGTGTGTGCCGCGGGATAACGACTATGCCAGAAGAAGCAAATGCTATGGCAGAATTGTTAACCAATCCATAAGCAAAGTTGCATAAACCGCACCTCTGCGCTATGGGAGCTCTGGTCTGTACCAACACCTACACACCATACCCCCTCCCCCCCCCCCAACCTCCCCCACCCCACCCACCTCCACCCCAACACCGATATCAGGATACGCATGTCCGTCTATCAATCGTATCTAACGACGTATGTACGGATAGATGCCATAAATACATACATCCTGCTCAAGCCCTTGGTTACTGGGCCGATACTGGACCGGGCGAACACTGGATCAACACAGCCATGCATTGGACAAGTACCCGCCCCATAACTTGCATCATCATGGATCGGGCTAGCCTATGAATACAACTAATAAAAATGCACACCCATATTTTAACCAGCCCGGAACATTTTTTATTTTTTTACGCCGACAAAATGGTTGAAAATTGCTTTTTTATGGCAAACTACTATTATTTTGCAACTATTGGTGGAATTTAAAATGAACGGAATTAAACTTTATATTTGTGTTATAAGATTTAATTGTTTGACAAAAAATTTTGCATGCGAAAGATATTTGTTATTAACGCCATTTGTGTCTGCAGCGCCTCAAAGCGCTAAAAGTACTTATATCAATTAATCGTTTTAATGGTCAACATTTTTCAAGTCATTTTCATTTTAGAAGACTATTTCTATATATTTACCATTGGAATTTTGGCAGGCTTGACCATCAAAACGGTAACGTTAAAGAAAATTTATGTTTTTGGTTAGCCAGTGTACATTTGAAGGGCAAGAGAAGGGTATTTTTGAAAATTTACCACTGGAATTACTGGCTCGGTTACCGAGCAGTCATTCCAGTGGTAAATATTCAAAGATACTCTTCTCTTGGCTTGCAAATAGGCGTCCCTCAAGACCATTACACAGGTGATTTTAGTTGGTTTGAACTAGAAAGTTTGAAGTTTGATGGGTTAAGAGCGGGTTTGAAGCATATCGTGGTTAACTGAGACTTCTGGGGTTGTCGGGTGTATAATACGCATGTGAATGCTGGCCCTTTTTGTCTGTAATGCACGCCAATATATGGCAATGACCAAATACACGATAGATTATCACACATTCGACTAAATCAATGGGTTGAAATTAGAGTGAGCCGGAAAGCCAGAGGCCATGGTGGAAATTAACCAGTAATAGTACAATTTGCGACTGACCCTTTCATGGTCAAAGCAGCCAAAACGACATTTGCAGAAACTTCAGAAATTCCATTTGCGGACCAAGACAAGACTATTTTTGACAATTTACCACTGGTATGACTTGCTCGTTATTAGAGCCAGTCAAGTCTAGGCCTACAATTTAAAAAAGACTGGTTTGCAAAAGAAATTTTCTGTTAGATCAATTGACATTGTCTGGACCAAATCTGATATCTGAAATCTGAAATTCTCTGAGAGAAAAATTGAACTCTTCTGCCAAATGATACCATTAATGTTTTAACTACACCTATTTTCATACAAAACAGAACCGAATAAAACCGAACAACCGCATTGACATAAGCACGGCATTCTGTAGGATAAGGGCTATACGTAATTGTCATAAGGGCTAGTAAATTATCACTAGAACTAGTAGAATCTAGTGAGTGGCAAGGGAGATATCGTTCAGAACGAGCTGATTTTGAAGAGAGATATTCTTGTCGTTAAAAAGAGTGCAGTTTATGAGATAGTGCTTTGTGGAACCCTTAGTAGAGTCTGAAACTATCAGAATTGACCGATAATACTTTGTCACGAAGCTAGAATAGTCCCTTCATGCGTACGAATTTTAACTCTTTGATAGATTTACTATTTAATTCATATTCTGTTACACATTTTGAATCACGCTATTTAGTCCGTCTTAAACGCTTAATAGTCCGTCAAGTCGTACGAATTGCATGTCTTTACTAGTTAATAAACATTCTATTGAATATTTTGAAACTAATTTGACTCGCTCTGAGTCTTCTTGGTTTGTCGGGTGTATACGTATGTGAATGCATGTGAATGTTGACCTGTTTTTCTATAGCGTACGCCAATATATGTCAATGACCTAATACAAGATAGACTATCACACATTCGACTAAATTTAAGGCTATAAGTTTATAAACAATATAAACATATGCAGCGAGAAGTTTGATTGCTCGCAATGCTATGCATCTTACGTGTGTAAGTCATTCACCAATCTTGCCCTACGCGAGCTGGAAAATGTTCATCAATTGTCTATGTGGGTAAATTAACATCATGGTGCATTCTACTATATCAGCGCTATCGCAGGTGGTATCTATTGCCACTTTAGTAAAGCTTTCCACACAAATAAACACATCTTCGTTAACAGCCTGATGATTGCAATAGAATACGTGATATGTTTGATTTGACAACGCATTCGCTGCAAGCAGTGCAGGGATAGATTTTAAGGATTTTTTTACTAAACCAGACGGGATAGTGCATCATTGATTTTACTTTCCCACAGCAAATTTCACTAACCCCGTGTTTGTAAGCTCAAACCTGATCACTTCTTTAATCCATTCACCAATAGATCCCTATATAACTCAATTCCAAGGCAAACGTACAGGCAAATTGTTGAATATTTTGAAAATAATTTGACTGGAAGCCGTTGAAGCAACGACTTCCGGTCAAATTAATTTCGAAAGATTTAATATGTGTTACATTGTAAAGAATTGGCTTTATCCGGTTTGTGGTGTTGAAAGGGTTATTAATATCTTTAATGTTACAGGCGAGTTCTTGGCTAGAAATACTGAAGACAAACTATAAAACAGTGAAGCTAACAGAAAATCTATAACACAGGCTGGTCAGTGCAGTTGTTGATATACTAACCCGTATGAAATTCTACCCAATCGAAATAATAGAACTGTAGCTAATCTACGCGTTACAAATCTAAGTACAGGTGGATATCCGCCATTACTAGCAAGCTATCAACCCTTCCACCGCGCCGCCCTACGAACCTCGCTGGGACTACGCTACGAACCTCGCGGGGACTACGCTACGAACCTCACGGGGAGTTTTCTCAAGTGCCACTCAGATTGTTTGTAAAGAGCATTTTCCTCTCATTCAGCCATTAATGACAAAACTTGGTAAAGGAAATTAAAATATGTCGTTATTGAATGTCGATATGCCGGCGTAGAGAAGACTATTTTCAAAATGTTACGACTGGAATTACTGGCTCGGTAATGGAGCCAGTCATTCCAGTCGTAAATTTAAAAATGTCTTCTTTTGGCCTGCAAATGAGAATTCTCCCAAGAGAACTGAAGAAGCCTGCTCAAATTTGTCCAAATCAGCCATGAAAGCGTTCACTGAAATGTTGTAACTAAAGACGCGTGTTATCACCATACTAAATTGCTTTTGATGGCGACAAGAAAGTGGATTTTAAGACGATCATCAGTCCTTAAAACAGTTTATGGCCAGAAAAGCAAGTTACCCCTCTAGACATGCCCTGATAACACATGGAACTGGGCCAGTAATGGACCAATACCGGACCAATAAATATGACCCGATATTGGCAATATTAGAGGCATGAAATCAACACATCAAATCGACTCACATTCTATAAAGAAATTAAAGAAAACTTACAATCTGAAAAGTACCTTGAAAAGTTGTCATTCAGAAAAGCGAGTATAGTATACACTGTTACCCCCCCCCCCCCCCCCCCCAACCCCCCACCCCACCCCACCCCCGCCCCCACCCCCATATGCTATTGTAATAGCGTGGGAAAATAAAGAGAACTTCAACTTGAACTTGGGCCACTACCTACCAGTAACCTACGTTGTGTTTAACAGTACTGAATTTCTGATATGCTTATTATGGTAGGTAACTGTGGCGCATTTTATCGTATTCCTTCAAAGAAATGCAATTCGCATATTTGTTTTCTGTTTCTGCTTGGAAGCCTGCCGAAGTGTCAGCGCAGCAGCATAGCCCGTCTACAGGTATGATCAAGATATTTATGACAAACAAACAACTGTGCGTGTGTTATGTACTGACAATGGCTTTTCTTATCCAATAAACACATTCTTCTTACAGCTAATATCTTATATTGAAGCACAAATTCAGATCCGTTATGACTGTGCATCAGTTAGATAAAGACATTGGTCAAATGCCGCAATCATGACGCAAACAACACAACAACAACAACAACAACAACAACAACAAAAAACAATAACTAGAATGCACTCAAGTTGACGCACACCTTTGCACTTTGTACTTCATGAGCCATGATCTGGATATTTGATGCTTTGGCGTGAATCTCGTAGAACGTCTAGCAAATTATACTATGAATGGATGTGCCAAATTTTATGATTTCACATACTTGCGTACTTGATTTATGGCTAAACTGTGTATTCTGGGATGCACTTAGTGACCCATGACCTAGATACGTGACCATTTGACCGTAAACCTATTTCCCCCCACCCGCCCACCCCACCCACCCCTCAACCCACCCATCTGCATGCTAAATTGGCTGATTCTACATTCTTGGACTCTGAAGATATCGCGCAAACAGACAGACAGACAGACAGACAGCCGGACGGACGGACGGACGGACGGGCGGGTGGATCCGTCCGTCCGCAAAGACAGACAGACAGCCACCAACCACAATAGGCACACACACCAGCCCTTGATAGCATGAGTAATAACACTGCCGCATGGCCGCCGCTGCCACCACCGACGACGACGACGGAAGCGGCGGCGACGACGACGACGACGTAGACGACAGAGACGACGATGACGACGACGACAGATCATGCCAGTGCAGGACAGCTCGATACACTTTTGTAAACGCATGCATATGTCCTCATTAACGGTGAAATCTGGTGAAATTGTTCACCTTTAGACCGTTATGGACTCTGGCGGTGTTGGCCATGTGTTCGATCCGAAAACGCATTTACTGCAAGCAATGACTGGCTTCCATAGTAACATCTTGCATCAATGGTATTTCCTAACTGATATCAGATAGTACGATAAACGCGCGGCATGGTGCACGGGCATCTAAATAGTAAAACATTACTATATAGATGTTCATGGGTGGTGGTAGTGTTAATGCGAACACAGTCAATCCAAGAATACAATTATAAATTTTTATGGATACAACACCACCCCTCCCCCCCCCCCGCCCTCTACCCCACCCTGCCCCACCCCCACCCCAGATAGGTTCCCCGGGGATGCGTAACATATTTTTCACATGCATCATGTGCGAATAATGATGGACATTTTTTTCTGGAATTTTTCTTATCTTCGCTCAAATTCGGATATTTATCTGCTGTTTCTAGCAGAAGGCCTGCTGAAGTGTGGCAGCACAGTGGCATCGCTGCACTACCAAATCAGAGGGCTATTTCTAGATGTGCCACGCCTAAGATTGTTATACATTAACCCCTCTTGCGTCAAGATTGCTCCAAGGTGGCAACAACGCTCCCATATCATTTGACTTTTTAATTTTTTAAGTTTTGCAAATGCAAATGAACACTGCAAAAGTTTTTGTTTAGCCAGTGTCAACTCGCATACCAAAAGAAGACTATATTTCGAACATTTACAAAAATAGTCTTCTTTTGGTCTGCAAATTGACGTTCCTCAGGACCACTGCAAATGCCGTCTTTGTCGGGTCTGACCATTATAGGGTTATGTTGACACAAGAGGGTTATAGGTATTCTAAATGGAATTTCCAGAGCGGATGGCCGTGATATTGAATTCAAGATGGCGACATACTCCTACTCTCATAACGCAGATTACTGGGCCGGTACTGGGCGAATACGTGACCCCATTGGCCCAGTATAAGCCCAATACTGGCCCAGAAACCTGCGTAATCAGTGTAGTGACCCACGGTATGTGAGCAAACCTTTTTCACCTTTAGACCATTTCCAACCAATATCTATAAGCTAAACCGAGGCTACATAACAATGCGCACATGAAGTGAGCTAGTTTCAGGAGTAAATAAACTACAGGTTATATATCATATTGCTACATCCCCGTGTACCTGTTAGCCTCTGACGCCCGGTTAGTAATTACGCCTTCAAAGGTCAGAGTGCGTTTTGCAGTTGGTGCCGCCTGCCTGCCTGTCTGTCTGCCTGCCTGCCTGCCTATCCATCCGTCCGCCTGCCTGCCTGTCTGCCTACCTTGCCGGCATGTTTGTCTGTCCGTCTGTCATGCTGTCTGTCTGTCTGTCACGCTGTCTGTCATGCTGTCTGTCTGTCTGTCTGTCTGTCTGTCTGTCTGTCTGTCTGTCTGTCTGTCTGTCTGTCTGTCTGTCTGTCTGTCTGTCTGTCTGTCTGTATGTCTGTATGTCTGTCTGTCTGACTGTCTGTCTGTCTGTCTGTCTGTCTGTCTGACTGACTGACTGTCTGTCTGTCTGTCTGTCTGTCTGTCTGTCTGTCTGTCTGTCTGTCTGTCTGTCTGTCTGTTTAACCAAGGCATATTCTCCGGAATCCTATAATGTATAGGCCTAATTACCATATTTGGCCCAGAAATAATTTTTATTTTGACATCGAGGTTACGTGGTCACATAGTGCATAAATAAGTACACATTTTCGTCGATAACTCTGCGATGCAAGAAGGTAGACTCAAATCTGTAATATACATTCATATTATGGTTGACTAGAACGAAATTGTGTTTCAGGTTAAAAGTTCAAAAGTTGAGGTCAGCGGGTTACTGAGCGCAAAGGTGTGAGTCGGCATCTCCCTCGAGTGTGTTCTAGTTACTACTTTCTTACCAAAAGTATATTTGTTCTAGCAAATAATGAAGACCCGGCGAAATTAGCATGATGGCGCAATCATATTGGAATTTCATTGATAAGCGGTGCTATCTCGAAACAGGAGAGCATTCATTCGATCAGCACACCTTAGCAAAATAACGCAAACATTAATATGTCCAGACCCGTGCACCAGCGTACGTGTCCGTGTATTGACACGCTGTACACCCATCAACAACAACAACGATACTGATGACCTCGACTGCACAAAAATTAAAAGAAACAGCGGGAGCAGTAACAGCAATAATAACATCAACACCCTCACACCCGCCACCCTCACAATCACCACGACGACGACGACGACCAAAATGGTAGCAGCATCTGCTGCAGCAATACCCACAGCAATACCAACATAAACGTCATAGCAACAAATTCGGTAGCATCTCTACAAAAGTTTCAGAACATTGTATAGGCTACGCTTCTCAAAATACACATTCTTGCGCATAGTTGGCACCTTAGCCTGGATGTATCGCGTATTGATCATGCTATCATATTGATGTTTATGAGACGATAGCATATGTACGACAATGATTACAAATAATTGCCAGATTCAATCAGCATAATACTCTTCATGGCCTCTAGACTGGTAGACTTCATGAACTATAAATGTGGAAAACCTCGTCACACCCAGCAACATTTGTTGCGAAATGAGAAATAAATTGCTATAGTTGAATAATAGTTGAAAAGTTGTATGCATCTTGATAACGGATAAGCCAGATGGAGAAAATGCTATGGCAGGATTATTGCCGTAGCAAAGGGTTAATTACATATACCACACCTCTACTGCACCCACTAGTGATGCTGTGGTTTATACAGTTTTGCTCTATTCTAGGTAGATCATAGCACAGAGAAATACACAACTCCATGACACATCTGACAGACCAGGCCGAAGCCCACATAAATACATATATTTAAGCGCACGCTGGTCTGGCGACGTGCCCATGGCCGCTACCTCTGGACTCGTCGACATTGGTGTACTCCACGTCGTCGAAAGTACTAGATTCCTGTTCTGTCAGTTCATCCTTGATGTGGCGTCCTGGACACATGCCAACTACATACCCCTGACGTAAAACCCCGAGGAGTAACGAACGCTCTGAGCATAGTTAGTTGTTTACTGACAGTCCAAGAGAAGTCATTACCATGTGTATTTAGAGTAATTAATTAGTTAATATATAAGTAGCAAATAAATAATTAGCTTAAGCAAGCAACGTGTATGAGTAATAATTAATGCGTAAATAGATATGACGGTTAAGAAGCAATTTCAATGTATGAGAGCCCATATCCGTGTCTGGACTAGAAGTGCCTAAGGTGCACCCCGCCTCCGGCCGGCTAAAGCATCACCTAAATCCAAACAAACCTATGTCCTCCTGGCATGGAGAGTCAATTGAAATCAGTACGCTATTTTCATATATTCAATATTTAATACGACCAAATAAATGATCATTTTCTCTTCTGTGCAAGAGGGAATAACTATCTATCAGGAGCGGACGATGATCGCGCATGCGGGCGACTTTTCAAAGTTTGCAGTTCGTATCTCGCTACAATATTCTCGCTGTCTTTGGGTAACATCAACATATATATGGCCATCGAGCAGTCTGTATCTAAGTTAATATAACATTCATTATTTTCATGCTCGGGTAATCAGGCCTACATTGGCCTAGTCTAAAAATACAACGATTGAAAATGGGCAGCAGTATTTCAACCAGTTCGAACAAATTCATTTCTTACATTTATGGGCTCAGGGTGTTGGCCAAAAGTAACTTTTTATGTCAAAATACTCGGATTTTACGACAATTGATTGAAAGTCAAATGAACTGAATTAGACTTTATACTTGTCTTATAACGTTATATTGCCTGACATAAAACTATGCATGCGAAACGGCAGCCGTTAATAAAAAAAAAATAATGACTCGCGTATTGTGTGTGGCGGTGACAAGGCTTGCCTTGACTTTCATAATTGAGCGATCTGTTGCTATGTCCCGCCCATTTTAGATAACCACACATGGTGTATACGCGTCCGAATCGATTTTACCACTTTGAACCATGAATTCCCAGAATCTCATTTTCAAATTATTGAACGTAATGTCTATTACTGTGCAGAATCAGCACATTATTCAGATGGTTATTGTCGGTACCTTGGCTATTTTGTGTCGGATCTACTCCATCAATTTAAATCTGCCCTATTTTGATGATGATTTGAGTGGCAGATCCCATCCTTCCATTAAGGTACATAGACTATGCAGAATACAGACATATAGAATAAGGTATCAAACCTCAGCAAAATACATCTCAAACGAGCCTTCGCACGACTTCAATTCTCAAAGTCATTCAAATGAATTAGGAGATCGCCCCAAATTCCTACTTCGATAACGCAGGTTACTGTGCTGGTCCTGAATCAATACCAGAACAATACGGGCCGGTAGTGGCCCAGTACCGACCCAGTATCCTGCATTATGTAATACCAAGTCCACGTCCAAGATAGCCCACTTATGGATTTCGAGAAAGCATGACTCTACATGTTGAGTATTTTGGAATTAATTTGACCTGGGTTTGAGTGGGGGTGGGGGGCAGGGGCTGACGCTGTGTACAACAACCGTTCTAAGGCAAATTAGTTTTCAAAATATTCACAGAATGTTTATTAATTAGTAAATTCCTCGAAGACATACAATTCGTACACATTCTTAACTGACTTTTTTTTTCCTGAGGGAGCTACGTCATTTTGAGTTTGACGTCATTTAACACGTGACGCAGTTGATGAATCCAATCTGTCACTGAAGTATGTGACGTCAAAATGAATTATGTCATGCTTAGCGTGACGTCACAATCAAATAGAAAGAACCAAGCTAAAGGAATCTAAATAATAAACTGTGGATCCTGAAATCGTGCAGCAGTTTCTTTGATGAGAATTCACAGTAAATATCTCAACCCAGATTCCATTTACCCGCCTAACAGATCGCTGTTTACTATTTTCCTTAATCCATTTACCTGCACGCGGTAAGCGGTATGCGGAACGCGGAATGGTGGGATGCGGAAAACCGATCGCTCGGTGTAGCGATTTTTCCGGACGGCAAATATTCCGTTGCAGAATAGAGCACATGTAACCTAGCAACGAAAGGGTAATCCAAGTAGCTAAAGCTGGTGCATTGTCTAAAATTACAAGAACTAATTTGTCGAAAAAATTACGAAATCAGTATAATTATATTTACATGTTGTTAGATTAGGCAAAGGTATCATTTTTTAATCTAGTCGTCAGTATCCGCCATTTTGGATCTACATCTCTCGCCTCCTTACATAAACATTTTGTAATGGTCTCAAGTGGAAAGCTAGATATCACAGCGTAAAGAAATGTGTTGTCGCTTTTGAAATAAGTTTGATAGCAATAACGTAATATCCCCAATAAAAATGCAATAAAATAACGCAATGATACCGCGTGCAAGTAAATAGCACATGCGATATTTTACCCTCATTCCGCATACCCGCTTTCAGTTCTGCGTTTTGCATTCCGCACCCGGTGTGCCAGGTAAACGCAACTTTAGAATAGATCAATCGCAGGAGAAGGGCAACAAAACCCTCAATGTCCGGATACCAATAATGGCATCCCACAATCTCATGCCACTGCTCTCAAATTGTGCTTGTGCACCGCATACCTTTCACGAATTGCCAATCAGAAGGAACCATGTGAGGGCTGTCAAATCCGACCAGGACAGAACATTATTCTCTTAATCGGACGACAGTCAGGAGACAGGAGCATGCTATTACAAACATTCATCGTGTAGTGGCACCATGTAAATACTGTAATATAGTCACGTCACATGAACTCCACCACATGTTTAAGCTAATGACAAAGGAGGTACTTCCCATTCATGTATAGAATTACATCCTGTTAACCGAAATACGAGGATCGTCTACCAATAAGACATGTGTTCATGGCCAGATGTGTGGAGACACGAATCTCTGGTATAAAATGACAAACTATGAGCCCTTATTATGGAACTCTTCCACTAAAGAAATGAACGTGCAGGCAAAGTTAGTTTTGACTCTAAAAGCAGCAATTGGCCTCATGTCCTTATTGTTGCAGATCTATCCCGTGAGGTGGAAATGGTAATTGGGAAGAATGATTTTACGACAATGAATCGCACCCTGATGAAACCAAATGGCACTTGTCATCTCACCTTAGATAAAGGTATAGTAATTGAAGTTGTGGAGAATCTTACACAGAAAGATCCCGGGATTGGTTCAATACACTCTTCCACACAAGGACCTGAAGAGGATACAATGCATTCAGGTGTGCGTCTGATAATTGATGACATGGCTGTTGTAAAAATGTTTATGGCAGTAAATCATTTCAAAACAGCATGGTCCTAGGTGATTCATATGTTGAATTTATAAATGTCCACGGTTATAACCACAATGTTACCTATGTTATATTTGACAATTACTCTGCCAAGGGATCACAAAAGAAGGCAACACGAGAACGGTGCAGAAGTAGGAAGGCTCCCATGAAGGGATATATAGTAGCGGCTGCAACCAAAATCAACGATGCAAATCGTTTCTTGCATTTAGTACAAATGCAAAGGATTCTCTAACCATCTACCTTGTCCAGAAGCATGTAGATAATGCAGAAATAGTAGTTTTTACAGCAACACATAAGAGGTCATATCAAACAGAGCTGCTAATTCCTGCTGTTAGCTTCCACAGTATTCCTCCTGCTAGTTCAAAGAAAGACGTCGATACTTTGATGATCTTACATGCCGTTAAAGCAGCACGGTGTTGGGCTTTCGTTTATATATACAGTTAGGATACAGATATTTAACGTCTTGTATCAAGACGTGTTTCCCTTCATGGTAAAAACTCAGCTATGATGATAGATGCAAGTAATCGACGTAGACTAATTATGCTGCAACCAATTTACAATGCACTCAGCACAGGAAGCGCGATGGTAGTGTGCAAGTGGCATGCCCTGACCAGTTGTCTGACACGTTCGTCCCTATCAGAGGTAAATAAAAAGGCATGTTTGGTGACATTTTTGAAGACAGATACTAGTACTGTGACATCCATATCTGCCCTCGGAATTAGGAGTGAAACCTTTGATGATACGTTCAACGGTTGTGTATCATTTCACAGCAGCAAGAATGGTGGCCATATCAAGCAGCCAGATGGATGTTATAGAAGCAACAAAGCATTGAAAGATGTGTGGAATTACTACCGTCAACAGATGGAGCTCGGACGTAACACACCAGAAGGGCTCACTGTCAAGCTGTTGTTTAGGAGCAGGATCTTATTCTCCATCCTGTACTGCCAGACCCTCTCAAACTCAGTTGGATAAAAGAAGACAACTGTCTGGTATCAATATTGTCAGAGGTTGCACAAGACTCATCTACACTGGTGCCAGTAAACCGAACTCAATAAATAAGTGTTCATTAGCAAAGTGGCCATGTAGAGTAAGGGAGTTGGTCTGCACAGCACTTTGTCAGTGGAAAGTAGACATGGAGATGTGAAAAACATGGACATCCATTTAGACCCAAATGACGTGTTGCAATTGCGCCTTTGCTAACACGGGTCTGAATCTGAATCTGAAATAAAATACTGCGTTTGAACCCAATGTGTATAGTAACTCAAGATGATATGTTATTAACCTCAAAGTGATAATTCAAACAACGAATTGGACATCGTTGTGTTCGTTAGTTCTTGAATCATTTCATATTATAGATAGTTATATTGTTCAGTAATTACCATATTTATAACGGCATTTAGGTGATGTGCAAGGGGATACTTGTGAAAACTGGTATCGTAGTATAGGTCGCATTCCGCAGGACAAGCTTAGTTACTACTAGGCTGAGGAAAAATTGGGAATTGAGAATGATAACTATTTATGGCATTCCTTGTAAAGTGTCTCCATGGCCTAGTTAGTAAGATGCAGTGAATAGCGGCTATTTTGAAATGCAAATATGGTTCACAAAATGTTTGTTTTAGTAATTTTGATAACCATAAGAATCCTTGACAGTATTGCCTTTAGAATCGAGTTTATCTTGGTCGTAGAAGTCACGATACAGCCAAAGGTAGGTTGAAAATGGTGGTCATTGTGAAATTCAAGGTGACTGACCAATTTGCACAGCCCGGAATTGGTTTGACAACCATTAGAGCACTTGATAAGATGAGAGGATTCGTTTTTTGATTGAGTTTATCTACGACTTTGAAAGGAAAATACAGTCTACTGTAAGTTAAAAATGGCCATTTTTAAATCCAAGATGGCTGGCAAATCTGTGTCATTCCAGAATTGTGTTTATTTGATTCAATATTATAACAACAAAAATTGTTAATCCTAAGAGGATAGTTTTACGTTTGGAATCTGGTTATATAGGCCTTTGAAAGGATGATATAGTCTAAAGTAAGTTCAAAATTTCGGCTAGTTTGAAATTCAAGATGGCGGATTTCATGGTAACAGAAAGAAATAGCAACAAGTATTTTTGTACTTCTTTATGTTAGAGGAATGTTGTCTGAAAATTGCTAAGAATATACCCGAAAATGCATATAAACTCCACAACCTGACAAACTACACACCACCACCATTACCAGCACACATCACCAGTACAATCACTGCCCCTCACACACGCACGTACGCACGCACGAACGCACGCAAGTGCGGACGCATGCACGCTACACTCATCACACATTACCAATATCACTGTCACCAACGCCACTTGTTCTATGACACCATCATCGCCATTGACATCAGCACCACTACAAACATCACTACCACATCAAACACTACAACGCCATCTACCACGTTATTCACTATCACTTAGATACAGCATTCGTCACTACCACTCTAATTATCACAACCACAACCACCAGCAAACAATCAAACCCACCATCATCAATATAGCTACAATGTCCACTACTACCATAACAAATACCGCCACTTACATACCAATTACAATGGCCACCACTACGACCCCAACTACGAGATCAAGCATTACCATCCCTTACTACAATATCTACCACAGACCAACCCTAATACCATGTCCACCACTACCATCTTACAACTACCATCTCCAGCACTACCATATACTACGTCCAGTAGCCTACTGTCACGACTATTACCACGCCCACCAGTTGCGATCCCACTCCCACGTCTTTCAACCCCACCCCTTCACCAACTACTGATTCCACCACGAGGCCTACCATCCCAATCACAAGGAAACCTACTACTACCACTACCACCACAACTACCACGTCACCACCTTGTCAACTACCAGAAATACCACTACCATCCCAACCTACAAATAGGTGGCGACCAGTGCCAACCACTACACTATTATCTACCATATCCACCAGTATAACATACCAACAACTACGCCAACCACTATCAGAACACTATCAAAACACTCAACTGAGAAGCGTAGAAAACACCAACACTAAGAGAAAGTAAGTCTTCCCTGATAACGCAGGGTACTGGGCCGCTTTATGGGTCTAGATCGGGCCGCATTGACCCGGTATTGGTCCAGTACATGCCCTGTGTTGACAGGGTGGTTCGGATATCTCAGGACATCGATGGAAATATTATCGGTCTTGTTTGTTTATAAGCTATTCACAATCGTCTGGTATGCAATTATTAGAGGTTATTCGCTTGTAAATATTATGTATGACACAAGCTGTCAAGCTTATAATCAGGGTTCAAGGTTTTCGATATTGACCGAAAACAATTGTTTAACATATTAACTATCCTGTGTGCGCATAGAAGTTTTCTATATTCCAGGTCATTCTGATGAAATTCAAAGTTCTACTGGATTCGAGCATATATGTCTGGCCGACACATCATATATATCTAGACGCTCATACGCGTACATGCAAATGTATATTCGTATAGACAGGTGGACAATGGATCAGTTCGCGAACGGAGAGGGCTCTACATTCACCAGTATTCATGCCTGCGAGTGCCTAGCGACATAGCAGGAGGGGGCACAGAAAACGTAGTTGAAAGCTAGTCCGGGCAAAGAGGATTTATATCCTCTGGGTGCTGGTCTAGTGGTACGCTATTCTCCTCCTAAAGGCTAGGCGGAAGATGTCGCAGAATTCACTTGTTCGATGCCCGCTCGGGTCGAAAACTGACAAAAGTGAAAAATTACATTCCGATGACGAGTGAGCTATATCTTAGTGCCATTGTGTCGGCAATGACAGGGTTAGTAGAACTAATGCTAAACAATAATAAAAAAAAATACATACACGTTGTCGACATTGGAGAGCAGTATGCAATGGACCATTCCGTTTTTAGATATGCCCCGCCAATCTCTAGCTAAGCTCCACCCACACCCCGCTCATGTTGGGATCAATCTCCGAACTTCCTGACTATCAATTTCCAGAAAACCATACATGTAAGCTGTTGAATATTTTGAAACTAATTTGACTGGGTGCTGTTGCTGCCTATGACATGTTTATTAAATAGTAGAGACATACAATTCGTACAACGTGTCGGACTATTACGAGTTAAAGACGGTCCTAATACTAATAGAATCCTTTATGACGCAATGGTTAGGACATCATGTTACACTCCGCTTAGCTGGTATGACGTCGTATGACATCGAATCCTCGATGGATACTTGGGACTATATATATATATATAATATATATATTGATCGTGTTTTATTCGCCTGGCCACACGCCTGGCCAATACGTTGACCAATATCCGCGCCACCCCAAAGTAGCCCATCCATCTTCCACATAAGGCATCCCATCTTCCACATAGGGTAAATAATTATAAACAGTGCACAAGTACATACCATATCTGTCCTATTATGATTTAGCAAAATGATGAGAAGACAGCCGACTGACAGACAGACTAATATACAAGCTGTGAGCGGCAACTAAATGCAACGGAGCGATTCATTTCTATCAATTCTCCAAAAAGATAATTTGAAGCATGAACTGCCAGAATCCCAATTCCAAGATAATTATACAAGTAAGCTGTTGACTACTTTGAAACTAATTTAACTGGGTGATGTTGCTGCCTAGGCCTATTCCTATACGGCAGCAGCAGCAGCTCCAGTCAACTCGTTTCAAAGTATTCAACCAGATATTATTAAACTTTAAATTCATCGAATTCGCACACTTTATGACGGACGTTTACATTTTTGTGAATGAGCTATACGTCATTATGATTGTGACGTCAGCTAAATGCTGACGTAATTGATTATGACGTCAGATAATTTAGTGTCAGATCGGATCCCTCCGTGATAATGTGTATTATTTAAAACTTACCTTTGTCGATCCATAGTATTATTCCTTTTTTGAAAGTAAACACACAAATCCTGAGAGGAGAGAAAGACAGCAGCTCTCCACTATCCGGGCTATGATATATCCCAATGGCGGTGGATAGAAATATCTGGCAATGTTTTTTCAAATAAAACATCCATCTTCTTAGAAGGATTTTTCATTTTTCACTGACAAAACCTAGTCTGCCGCACATTTGGCAGATACGCTGTTGTCATTCGCAAACATATTTCTGCAGTTGTTCTGTGATGCAGAATGGTTAAAGGTGAGTGTGCTGTGATTAAAGGCGTTGCTGCCATTGAGCGCAACAGCTTACAGCAACATCCAACACAAATTTATACCCGATCGTTTAATGATATTCCTGGTATTTTTATCAGTAGGGAAATTGAATCTGGAATTTCGGGCTGAAAGAGTTTTATTTTCACTGGATTTGACGTAAACGCTGTAAATGTGATTGAAACTTAGCATATTTCAATCGTGCCAAAACCTTTGTTTTCAACCGTAATATACATGCACGCACGCACGTACATACACGCGCCGGAATAAACGAATGAACGAACAACGAACGAACGAACGAACGAACGAATGAACGAACGAACGAACGAACGATCGAATGAATGAACGAACGAACGAACAAACAAACAAACGAAAGAATGGCCGTCGATCGACCGATTGAACGACGGATCGACTGAACGAACGAATGAATGAACGAACGAACAAACAAGAAAAGCTCTTAAGGCTAGCCAGTGTAAGTCGACTATTGACAAATTTGGTCAGAAAAACGCAAATTGTCTTTCCGCGCAAGTATATTACTGTTGGCACAGTGGTGCTATAAGAAATATGACCAACATGTGATATGTAACATCCACCAGGTGCGCAACCACGCTGTTGCCATTAACGTCATGCTTTAACTTTTCAAAACTAAAGTATCTGTATAACGATATAAAGGCAGCCCTACGCGTAAGCTGTAGATTACTTTGAAACAAATTTAGCTGGAAGCCGTTGACAGACAAATGGACCCTGCGAGTTAATCTATTAATCGTATTAAGTCAGCTACGTGACGTGTAGGTTGACGTTATAATCAATTACGTAGTGAATGACGTAGATAAGATCGTCATGAATGCTTAATTGATAACGGGTTGCGCGTGGTCGTACGAAATGTATGTCTTTACTATTTAATAAACCTTCTGTTTAATATTTTGAAACTAATTTGACTTGGCGCGTTTGCTTCCTTAGGCAACAAGAACCACCCCGCACCGCACCCCATCCCCACCCCAACCCCAGCCAAACTAGTTACAAAATACCTGTATAGCTTTCTGGAAATTGATAATCAGGGAGTTCAGAGATCGATTGATTCCAAACGGGCAAATCGTGGGTGGAGCTTAGCTAGAGATAGGCGGGGCATAGCTAAAAGTGAATTCCGCCAATAGTGTCAGAATGTTCAACATAGTATTGGTTAGGCAATCTTTAATGCGCGGCCATTACTTTAACGCTTTAACCCGTGAAATCCTGGCATCCAAATTTCATGACTCTATATGAAGAAAACCTGTCGAATTATGCGTTGTTCGAGTCAAATTTTATTCATGACGTTCAACAAAGTAGTGTTTATGCGATAAAGAATTTGTATTTTCCCGTTTGTTATGGTTAAAGGGTTAACGGTAATTCGACTGAACTTGGCTGCTCTTTCAGTTCCACGACATCTAATCCTGATTAGAGATAACATTTTTTAAATCAAAGCAGTCATAAAATACAGACAAAAAAATTATTAACATTATGCCTACATTTTTGGCAAAATTTTCGATATATTTAACCCTTTAACTACCAAATTTTTCAAGAAAATCTAAATATTTCCTTATAGAATAACCGAGCCAGTCATTCCTGTGGTAAATTTTTTTTAAATAGTCTTCTCTTGTCCAACAAATGTACATTCCTCAAGACCACTGCAGATGCCGGTTTTGGCTGGTTTTGGCCGGCTTCGTCATAAAGGGGTTAAACGAAATTATTTTGAAATGAATCCGTCGCCTATATTACGGGATGTAACTGATGACCTATCAGGCTTCATGTTCACGTGTGATTAACACATTTAATTAACCACTTCGGAAATATCATCTTGATTAGTCCTATATAGACGTCTATTTGACTGGGAGTCAAACTAATGCTGTCTATCAGTACGTTAGAATCAAATTATTTTCAAAATCCTCTGCTGTTGCCCAGTAAGAGGTGTTTACCATGGCAGAGTCGACAAAATTTATACAGAATTCGGCCCGTGTGTCTAATTAATTAACAATAACCGTATTCTTACGGTTCTTATGTATATTGCTCACCCAAAACAGTAAAAAAATCGCAATAAGTATATGCCTCTGAATCCAAGACCGCTTTCACTGTTTATCGGCTTATGACGCGTCCCACCATCAATCTAAACACCGCTTATAATATGACGGGCAAATTCCTCGACGCGACCTTTAAGCAATGTCAACTTCGAGTCTAGGCGCGTTGTTAAAAATACTTTGAGCGTGATTTTAAATACAACAGACTAGTCTGCAATAATTTACGACTTCCAGGTGCAATACGACTACAGATATATTTACAAAGGAACATTTCAAAAACTTATATCAGCATTTTAAATTTCATATATTACAAATTCCACACCCGTCCACGCACGCGTACGTTAGCTTTTTTCACAACCCATCCATTCATCGACTTGACTCGTGAATGAATGTTATACACAGGATTACAACAACCGAACGTCTAGAATGAAAAGTTACTACCGCGAACTAATAATCGATTCACCACAAAAATCCGTCCACGACAGCGGATAAAAGAAATAGGAGAAAAACCACAAACGTACTATAATATTTTATACACGCAGTTGTCAGTAAGTTAACATCGCTCAGTGAAATAATATTCGCGCTAAAATATCGTCTCGCGTCTAACGTCTTCACTAACTAGTTTATACATAAATATAAAGTATGGTATGAAGTGACAACCCTATAGAAGAACGATTTACGCACCATTCCTGTTACATTATTCTTATAGTAGTACTAGGAGCAACAGCAACAACACCAGCCGCAGCCGCAGCCGCAGCCGTGGCCGCAGCGGTAGTAGTAGTAGTAGTAGTAGTAGTAGTAGTAGTAGTAGTAGTAGTAGTAGTAGTAGTAGTAGTAGTAGTAGTAGTAGCAGCAGTAGCAGTAGCAGTAGCAGTAGTAGTAGTAGTAGTAGTAGTAGTAGTAGTAGTAGTAGTAGTAGTAGCAGTAGCAATAGCAGCAGTAGCAGTAGCAGCAGCAGTAGTAGTAGTAGTAGTAGTAGTAGTAGTAGTAGTAGTAGTAGTAGTAGTAGTAGTAGTAGTAGTAGTAGTAGTAGTAGTAGTAGTAGTGTAGCTCGGGGTGGGATGTAGGGGGTACGCGCTGGTCCGCTATGTTGCTACACTCCGTTGCACCGCATGTACAGGATGCCCAGGAGGGATGGTTAGCGACGGTTCTCGGGGTTACGGAAGGTACAAAAACCGGCTTCTAGAGCCAGTGGAACGATTACGTTCCAGTGGGGCCGTGCGACCATTGTCGCCGAGATTGAACCTCACGGTCTCATCCAAACTGTTCGTGTCACCGGTATGTCGGCCCATTAACTAGTTTAAAAGTCTGGACATGATGATAATAATTAAAAGAATAATAACCTATGCAAACAATGGTACTCGTTTGCTAGTAGGAAAGTGCCTCGCGCCGGCCTCCGTCACAGGAAAATGCCTTCAACGCCGAAGTGGAGGAAAAGAACTGGCAAAAGGGCAACTCTTTTGTTCAAACAAAAGGCTATGTGTAGTGGTCAATCCTAGTGAAGCCATAAGTAAAATGATGCACGCTGGTTTACGTGAAGATGGTCCGATGATTTCCGAAGATACTGAATTGGTAGTTGCGGCTTTATTTTTGTGGGCCTTCTGCTAAAGTCTAACCTACCCTTTAGTTGTTAAATACATTTTCAAGCTTTGGCCGCAAGTGGCAGGGATTCCTACCTATCTATTGACACATATGTCTAACTAGCGAAGATACCCAGCTTCTAGAAGGTCGCCCGCATAGCATCTCCCTCAGAAAGACAGGAGAGACAGCTCTCGAATCACATGATGATCCGGTCAGTATTGTCCCGCAACCACATATAACATCACTAAACCGGGTTACAGTTCACAAAAGCAATTTAGAAAGCGCAATAGCATTTATGGTGAGGAGTAGAGACAGATATCCATCGCTAGTGACCTTCCCGTGAGGGCGTGGTGGGTTCTAAGACCTCACCCAGTCACTATACCGAGTTGGATGGAGATCTGCGTCTCCTCCGTCACCAGTGTGTTACGGAATTAGCATTTCACCTGTCATTAGGGCTAAGTTCCAGAATGCCCAGAGATGCACTGCAGGCCGGTGTTACATATTATAATTTCTTTTCGCAGTGCTTCCTACATTGGCGGGGAGGGGGGGGGGGTGGGGTGGGGGGGGGTCTAAACTAACTGGTATCCGAATTTACTGGGGTAGTGTATGTAAATCGACACTTTAGTTATCACTGCTCGGAAATCCCATTAGTTTCCCAGAGTCGGATCCTGCCAACGTGTCAATTTGGAGTCCAGACAATTATCAAGCCATGCGGCTGGAGGAGCGCAGAAAGAGATAATCACTCGATATTAATAAAAAAAGGTCCTACGGTAATTGGCCAATTTTATACAATCTAACCGGTGTGTGGTGTTACACATCCACTACAGCCGGAAAAGAGGCGTACACAATGTGTCTCTTATGGAGAGTCCCTAACTACTTTAAACCTATCCTATCGAGCTAGAATAGCCAGGTTTAGTCGGTCACATATGTCAGATTCGAGCATGGTGAGCATGATCAGTGACCTCAGTGTAAAATTGACGCTGGGGGTTAGTAGTGATGTGGATATAACGTTGCTGTATAGTATTGCCTAGTGTACTGCGTCCTAGAGTTTTTATAAATTAAACAAAACAGAATAACTAGGATGGCTACTTGCCATATACATAACTAACTAATAGAGTGCTGACAGTATATCAGGTCATAAGACCTTACGGTGCTTGTCAGTTGTAAGCACACGGAAATAAAGATAATATATACAGTATGAAACAAAAATATATTTATATGCACTCTTTAAGATCGGGTAGGCATCTATAAGTCATCAGTACCTATTACAGAAATAACAAATAGTACAATAGTATAGTTACTTGAGTACCTATTGGTCATCGGTACAGTAAGAGTTCATAAATCACGGAAATAGATACGCTACTGTTGAGTAGCGCTAGATGGCACGATTCCGAATGCAGGGAAGATTTCCGCAGGCAGACTGTTGATGCGGCTTACTCTCAAGATGGTGAAGAAGAACAGTTATAGAAAGATGTCCCCTATATAGTTTGAAAGTTGCCCATTAACAAGGAGGGCTACAGTGATAACATGCATGTACATTAACTGGGTACACGGTGTGGGATACGTCGCATAGATCTTGCGACGCAACAGGCAGAGTCACACCAGACTGTGGTCTAAAATTTGATTAACAGATGACATGCTGTGCAGAAGTTTGATACCACTTTTCAGCATGGTCCGAAAGATCTGGTAAGTTATCCACCAAGAATCACCTCGGCTCTACATTCGGTAGAATTACATCAGGCCCGCAAGGCCCATCCACAAGAAGTTCTTCTGTGAGTGTTCCGGAAAAGGGAGTTCTTATATTAAATTAATTTGCCACCACCCCCCCCCCCACCCACCCACCCCCGGATGGCCGTCCGAGAACTTTCAAAATTCGTGATTGCGGATGTCCAAGACTGCTCACCGGCGCAGGAGATCTCATTTCTGAACGGCACTGCTGTGATGTAGGTCCTGTAGTTCGGATCGACCGTTCAGGTGCCGGCCATACCAGCTAAGCTGGGTATGCACCGCCCGTCCTGGATTCGTTCCATGAACACGCTCCCCCTGGGTAGAGCTATAAGCGTATATCGGCCTATGAGAGAGATCACGTCCCTGGGTAGAGCTATAAGCGTATATCGGCCTATGAGAGAGATCACGTTGTAAAAACGACTAAGTTCGTTAAAGCGTGTAGCGCACATGCGCGCGCTTAATACTATTTTTACAGAGCGCGTATTTCATGACCAAGATAGGATGGCGCTTTTAGTGTACCGAGTAGGTACATTGTAATCCTTCTTAATAACTTGTTTCCGCAGAATCTGGCATTAATCAAGAGCAGGATTCGACGGGCCTTCCAAATCTGTAAACCATTTCAAAATTGGTTAAGAAATGGCCGAGTTATCTACGGAAAACCCCTTTTGATTATCTTCAAAATATTGCCGTGACGTCGTAACCACATGTACGCAGAACTTCTAGAATGTTCTAGAACATTCGACTGCGTTATTCTCAGCTACGCGCTGATTGGCCATTGCTCAACCGATGATTGGGTGAATCTTGCGCCTATGACGTCACAAGTAGTATGAAAGGAGATGAAATCCAGAACCCGAGAGCATCCTCGGCCAGGGGCTGAATAGGTTGGATCTGTGTCAGCTACTATCAGCAAGACAGGCATTAAGCTGATCACTTCTGTCTCAGGACGTTTCTCTCCCCTAGCCACAGCAGCAATCCAACCCACCGGGAGCATTTTTGGAACTTTTGATTATTGTTCATGAATAAATCAAGAACTAACTCGGAACACAAACTTGCAGTGAGGCCTTTCCCGGCCTGAATATGTGGTTCTACAGATGTAGAGGCAGCGATGTTCTTTGGTGGATGACTCACCGGATCTGCCAGCCATGCCAAAAAGTGGTTATTCAACCGGCACCACACCGATGTCGTGCAGGTTTATTTAAACTTTTTGACCGCAGCAAGTAAACTTTGCCCGGTACATCTTAAGAGCTAACTGATGTACCCCACACCGTTAAGCTTAGTTATGTATCTTCATCCGTATTCAATAACCCCGCTTATGAACGGGTTGTTATTAACTACCATCCGTACCATCGGTGTACAGGAACTTTCTTCCTAGCAGTAATGTTATTGTGTTACTTACTGACTGCTCGTTAGACATTCTTATATTGTGATTACCAGCCTGAATTCGATCCGCCCCCATCCTGGACTGCATACAGGATTCCTGTTTGCGGGAACTGACATGCAGAAACTTTCCAGCTTCCAGAGAACGCGTGAACTCCATACTAGAGTAACTATACTTAACATTTTAATTATTCGGTTAATTACAGTTTTCATAACTATACTGTGTATGTATAAACGGTCTCGATGACAAAAAGGAACCGTAACGGTCTTATGGCCGCTAGTTATAATTTCTTTAATTGTTTATAGTTATTCTTATTTTTCTGTAAGGTGTTTTCCGCTAACCGCACCATAGTAGGTCTGTCAACCTATATTTTATATATTATTCTAATCATTTCACAATGTATTACTCGTTCTGGTTAGCTTTATATATGGCAAGTAGCCATCAGGTCATAGGTTTTGTTTATTTGTAGAAAATGTAGGACTGCAGTGCATGTAGTAAACACTATACAGCAACATCTTTATATGCATCACGTTCTCCCGCCACCAACAATTTTTCACTGAGGTCGCTGTCCATGCTATAACTCTGTTTAGCCTGGCATGCTACCGACTAAAAAGCCTTTCTATTCAGCTCGATAGGATAGCTTTAATATGATTAGAGACAATTTCTTCATCACAAGACACATAGTGTACGCCTCTTTTCCGGTAGTTGCGATAATTTATCCGCGCGCTCCGGCAAGGTTGTGTAAAATTGGCCAACATACCTATTGGGCCTCATGTTTATAAGTTATTGTCCCTCTTCATGTTCCACCAAGCCTTATGGCTTCTTAACTGTTTGGATGTCTCTATCCGCACCACGGACTGATCCGACCCTGGAAAACTATTGGGGTTTCCGATCGGTGATGGCCAGGGTGTGGTGTCACATACATTTATAATAATAATAATAATACAGCATTTGTAAAGCGCCATGTGTCAATGTCAATTTTCAAAGGCGCTTGTGAAGAGATGTGTTTTTAATTTTTGTTTGAAATCATTAATTGATTGGATGGATTTGATGTGGACAGGTAGCTGGTTCCATAGTCTCGGAGCCACAACACTGAAGGCTCTGTCCCCACAGGAGCGTAAATTCGATCGCGGAATTTGGAGCAATAGCTTATCCACAGAACGAAGTCTGCGACATGGATCATATGTCAAGAGAAGTTCCTGCAAATAGTCGGGAGCGTTGTTGTTTAGACATTTCCAAGTCAAGAGCAGAATCTTGAACTCAATCCGTTTCCGGATGGGGAGCCAATGAAGATCTTTCAAAATTGGTGTTATGTGATGACGCTTTTCGACTTTGACTACCAGACGAGCCGAAGCATTTTGCACATATTGCAGTTTATCAAGGGATTTTTCGGTGATGCCATATAAGAGACTGTTTCCATTGTCCAATCGTGATGTGATAAACGCGTGAACAAGTGTCTCTGTGGTCTGATATGTCAGCACATTTCTGATGGAATTAATGTTACGCAAATGGTAAGTCGCAGATTTGCACACAGAGCTTACATGTGCATCCATATTCATAGCCTGGTCTAGATACACGCCCAAGTTCCTAGCGGATGTAGTTGCCGGGATCACGCTGTCAACTAACTGAACTTCCGTAGTGCCGATTTTGCTGCGTTGTTGATTTGTCGCTATGATAAGGAACTCAGTCTTGTCTGGATTTAGTTTTTGCTTGTTCTTGGTCATCCACCGGCTAATATCGGCGACGCATGTTCGGACCTGTTGTAGAGCTGATGTTTCCTGACAAGGTATGTTAGGCTTAAATGTTAGATAAAGCTGCGTGTCATCTGCGTACATATGCACCTGAAGGTTATGTCGCCGCACTATATCTGCTATAGGAGCAGAGTAAACAGTAAAGAATCTGGGACCGAGGACCGATCCTTGATCCTTTCCCATGTATCTTCGGATACCCAGTAGTTAGTTATCCTGCCAATGAAGGAAGCACTGGGAAAACATATTTTTATTATTATTATTTTCTTTTTCATCTACTAGACAATTCTCCCACACCGCAGTGCATAACTGGGCAACTTGCATTTAAACCTAATGTCAGGTTAGAAAGATAGCTACATAGGACCTGGTGACGGGCGACATGCGCATCCCCACCAAATTCCATAAAAATGTCTGGGCATGATGTTAAGATCTGCCACGCCCTCACGGGAAGGACATTCCCAGTGGGTATTCATCTCTCTTACCCCCACTGTAACGATAGATCAGTTGCCAAAAAAACTTGCTTTTGTGAAAAGTAACCAATGTCCTGTGACGTTTTATGTGGTTATGGAACAAGATGTCCAGATTCTCACCCAGCTCGGAGATCTTGCGAAATAACATGTATGCATGCTGTCTTCAGTATTGATGCTGTAAGACATCCGTTCTCGATGACAGCCATATCTAAAGCTAGGTAGGCATCTGCCATTTGCGGCCTAAAATAGTTCTTGTCTCTAAAAACTAAATGTTAGGTTAGGCATAGAAGAAGGCCCGCATAAATAAAAGTGGCAACTCCTAATTCAGCATATTTGAAACTACATAAGACGGTAGTGTGGGCATCCCTCGGGAATCGCTCATCCCGTCTTCACGTAAAACAGCACACAACCTAATAGTCATAATTTCACTAGGTATGGTCTTTTCTTTACAGCATTTTGGTTGAATATTAGAGAAGGCCCTTTTTGGCCAATAATCTTCTCCCGCTTTAAGCGATGGTGACATTTTTCTGAGATGGAGGCCCACGTGAGACACTTGCCTCTCGCAGGGATTCAGTGGCGACAGCCCGTGCAAGGCTACTACTTCTCACCCAAACTAGCACCAGGATAGTGCCCACGGGAGGTACATGGCTTTCCGACACCATAAAAGATCATTTTCTTTCCTTTCAGCTTAGAGGTATAATAAGCTTATATTAAGTTATATTCGTACCTCCTTGAGTCCCGCATTTAAAAGTTCATCAGGCTGTCTCCATGTCTTGTATCTTCGTATGCTCATTTTTATCTAGCATACTTGATGGTCTGTTTAGGTAAAATTATTGTATAGACTTATTTTAATTAGGTCACCAATCAAATCTTGTAAGTCCATAGATCACGAAATTGCTATGGACAGGCATACTGGTGACACAAACTCTTGGGATGAGACTGTTGCGTTTAATGTTCTACCGGCCTTAGGAGCCGGTCTTTGTTACCCATAGGACAGTATCGCACGGGATCCATAACCCCAAGACCGGAAGCTCACCAGTGTCATCACTCGTCGTGCACACGCAATGCGGCAAGTCGACACCAGACACCAGCCTGGCCCGAGACTACCCCACGAGCTACAGTACCACAGCCAGTTAGCAGTTCTCCCACGTCTAGCACTGGACTGATCCAGCAGTCTTGCTGACTGTGTCGGCTTCCTCGCCGAAGTGCTCTCAATTCTCGATTTCTGGCTCCTTTTATACGTGACGTCAGAGACAGGACACTTCAGCCATTCAGAGGGCGAGCAGTAGCCAATCAGCGTGCAGCTAGAAATGGTGACTTGGCGATCACGTGAACAGCGCATCCCCCATTCATTTAATACATACACGCGATTACGACGTCAAAACAATATTTTGACAGAAATTTTAGTGAGCCATTTAATGATAACTCTGCCATTTCTGATCCGATTTTAAAAAGGTAAAAAGTACCAAGAACGACGAGAATAGTGTGATTGGAAGAAATCACCAGTACCAACTCGGTACACTATAAGCATACACTCTCTTCCAATACTGACACGTGTTGTCAGGGAAGTTCTGACGCGCGCGAATGCGCTCGGCGTTCTTAAGGTGCCTGCTCACTAACGCGACGCGAATGTCAGAGTGATTACGAGCGCGAAAAATAAAAATAAAAATTAGTTTAGTTCTGTCGCTATTGAGTTCGCGCTCGCATTCGCGCTAGTGTGTATTGCATTACTAATTAAATAGGGTTTAATTATTTTCGCTTTCGCTCTCGCGTTCAAAATCGCGTTAGTGTGCAGGCACCTTTACGGACTTTTTTAACGAAACCTCTCTCATAGGGCTTTATACACACATACTATCCTACTCAGGGGGCGTTCCCGGAACATAGCCGGAGCGGTCGTCCCATACCCAGCTTAGCTGGAATGGTTCGTACTCGTCCGGTCGATCCGCGCTACAGTAGTGCTACAGTAGTAGTAGTAGTAGTAGTAGTAGTAGTAGTAGTAGTAGTAGTAGTAGTAGTAGTAGTAGTAGCAGTAGTAGTAGTAGTAACAGTAACAGTAAAATTAGCAGTAACAGGAGCAATAGTATCAGCAGCCGCTGCAGCAGCAGCAGCTGCAGTAACTGTATGCCTGGTAGCGGTAATGGTCCTGGTATTGTTAGTGGTCCTGGTAGTGGTGGTGGTCATGGCAGTGGTAATGGCCGTGGCAGCGCGATCGATGCCGTGGCTAGATGAGGACAATCCGCTTACTGGCCATCATTGCTCACGATTTTTCGATGCAAATCATGGAACTAACATTCTGAGACAACATCGACATTGATCACAAACCAAACATATGTCTGAATACTGTAGCGGAATCAAGCCCACGACACGTTGGTGTCCGTGTCAATACTATGCCCATTTGTCTAGGCGAGTTGTACAGCTGACGGATGACCTCGAATTAGTCTCATCTTTTCACTGTGGCTGATCTCATATTGTGGTTTTCAGACAGATCAAATATTGGTATTGCCAATGGGTCGTGGTTACTGACTGGTTCACTTTGCTTAATTGGGTGTATTGCGCATTGTCACTATGGCAGCGGGCATAGAGTAACATGATTCTGCAACAGTTCCTTCAGAATTGAATAGCTGGTGTTGGGAAGGTTGATTAGACGAGGGTACATGTACCAAACTCTCGGCGGATTCTAGCGCGCTCATGATCTCCACCCTTACATCATTTCAGGGCAGCAAGAACATCAATGTGACTGATCCCTTCTCCTATTCGTGTATTTTCTTTAAGTGAATGACAAGTCTTCGTAAATACACAGGTCTATGAATGCATCACAGATCTCCTACTGAATGGCCGTCATGCCCCTGATAAAGACTGATAACTATCTGAACTAGTGCGTGTGGGCAAGTGAAAACCAGAGAGAGACAGGATGGGTGACGTTCTAGTCTATTTGTGATCGGACAATGGACCTTTCCATTTTAGCCATGCCCCGCCCATCACTAGATAAACTCCACCCACACCTCGCTGTGTTGGGATTGATCGATCCCCCAAATTCCCTAGCTATCAATTTCCTGAAAACTAAACAGGGAAGCTGTTGAATATTTTGTAACTAATTTAACTGGGTGCTGTTGCTGTCTATGGCAGCAACAGCACCCAGTCAAATTAGTTTCAAAATATTCAACAGAATATTCATTAAATAGTAAAAGCAAACAATTTGTACAACAACGCATAGACCGTCTTCTAATATGCGTTCATGACGTACTTATCGACGTCATTCATGACTTCATTCATTATGATGTCATTGTACACATCACGCAGTTCATTATGACGTCATATGATGGGTGGGTACTCTGAAAAGGTGAATTATTGTCACAACAGTTTAATTTGCCAGAGTTTATCCCAGACAGCAATTGAACGCTTCAGTAACACCTGAGATGTCATGCTTTCAGAGGTTCGTGATCCGTTTCGATTGCACATCATCCTGAAGACACCAGCCGCAAAGTAGATAAAAAGGAATATACACACTTTTATGTACACGACATGGGGCCATGCTCAATGGATCCATTTAAGTGGAAGTTAAAAGGGTTTGTTCACGTGCCAGCCATCATTGGTACCAATAGACTACATGTCCTTTACCCGAGGGTATCTACAATAATCCTAATGGAATCCATGATTCTAAAAGTGTTAGCTTAGACAACAATATCACATGTCTACGTTGGATATAGGAGATATTTGACAGAAAAGAAAACAAATAATTTTATCATTAAACCTGACCTGACCGCGACAATGTTTATTAGTCCCTTTTAAAATTTGAGTATTGTTATATTGTATATGTCCTAGCTTTTGGTCCAGCGAGTCACAACATGACATAAGTTTGGACTTAAGCCCCTTCGCAGAAACTAATCTGAAGTGGAGATGGTGTTACCTATGAGTGAGAGAAACAGCTCCCAGTTAAATTAGTTTGAAAATATTCAGCATCAGCTTATCAGTGCAATAAACTTGAAATTGAGATTCTGGAAACTTAAGCTTGGAAAGCTTAATCGATACTGATAGTGAGATGTGATTTATGCATGTCAAACTTGTGACAATACCCTGAATATGTATTACCATGCTATTGTCAGATCAATTGCTTCCACCAAGCTGACATGGAACATGGATTGAAACAGCAAAATCTTGACAATACACCATAGCATTTTTAAGCGCATGAAGGTCCATCGTCCCGAATTCAACATTTATGTAATTGTTGAGCCTTGTGGACTTAATTGGACAGAAAACTGTTGATGTCATTTGACACCAACTACTTCCACTCAAATGCTATCCTCAAAATATCCAAGAGGCCATTTGATGCATTGTAAATTATTTTTCTTAATCGTTCATCCGGGTCCAAATGGTTTAGTGTTGTGTCGAGTAGGCCTACCTAAGACAGCGGTAATCGTCAGTTAATCAGGTGTGAATTTTCATGGGCACGTATGGGTCTTTTGTACTGCGTGTTTGTTTGTCTGTAAGATCTGTTGTGTGGGTGGGTTGCGTGGTATATATGTAGGCTATTTCTGGCAAGGCGTCTTGACTTCAAGTGTTAATGAATACAAACTATGTTAAGATCGTTTTAATTCAGATACAATATCCGGTTAACAATTTCAAACTAAAAATCCCATTATGAAGATTCACAGCAATGGACCTTTCCAGTTTATCCGTCAATCATATGACGTCATAATAAAGTACGTGACGTGTACGCTGACGTCATAATCAATGTCATCATAAATGACGTAGATAAGTTCGTCACGAACGGTTAATTGATGACGGACTAAGCGTAGTACGAATTGTATGTCTTTACTAGTTAATAAACATACTGTTGAATATTGTGAAATTAATTTGACAGCAAGTCCAATTAGTTTCAAAATATTCAACAGCTTACCCTGGAAATTGATAATCAGGAAATTCAGTGGTCGATTGATCCCAACACGGGCGAAGTGTGGGTAGAGCTTAGCCAGAGATGATATCTAAAACAGGATTCCTAAATTCGTATTCATTCTTGACAGACTTTTCTATTTGTTGACGGACGTACTTCATTTTGAATATGACGTCAGATACACGAGTGACAGAACGTGTGCCTCCTTTGGAACGAAGGTGAGTATATGGTTTATATGTATTCGCTTGTACGTCTGTCTTTCTGAGAGGAGACGATGAGAAGAGCGTTAGCACAGCAAGTTCTAGTAGTAGTAGTAGTAGTAGTAGTAGTAGTAGTAGCGGCAGCAGCAGCAGCAGCAGCAGCAGCAGCAGCAGCAGCAGCAGCAGCAGCAGTAGTACTTAGTTTTTAATGCTCTGGCAACGTGATGACTTCAATTTCACTGCTAACCCCACGTACGGAGTGCACACATTGGTTTACTTTGTTGATCATCATTTCCCCGGTCGGGGGATCGTACCGCCTTCCCGCAATTCCGCATACTGCGAGATCAGCAACCCAGAGATCTTTACACTGAACCACCGCGCCAAGGCAAAAATCTTGGTTTAGCTAGCCAGCATGTCGGATATACTGCAATACACTTGCGAATTCATATGAGACTATCTTTTGGATGTACATCGTATGGTGTGTATGCTTTGCCCTCACCCGGTCTCCATCTGATAAAATGTCCATTTGCAGACCAAGAGAAGACTGTTTTTGAAAATGTACCACTGAGAGCCAGTCATTCCAGGGGTAAGTTTTCAAAAATAGTCTTCTCTTGAACAGCAAAATGAGAAAATTTAAATTTTCTTGAACAAATTCCAGGAGTAAATGTTAAGGAACCAACAGCATTTAGTCAATAGAATTTTGTATCTTGGGAAATGTGCTGCAATAAACGACCACCTCCCTTTGGTAGCCACTTACTGATGGCCAATACATGGTCTGTTTATTCACTATCGACAAAGTTTTGTTTTATTTATTTGCGCTACATGCAGGCGAAGAAAGCAGTTACATTCATTGACCGTGCTTCCCTTCAGTGGAAAAGGGATAATGTTTGGTATATACTATGCATTTAATATCTACCTTTGGTCTCGACCTTCCCTTCACCAGAGACGGGCAAGTGTGGTGTACTAGCCTAAATTGTACGAAACGTAGCATGCGTTGTATGACAGAGTGCTTATTGAATCTCCCAAACAGCACCCAGCCTCATCAGCTGGGAGTAACAATGACGTCAGCATGGTTGTAGCATAACATATGAAGAGAGCGAAGCCAAACCTTTGTATCAATGTGACATCCTACCAACAAATCATTACTAAACTATTTGGCACCTAGACTAATGAAATGTCAGTCGTCGCCGTGTTTTGCTGACTCTATGGCGTCCGGCAATGGATATTAATATGTCATTTCATGATTAATTATGGATTATCATTTACCATCTTAATGAACCCGGCGTGGAATCTCTTGGATACAGCACGCAACCCAATTGATTGATCTCTGAGAAGACGGAGGGAAATATGGTGCGCTATCCTATCCCAAGTTGCATGAAACATTAAAAATACACCATACCTCTGACGGAATGCCTGAGCAAAATACATCATCGCCGAAGGTCGGTTTAAGGACATCAGGATTCTGGAACATATATAGATCCATGGAGGGATTCGATCTGCCCCTCAAATAGCTGCAGTCATAATAAAAAATGTCACCTGTTATCTGACAATCAAATGACGCCGGCCCGTAACATTAAAGGCATATGTTCGACAGTAAACGACAATTTAGCATTTAATTAACAATCCGTTGAATATTTTGAAACTATTTTGACTGGGAGTTGTTGCTGCCATTAGCAGCATCAACTTTCAGTCAACTTAGTTTCAAAATACTCAACAACTTACCTGAATAGTAACCTTGAAAGTAGGATTCTGGGAATTCAGGATTCAAAATGTTAAAATAGATTCAAACTGAGTGGGCGGACATTAGCTAGAAATGGACTTCTCTATTACTCAGCGCCCGACCCCCCCCCCCCCGCCCCATCTCTCTCTCTCTCTCTCTCTCTCTCTCTCTCTCTCTCTCTCATTTAATAATGGCGTCGCAGTAAGCAGTTGATATCTAAGATGTTATTCAATTAAGCAACAGTTGTACGTGTATAATATTCAACAAATGCTTGGAGCATTAATAACCAGTCATCTATCATTCCAGCTCAATATTACGGGGTCAATTCAATTTTACGCCACGTCAGAAATGTCACATAATGCAACGCGCTGATGGTTGTTAATGAAGGCAGACTTATAATTTCCGTGCCGTCAATTCATATCCATTATTATTAAGCTTGTCAGAGTGAATTATTTATCTCCTCCGCCTTTCTTCTAACTATTGCAAGGAATATGACACATAGGTCGTGTCATGCCATATTTAATTTGCTTATTGAGAAATATTTGCTCTGAGTTGAATTTTTATAAATTGTCGTTGCGTAACCAGTTACTGGAATGTCAGGTAGTGAGTGAGTGAGTGAGTGAGTTTACGTACATATATGTGATTACTACCGACCAGACTGCACCCAAAAACACTAGACAGTTTACATTGTAAGTCCAACTCAACTCGCTTAACCCAAACGCGGCGAAACCACAGCTTTCTGCTTCCCATCCGCGAAACAGAGACGTTGGAAAATTGAGGGTCAGTTTGTACGGTAATCTTGAACACGGTTTACGTGGTACGTACGGTCATGCTGCATGGTTATAGACTGGGTGCCATCAGACTCTCACCCGCAGACGGAATGTTGCAGCGATGAAAGACAGATCGAAATAGTTTACCGACCAGCGACATTCACGTAACAATTAAAATCACGAAGGGCCAAATAATTGAGACAATCTATCAAATGGTGATACAAGCACTAAGATTTGATCCAGGACTGCTATTTTTAGAAAACCCGTTAGCCACCTAAAATTCAAACTGGCCTCCATTTTTTTCACACAATTTGATACAGCTGGAAAATGTGAATGCTTCTATTATCAAATCATATGCTATTTTTATATAGTACCCTAATTTAAAACTATAAGCCTTCTCAGAAGCTTCGTTCTACCATATTAACAGAATATCTGAGCAATAGATGATATTACAAAATGAATGGCAATTTTCAACATGTTATCCTGTAATTAATTTAACTGTATAAAGGTAATGTCTAATACGCCTCTAGAGATAATCCTATGACTTTCCCACATTACATCATCACAAAGTTCGACATAAGAAATGGAGGTCTGGACAATATTTTTGTCAATCAGGCGCCAATCGCCTATGCCTAGGTAACTATGAAAGTGCGTGTTCGTCTTTTATTGATTTTGTACATTGTACGTTTCACTTTATCACTTATAGCTGTTGCTGTCCATATTTCTGCTCTGAACTAATTCCCACATCTGCATTTGCACCGTGTTGCGAGGAGAGTCCAAACCGATAACATTTGCACCTTCCATGACATTCTGTCTTACCGGCACACTTGGTCAGCTGTTGGAAGCAATGTACAATTTGTGGAAGGGTAGTCTCTTTGCTGTGTTCCTTTGCAGTCAGCAGGACGTTGGATTTCGCACTTGCATATTCCTGACTGACACTATGTGCACCCTATCTAGTAGGCCATGTACTGAGTGTGTTGATCGAGTTGGACGAATGGCTTCGCGTGGCCTTTGTTTCAAACAAACATGTTGAAGCACACGTCATCAAAAGCTGCAACTGCACTGGAACTGTCATACATAGTGACTGCACATTTCTCCAAGATCTTCAGGTCGTCCACTTCAACTGTTGGCTAATACCGGCTGAGTTTGGAGAAGATACATGGTACATACATCACAGATTTGCCATGCAGAATTCATCCCTTTCCCATGGAAGGCCAACGCAGCATCACAGACGCTGAAGGCATGGAAGAAGCGAATCTGTCTGCTTTACTCTGATACACCTGTTGCATTGAATTCATCTACAGAATTCACGTCAAGTCCTGCTCATGACTCAAGGCAATCAAGATCTTCTGCAGACCAAACGATTGAGGGACCGGCAGAATAATGACGGTTATGACTAGGAAACTGTGTTACTAGCCTTGATACTATGAGATTCGTTGGCCCAAGCTGTTACATGTCTGGCATGGTCAAGGAGCAGTGTGTCCGCTCTCTTATGGTTACAGGGAACCAAATAATCTAGATGGATCTTCTTTATTGACCACGAGCAGCGCGATTCCTGTGCACATCGCTACCACCCAGGCATATCAGACGGGAAGTTGAAGAGCTCTTGCTTGTCTTTGTGTCTCAAGAAGCTCGGCCAATTTTTGCGCACTTCACATGTGGCTGTCACTCTGCGTCTGACTACCCGTCCTTGCTTTGGCCTTGTTTCAGCCTCTAGACTTAAAGTCCAGTAGATATCAAACACAATGTGGTGTACGTGAAAGCGGGTGTTTGTACTGTTGAAAGCACAAAAGTGTTGTTTAATCATTAAACATCTTTCCGATTCATGGTACCAGTCTAGAAGAAAGCTGATCCATCCATCGTCATCGTTCGGTGTCTGGCATGGTGACAATTTGCCTCAATGTGGCGACAAGCTGGCACTCCTGGCAGGCTTGAGGTTTTTTTAATTGTTACTCAATGTAGCAAGAAACGATTGGTTCCCATGTTGGTAGAATTCCCGTAGGCCACACTCACTGATCTGACATGAGAGCAAGAGCATGGAGAAAAGTCGTCTACCTTCAGAACAGTGTTCACGCTTTCCCTTTTGACTGTTATTTGGCGCGGTAAGATTGAAATGGTGATTCCATGAAAAGTACTGGCTGTTGGTGTGCCAGTTTGGTTGTGGTCTATGTTATCCATGGATGATATACTGAGCAAGGCAAGCAATGTAACTATCGGACCAAAAGAGATGCTGAACGCTGATCTATTAAATAATAATTAACAAAAGTTTATTCAGACTTACAGCCAGGCACCATACACTTGTTGATTGTAACGTCTTGTTGTAAAGAGATGTTAAGCACTCTGTCATATGGAATACAGATGCTGTGTATAGATGAAACATTTCGACCAGAAGTCACAAAAACAGACATTACGATGTAAAAATTAAATGGATCTCTTTGACTGCCTGCTAGCCACTGCTAGTTCTTCTTAACATGTGTGACAGTTGCATTGCAGTAGCTGTATCATTGCAAGAGTACATTTCATGCTCCGAATCTCAGTTAAAATTTAATATCAGCCATTATTCAATTATCCACACAAACTGGAGATGAGTCGATGGAATGTCATCCATTGCATCCCCCATGGAAAGGTCCATTTGATGTGGACTTGGTGTCACACATATGTGGTTTCATATGATCTTGGCTACTTTGGAAAGAATAATGACCTCAGAGTAGTTGGATGCTTGTGATAGGAATCTTTCTGGAAGTTATGATGGCAGAATTTCCCTTCCTGAAAGCTGCTAGTTCGGACATTTCTGTCAACATTTTATCATTTAATCTGGTTGAGTTGATACCATATCATTCTAAGACAAGTTGTTCAAACTGCTGCGTGTATAGGCTGGCCAGATGTGGAAGCCAGAATATGGCATGGCCTTAACTACAGGTTTAGGTCTCAACAATGTCTGCTTAGAATGTGCAAGTGGGGTGACATTGTTCTCTAGAAACCCTTGCCACTCCTAGGCATGTCAAACAAGACAGGTGGTACTTCATCTCCTGTTCTACAACATTTCCAACGCTCAGTTTGGCCAAAAATCTTCCAATATATAGGTCTTTGGCACAGCCAATCAAATATTTAATGACCTGCATGGGATTGATTGTTTACGTTCGGATACTAGAGTTTCCTTCTCGAATTAGTGGTACCCAGATTGTCAACGTTCATGGCATAGTGCTGCATTCTGCATTTGATGGTTCCCTCCAAAAGTTTCTTCTATACTGTTGCCATTGCTTAATCTTGCTGAGTCCAAACGACTGCGAGATCATTGCTCTCTGAATAGTTAGAACATTTGACGTAATCATAATGTAACCATCATTTTAAGTACTACATGGTTAGTGGTTTATTTATAGTTGGGCCTCTTCGTCGTTCTTATCGATGTGGCTGGGCCAACATTTGCTACTATTGTTGCTGCTGCTGCTGCTACTACTACTACTACTATTCTTATTACTACTACTACCACTACTACTACTACTACTACTACTACTACTACTACTACTACAACAACAACTACTACGACTACTGCTGCTACTACTACTACTACTACTACTACTACTACTACTACTACTACTACTACTACTACTACTACTACTACTACTACTACTACACCATCCAGCAAATGTTACACGGCCACATCAGTGCAGATTAATTATTAGTAATTAAGCTGCATCTGTTCTCAGTGAGCTATAAATGGATAGTCTCATATGAATTCGCCAGTGTATCAGTATATCCGACATGTGAAAGCAGGTCCGCTTAACCAAGATTCTTGTCTTGGCGCGGTGGTCCAGCGGAAAGATGTCTGGATTGCTGATGCTAATAGGAATTGCATGATGGCGGGTCGATCCCCGACCTGGGAAATGATGATCAACAAAGTAAACTAACGGGTGCACTCCGTAGGCGTGCTTAGCACAGAAATTGAAATCATCGCTTTGCCAGTGCGTAAGCACAGCTACTACTACTACTACTACTACTACTACTACTACTACTACTACTACTACTACTACTACTACTACTACTACTACTACTACTACTACTACTACTACCACTACTACTACTACTACTACTACTACTACTACTATCACTACTACTTCTACTACTAGACCATCCACCTCATGTTACAAGGCTACAGCAGTGCAAACTAATTATTAGTAATTAATCTGTATCTGTTCTCAGTGTGCTATAAATGGATAGATCCGATGAGCCACTCAAGTATATGACGTCATACTCAATTACGTGAGCTATAGGATGATGCCACAAGTGCGTAATGAATGACGTATATAGGTCAATCATGAACATTGAATAATCTGGCAAGTATAAGAAACTTATGTCTTTACTATTTAATAAACAGTGTGTTGAATATTTTGAAACACATTTTACTGGGCGTTGTTGTTGTTGCGATTTTTGGAATTCGGGATTCAAAATATATAAATCGATCCCAACACGCACAAAGCATTGACTGGGTGTAGGTCTAGATGGACGTGGTATAGCTGGAAATGGATGCCTGTTTTGTAAATGTAGGTTGTTTTATGATTGCTAAATCAGCTGCTCCATGGCCGAAAACATATGATTTGGTGCAAAGATCGTTCAATTCTGACTACTCTGTCAAGTTTACAGTGAACTAAATATTTAAAAGGCGGCCATCTTGTAAAAGGCAACCATTTATACTTTTAGGTAACCAACCTGAACTTTAGAAAAGTAGTCCAAGAGGTGTATCCATGCCACTTGTGATGCTTGTGTCACCATTTTGAAAGATTTTCCTGGAATATTCACGTATCTGTTGCATTGTTATGTTGGACTGCTATCTCCCTGATTATTAGCGCCAACAATGGACGTCTCAGGGAGGGGTAACACATCACTAAAACCGATGCGACCTCTGTACTTGATGTCGACTCAACCAAGGATCAACTATCTGCTGTGTCTGAATAGACTTAGATTGAATGGGCCGATTTGAACGTCCTTCGTGCTGGTGAGGGTCTTTAAAAGACGAAACAGAAATAAAACGTGGCTATGAGAACGGCTACCAGTGCGACTGTGGTGGCATCAAGTCTACTCATATTCCCCAATTCAGCGTGATACGAGAAATATACTGAATCCTAACAATGACGTTAGAGCGCAAGCACGATATTGGATGAGGAGGATAGCACACCTTCCTTGGTCTCTCAAAAGTTTCTTCAAATGTGTTTCAAGACTTGTGAAAGCGCCGATTATCCAATGCTATCTCAATTTCATCCTCACACTGAAGTGAAGGGTCATTGATACGTCCAAATCATCTGGGTGTAGCATCAGATCGCCTAAATGTTCGTTGACCTTGTCGGTAGCATCGTCATTGGCATCTGTATGCGCTGTGCCATGCCGAGAAATAGGCATATCCTACCCATATAAATTATACATACTCCCTACCATGCGGAAACTAATGACTGATGTTGCAGTTTGAAAAGAATATAGTTGAACGCCATTGCTGTTTTGATTCGTCGAAATTGACACAAGTCGTCGACAAAATACGCGCGGACCCATCCTGGTAAAAATGTTTAAGAATAATAAGATGATAAAATACAAGTCGCCATTTTAGTGTAACGTTTCATTAATCAAATGCATGTATGTCAAATTCAGTACGGTACGATGTGGCACCATGATAAACTTATAAACTTACTAAATGCTCATTCATTCTACCCAACCATTACAAAACCGACTAGAATAGGTGATGTTTCGGCCACAATTATTGATAATATATTCAGCAATAACATTAATTTCAGTAATGAATCAGAGGTAGGAATTCTCGTTACTGACACATCAGACCACCTACCAATTTTTCTTCTCGAAAGACAGCTGACGTGCACAAAGCCATTCAATTATGAAAAAATTAAATGCAGAGAAATAAATCAGGTCAATATTGAACAATTTAAAAAACACATGTCTGACGTAGATTGGCATGCAGTCACAGACATACCAGTGCTGCGAAAATGCGTACACCATGTTCCACGAAACTTGCACACACATCTTCGAAAACAGCTTTCCCATGAAAGAAAAGAAGAAATTTAAACACAACCCGACTAAACCATGGATAACAACTGGACTAATAGCTGCCTGTCATAAAAATATAAACTTTATTTGACGTGTATCAAATGTCAAACAAAGCATAATGAACTGAAATTCAAGAAATACAGAAACAAGTTGGACCAAATAATCAAAACAGCAAAATAAACTTACCACTATAACAAATTTGAACTATGCAAGAATGACATAAATGAAACATGGACGATAATTAAATCACTTTTGAGTAAAAATAACAGCAAAGCGCAACAAACACAATTTCTTTATAATGACAAGATAATAACCGATGATTTAGAAATTGCAACAGGATTCAATGACTATTTTGTTAATATAGGTCCAACACTTTCAGATAAAATCAAATCAACATCCCCTAATAAATATAGTGATTATCTCACAGGCGACTATCAATCCTCTTTTTTCGCTAACCCGGTCACAAATGAAGAGATTTTTAGCATTCTTAACAAACTAAACGTTGCAAAAAGTGCTGGCTTGGATGGTTTCAAGTGGAGTATTTTCAAACACTAGCGCTACTAAGACCCCTTAACCACATCTGTAACTTATCTTTCACTCAAGGTATATTTCCATCAAAATTAAAGCAGCACGAGGAACACCTATATACAAAGCGAAGGATTTATCTAACTTCACAAAATATAGACCTGTCTCAATACTTCCACTTTTCTCCAAATTAATGGAACGACTTATGTACAATCGGCTTATCAGCTACTTAGATAAAAAGTCAATCCTCTATACATCACAATACGGATTCCGTGAAAAACATTCGACACTAATTGAAATGACAGAAAATAAATAATAGACTCAATTGGAAAGAAAAAGCACATAATAGGTATTTTTGGCCCTTTCAAAAGCTTTCGACACTATCAATCATAAAATCCTATTAGAAAAAACTTGCCTATTACGGAATCCGAGGAAGTGCACTCATCTGGTTTGAAAGCTATCTAAGTGACAGAACGCAATGTGTGCAATTCAATTCAACTTGCTCTGAAAACAGGAGACTAACTTGCAGTATTCCCCAGGGGTCCATCCTTGGCCCTCTGCTGTTCCTCTTGTATATGAACGATCTGTCTAACATATGCAAACACATGTCACTAATACTATTTGCTGATGACACCAATGCCTTTTGCTCTGATGAAGACATAGTTACATTATATAAAAATGTAAATAAGGAAATGAATGAAATTACTAACTGGTTTTCATTAAATAAGTTATCACTAAATGTGGATAAAACAAACAATATGTTATTTTCAAAATTTAGAAAATTAATAAATAAAGAGGTTCCAAAATTGTATATTAGCAATAAGGAAATTGAAGAGGCCCCTTATGCAAAGTTCCTAGGAGTATATTTAGATAAAAACTTGACCTGGGCCAAACAAATTGAAACAGTTACTGCAAAGGTAGCAAGAGGAATACGTGCCATCCAAAGACTAAAACCATATATGGCACATGCCACGGTTAAAACACTGTACAGCACCTTGATCCTCCCGCACCTCACTTACTGCAATGCTGTTTGGACTAACAACTACAAAAACAGAATATCCAAAATTCAAAGTCCCCCAAAAAAGAGCATCAAACTAGTTTCTAGGCCAGCAGAGGGCCAACACATGTTCAAAGCAGAAAAATTACTTAAACTCGCCGACATAGGAAAATCTCAAATGCTAACTATTGTCAAAGACTTCCACCACGACACTTTAACCAAATCTATAGCCCCCTTCTTTATAAACAATATTAACATCCACCAACATAACACTAGAAGCAGACACAAACTGCATGAACAATACACACGGACAGACATAGGAAAACACCGAATATCATTTGCAGCCACTAAGTTATGGAACAACACAAAACACGAAACACGTGAGAAAATTCTAGCAACAAAATTGTGCAAGAAAACATTAAAAAAACTACTTGATTAACACATACTAGTACTATCTAATTCATGCAGTATAGCTCAAAGGCGGCCTGACTCGTCTACAAAACAAGGTAAAAAATGCTGTTTTATACTGGGGCTTAATTAGACACTAAGATATTGCTGTCTAATATAACAGCCATGTCTCTCGGTCCAAATATGTTTATAGTATTCGACAGAAAATTTGTTCTATCTATATAACATGCTTCTTTTCTTGTTTTGAAAACTATTGACCTGCTACTACTGCTGATGCTACTTCTGCTGCTACTTTTGCTACTACTGCTACTGCTACTACTACTACTACTACTACTACTACTACTACTACTACTACTACTACTGCTACATGTACTACTGCTACATGTACTACTACTACTACTACTACTACTACCACTGCTGCTACTACTACTACTACTACAACTACTACTACTACTACTACTACTACTACTACTACTACTACTGCTGCTGCTGCTGCTGCTGCTGCTGTTGTTACTTCTAATACTAGAGTATGACTAGATGTTTCCACTTGCTATCATAGCCCATAATAATTTCAATTACCATAGTAACAAGCTACAGGACGAGTAGGAGAATGAGCACCCCTCCCCTCCACCCCCTTCCTTTGTCCAACAATGCTCCCCATTAGCCAGCATCTTGTAAACAGTCTATCATAAGTGATATATACTTATAATTAAAATTAACCCCTCCCCCCAAAAAAAATGTATATATATATATATATATATATATACACCTGTGCAAAAGTTAAGCACCACCCTATTTTTACGCACATGCGAGGGTATATTCATGTGCTATGAAGAAAGCAATAGCATAAACATTTTTGTACCCATCCATCTTAGTGCAAGAGGTAATAATGCAACTAGAGGAATGCTGATTATGATGGTGCGGAAACACTGTATGTTTTTGTTTGAACTTGAAAACGAGGCCTGAATATGGTTACGTTGACACAACTGACAACTATTGCCCTACAGTTGACACACGTGGCTAGATTGTCATTAATGGTGTCTGAAAACGAAGTTTAACATCTGTGCACGAGTTTGAGACTGTCATTATTAATACCGGGTATATCCACCTTGTGCCTGGATGACGGCCTGGACACGACGTCTCATGCTGGTCACCAACCGACTGATACGCCATTGTGGTATTCGTTGCCATTCAAGATGGAGTGCGTCTGTTAATTCATGTAGGTTCTGCACAGGAGGATCCCTCCTTCTCACCATGTTTCCCAGAATGTCCCAGATATGCTCAATAGGGTTCATGTCAGGGCTCCTTGCTGGCCATGGTAGGGTTTCGATGGCATTCTGGCGGAGGTATTCATGCACAGCTCTAGCACGATGTGGTCGGGCGTTGTCATCCATGAATATAGGGTGGGTTCCAGGTGCATGATTTACAAAATGAGGGACCACAACTCTATCCAGTATGGAATCTTGATATCTTTGTCCATTTAGTGTTCCAGGTACAGTCAACAGATCCAGCTTACAATCAAATGAGATGCACCCCCATATCATAACGGAACCTCCACCAAATGGAACTTCTTCCATGATGTTACGTTGGTCGTACGCCGTGCGTCTGGACCTCCATACACGAGTTCGACCATCTGTGGCATGAAGCAGGAACCGACTTTCATCGGACCAGTGTACCCGTCTCCAGGATCTCATGTTCCAGTGTCTTCTTTCGTTGCACCACTTCAGACGCTCCTCTTCGTGGTGTGCAGTGAGGAGAGGACGTCTGACAAATCTCCTAGCTTTCATGCCAGCAGCATACAGTCTCCTTTTGACGGTAGACATTGACACTCTATTGCGCGTTTCCCATTGCTGGCTGAGCACTCTGCTGTTGGTGAATGGAGATCTCCTAACAAGGCGTACTAGGGCTCGATCATCACGGGCAGTAGTCTTCTTCGGTCTTCCAGATCTAGGCCTGTCCTTCACCTCGTTAGTTTGCCCATGTTTTGCAATCGAACGACTGATTACAGTTTGGTTAATGTTCAGCTGTCTGCCAATCTCTCTGAATGACATACCAGTGGTATGCATGCCTATGATTTGCCATTTCACACGATCACTTAACCTTCGTCTTGCCATAGCGGTTCACAATCAAGAGCTAATTCTCTCTGTACAAATAAACCACGGTCATGAACACAAAATTCCTAATCTTGTCGCCTAAATCTGTATGTAATGTTCTACACCTCAAACTGGACTTTTACATAACTGAACACGTGTGCTGTTTCCCGCCACGCACGGACATCAAGCGGCGTGAAGTCATGCATGCATGTGCATTTCGTACTTGGAATTATGTCAGCTAACGCGGGGACAAAAAGTATGGCAGCCTAGTTGTACCATCATGTTTCTACGTTCTATTGTTTTTGCTGGTGCTTAACTTTTGCACAGGTGTATATATATATATATATATATATATATATATATATATATATATATATATATATATATATATATATATATATTTATATATATATATATATATATATATATATATATATATATATATATATATATATATATATATATATATATATATATATATATATATATATATATATATATATATATATATATATATATATATATATATATATATATATAAATGTTTATTGTCGTATCTATAATCATAGACACCCATGTCTATTATTGAACTTGACTATGCTCTGTGTTTGTCTGTTACGTAACTGTCTTGTCCTTATTTACTACCCATATATATCGCAAACCTTAAAACCCGTATTTATGAAATTAAAAAATTGTAATGATGATGACCCTTTTTGAAATTTAAACTGTGTATGTGGATCAAGGGTCAAAGGGTTAATACGGAAGTAGTAAATGTAATGTCTGAATTTATAATTGTTTATGTAAGTTCTGTCATGTCTAATTTATATATACCTGTATATATGTGTGTAAGGTGTCCGCCATAATAATAGGCAATGCCTTCGGCGGACAACCTGGTATGACTCGTCATTATGTTTATCTTGGAATTATTGAATAAATAATCTTTAATCTTGAATAGTGAATATATTTTTGCTGAATATTATGACAATAGTTTGACTGGGCGCAGCTTCTGCCAGCGGCAACAACTCCAAGTCTGGCTAGTTTCGAACTAGTCGACAGTTTTTCTGTTTTTGCATTGTAATTGACAAACTAAAATCACAACGTCAAATGGATTAAAAACAGCGAATTATTCCTGATAATAAAACATGTAAAAGCCAGATTTTATTGGCCTGAACATTAGAGTTTCACATTAAGCGATGTAATATTATTTTGCCTTCCGAAAAGAACAAAATTTAATTACAGTTTTATTAACCGTAGCGGGAAGGAAGTGACGTGTAATCAAATGAATGTCCCGTCGAGTTTAAAATTTAAACTCTGAGGTCTTCGTGGGTTACTGCATCTGCCATTTCTGTCTGGCAATAACGGGGTCAATTTCCAGCTATGCTTATGCTCCGCCCATTTCTAAGTAAGATTCGCCCAATCGGTCCGTTACTTTGAACGATGAATTACCAGAATCCAAAATTCAAGATAACTATACGGGCAAGCTGTTGATTTTTTAAAACTAATTTGACTGTGTATGTTGCAGGCTATGGCAGCAACAGCTCTCTGTCAAGTGAGTTTCAAAATATTCAACAGACTGTTTATTGAATTGTAAATTCAGCAAGGACATACAATTTGTACACTTGATAGACTTTTCGATTAAGATTATGATTAGCCTACATGTTACGTAATTAATTTTGACGTCATATAATTGAGTGACAAAAAGTATCCATTCATAATAGACCCTCGACAGTGTTAGTGCCGTTGTCAATATAGTCGTATCCAGAGTCATAATCGTTCTTTTTAATGGGAGAGAGTGATATAAAAGCGCGTGAGAGAGAGAGAGAGATAGGGGGGGGGGGGCGTGGGGCGGGTTGAGAGAGAAGGAAAAGCACGCAAGATGGGCATGGGGGGGGGGAATAGACAGGTTAATGAAAGCATCACAGAAAAAATCGAGAGCGGAGAGAGGGAGGAAGGGTTAGAAGGGGGTGGGGTAAAAGAGGGTGGGATGAGAGAGTGAAGAAAGTGGTTTGGGATATATAGGTATAAGGGCTAGAGAGCGAGCGAGCGAGAGAGAGAGAGGGAGGTTATAATATTGAGATGCGAGTTGGCATGCAGGTTGGCTGGCGGGCAGGCGTGCGGATGGGTGTCCGGGCGGACAGGCGGGCGTGCTGGCGGGTGGGTCGGCAGGCGTGCGGGTGGGCAGTTGTGTGGGCTGGTAGACGGGAGGGCGGGCCGGTGGGTCGGTGGGAGGCCGGCTGGAATGGTAGGCGGGCGGGTGGGCGGGCGGGCGCTTGGTGGGATGGCCTTTATTCTCCTGGTACCGATAAGCGCCAGGAATCGAAGCTTCCGGATCATGTTTCTTCGGAATTGTTTTTTCAGAGGTAAATGACTGCTTAGAAAATTAGGTTATAATTATAAAATACCAATTATTCTACTGATATTTTTTTGAATGCTCACCGAAACTGTGTATTTATGTACTTTGGGAGGGTGTCCAGTAAATCAATTGTTAGGCATATATATATCGATATCGCCAAAGCTCTATTGTTATTATTGTTCGACATTTCTAAAGTATTTGACCGAATGTGAGATTGTGGCCGCTTACAGAAGCTGAAACTATTCGGTATCTCTGGAAATCTACTTACATGGTTTGAAAGTTACGTCCATAATTGCTACCATCGAGTAGCTATAAATGGTCACGAATCTACTTTGTTTGCTGGTGTGCCAGAGGGCTCTGTCCTTGAACAACTACTTTTCTTAGTATTTATTAACGATATGCCCGATGACATATTAAATGTAGCCTCAGAGTATGTGCGCTGGTTGGCCGGATACTCTCACTCCTCGGTGGTACGTCGGGGTGAGGCTGCTGGTTAGCTGCGGATCTCAGGGTTCCGGATCCAGTGTTGCGCGCTGCCGGATTATACAAAGACCAACTTCTAGAGCCGGTAGAATGTTCACGTTCCAGTGGGGCCGTGCGACCATCACCGCGGAAGTTAAACCTCACAGTCTCATTCTCGCTGTTGGTGTCACTGGTGTGGCGGTCCCCTCGCTGCTCCACTTAGAGCTTGGACATAATTAAATACATACAATAATTAGATGCAGCAAACAAACAATGGTCCTCGTTTGCTGCTACATGAGAGAAGTCAAGTACATAGAGTCAAGTTGATGACTCGTCATCATGGTCCTCGCCAGAGGTACCTCATAGATCATAATCCGTGAGGCATCCCCGCAAAGGAGGGTTCTAACGCAGCTACTTAGCAAGTTTAATATAAACAAAATGAATCTATAACAGAAACATTATTTGTTGCGAGAGGCAGGTGCCTCGCGCAGGCCTCCGTCACAGGAAAATGCCTACAATGCCGAAGCAGAGGAAGAGAGATGGCAAAAAGGGCCACTCTCTTGTTCAAACTATGCTATGTAAAAGAGTCAACATAGTGAACTTTAGTTTAGTGTGATGCACGCGGTATTACGTGAAGATGAGGTGGATGATTTCCGCAGAATTCAACACCGTCATCTTATGTAAGTTCAAAGATACTGAATTAATCGTTGCCGCTTCATTTATGCTGTCCTTCTGCTAGATCCTATCTTAACATTTAGTTTTTGGGTCCAGATCAAGGTTAAGCCGCAAATGACTGTGTATTCTAACTATCTTTAAAACATAAGCCTGATGGGCGGGAATGTTCGGTGACTGGATGGTCACCCTTACAGAGCATCCCCCTCAGTTAGATAGCATGCAGAAATGCCATGAGGTGGCAGCTCCAGAATCATCTGACGATCCTGCCACCACCGCATCACGACCACACATAACAGCACAGAGACCAGCCACATTACATAAGCATTGAAAAGCACATAGAAGAGTATGGTGGGGACAAAGATGCAGCTATCCAACTATAGTGACCTTCCCGTGAGGGCGTGGTGGGTTTTAAGACCACACCCAGTCACTTGTAGAGTTAGATGGAAAGCTGTGTCCTGTCCGTCACCAGCGTGTCGGGTGGATCATGTGAGATCCGCACCCGGGGAACTAACATGTTACCTGACGTTAGGGTTATGTACATTTGCCCAGAGATGCACTGCAGGCCAGTAATTGTAATACTTTTGCAGTGCTTCCTACTTTAAGGTGGTTTTCTAACTAACTAGTATCCGAAGATATGGGGTAGGTGTGTGTGGTCATCGTCACTTTGTTTCTAACCGCTCTGAAACCCCAATAGATTCAAAGTCAGCTCTAAACAACATGGCGGGTGTGGGGATGGGATGTGGAAGGTCCAACAATTAATAAGCTCCGGAAGCTGGAGGAACGTAGACAGAGGCAATCACTCTTATATTCGTAAGAACAGGAGGCCTTAAGGTATATGGTCAATTTATACAATCTAGCCGGTGTGCGGTGTTACATATCCTCTACTTCCGGAAATGAGACTTATACAAAATGTCTCCTACAGAGTAATCATCCCGACTACTATAAGCCCATCCTATTGAGCTAAAATAGTCCAGGTTTAGTCCGCCGCATGTCTGTTCGCACAATGGGAACATGAACAGCGACATCAGTGAAATATTGATGCTGTTGGGGAACAAGGTGGGGCGGTTGTTGTTGCTGTATTGTGTACACTTATGTAAAATAAGCAAAACATATATAACTAGGATGGCTTCTGCCATACAAATAACAATCACAGTACGGTAAAATAGAAGCTCACACGACGTTGACAGTGCTTATAGACACAAAATGAGAATAATATATACATTTAAAGACAAAACTATGAAAATGCGGTCTCAAACGACCGTGCAGTACCTGTCGCCTGTTGCAGAAAAAATAATACATGAATATAATAATAATATCATAACGGAGTACCTATTAGTCATCGGTACGGAAAAAGTTCTGGAATCACAGTAGTTGAAGCGTTACACATTTGGAGCGTGAGATGGCATGATGCGGAAGTCAGCCGCTAGGAAAAGCTGCAGGCGAACTGTCTGATGCGACTCATTCTCAGGAATGATGAAGAAGAACGTTTGCGGTTGTGGATGGCTAGTGTAGCTAACGGGGTACGTGCTGGTCCACCGATAGATATCCTCCCATCGCACCGCAAGTGCACGATGGCCATGATGGCTGGTTAGCTGCAGATCTCGGGGTTGCGGATCCGATATGATGTCTCTCCATGGTGTACAAAGACCGACTTCTAGAGCCGGTGGAACACTGACGTTCCAGCGGGGCCATGTGACCATTGCCGCCGAGATTGAACCACACGGTGTCATCCCAAAAATGTGTGTCACCGGTGTGTCTATCCATACTAATTTAGAGAATGGAACAATTAGAATAATTAAACAGTAGAAATGTTAATAAATACTATACCAAGAAGGTGAATCGTTTGACAGTAGAATGAGTACAATAATACATGATATATAGCTAGCCGGTGTTCTTTTCACGTGGTGTCACCGGAGGCATCACACAGATCCTTGAATCCGCAGAGGTATCCCCGCAAGAGAAGCATATGCATAAGAGATCACTGAGTAACTTAGTATAAGTTAATATACCCCTAACAGACACAGAGAGAACAATGTTGCTGCGAGAGGAAAGTGCCTCGTGCAGGCCTCCATCACCGAATGTTTCATGATGGTGCTAGAGGAAGGTGCCTCGTGCGGGCCTCCGTCACAGGAAAATGCCTTCGACGCCGAAGCAGAGGAACGGAGCTGGCAAAAGGGGCCACTCTTTTGTTCTGCAGAAAAATGCTAAATGACGATCCTAGTGAAACCATAGTTAACGTGATGCGTACTGGTTTACGTGAAGGCGGAACGAGCGATTTCCGAAGAATTCCCACATCACCATCTTATGTAGTTCCAAGATGCTGTATTGGTAGATGCCACTTTATTTATGCGGGCCTTCTGCTACAGTCCAACCTACCAATTAGTTGTTAGAAACGAAAACTAGCCTTGGCCGTAAGTGACAGGGATTCCTACCTATCATTAGATACAGCTGCCCAATGGGCGCAGACGCTTAGCTTCCCGTAGGTCGCTTTGAAATAACATCTGCCTCCACAGACAGCATGCGTACATGTTACATCGCAACGCATCTGAATTTGAGGAAAATCCGGCTACCTTGCTCCGCAACCACATAAAACACCACCTGGACAATGGCTACATTTCACATAAGCAAGTTTGATCACTAACATAGCATTAAGGCGGGGATAGAGAGGCAAAAATCCATCACGGGCGTCCTTCCCGCGAGGGCGGGGCAGATTCCAAGATCCTTCCCAGACACTCCAACAAGTTGGATGGAGATGCGGATCTGACCCATCACTGATTCCTACGGATCTAACTTTTGACCTGTCATTAGGATTAAGTTCCAATTTACCCAGATATGTACTGCGGGCCAGTAAATAAACTATCAAACTCACATTTATAATTATATGTTTTCGCAGTGCTTTCCTTCGTTGGTGGGGTTATCTAGCTAACAAGTATCCGAGGATATGAGGGAGATGTATGTAAATCAGCACTTTAATCATCACCGCTCAGAAACCTCCGATAGTTTCCCATGGTCAGATCAGCCCAACGTGCTGATAGAGACTCCAAACAATTATAAAGCTATACGGCCGGTGGATCGTGGAAAGAGACAATAACTTGATACAAACGAGGCCCTATACGTATTTGGCTAATTTTACACAACCTTGCCGGAGGGCGGGGCTACATTATCGCAACAACAGGAAAAGAGGCGTACACTATATGTCTCCTAACGTAAAGATCGTCCCTAACCACTTTAACCTATTCTATCGAGCTAAATAGTAAGGTTTAGTCAGTAACATGCCGGGCTCAAACAATTAGAGCACGGTCAGCGACCTCAGTGTAAAATTGATAATGGTGGGAATAAGTGATGCGGATATAAAAGTTGCTGCATAGTATCTCCTAGCGTACTGCGGTTCAAAGTTTTCTACAATTAGACAAAACATATGAACTGGATGGCTATCTGCCATATACAACTAACCAATGCAATAAGTAGATTGTAATTAAATTAAGTAACTAAGTATCATAGACTGATAAACTTAGACGGTGCGGCTAGTTGAGAGCACCAAATTAAACAAGAATAATATTCATAGTAATAAAGAAATTATAAATTGCGGTCCTAACACCAGGAAGGCACCTATTAGTCATCAGTACCAAATACGGAAATAATAATTAGATGCACAATTGTATAGTTACTTGAGTACCTAATAGTCATCGGTATGGAACAGGCTACTATGTTACTGAAATTGAGGCGCTAACATATTCATAGCGCGAGTCGACACGTTCTCTGGAGCTGGAGTGATTTCCGCAGGCGATTCCCACAGCTGGTTTCCACAGGTTGGCTCCGCAAGCTGACTCCTCCAGGCAGGGTACATACGGTACACACTCAGGACAGTAATCCAGTGCAGTGAAGTAACATCTATTAAATAGTCTCTGTAACTAAATCGCAATTTATGCAGAAGTGAGAAAGTTTTCTGTCCGGCGACGGAAATAGTAAAGTTGAATGTTGCCCATTAACAGAGATGGCGGTATGCAATGTTAAGCAGTTACATAACTTGGCACATGGTGCGGGATGCATCGCATAGCTCCTGCGGCGCACCCAGCAAAGTCCACTAGACTGTGGTCAAAAAGTTAATTAAAACACACACGACATGCAGTGCGGAATTTAGTGTCCACTTTTCAATGTGGTCGGCAAATCCGGCGGGTCGTCCACCAAGAATCACCGTAGCTCTACAACATGTAGGATTACATCCCGGACTCCCACTGCCCCTCCCGCAGAAGTTGCGTTAGGAAAGTCATGATGCGGAAGGTCTAACTTTAAATTAGTTTATTACTACCAGATGTCCGTCCGGAAGTATACAAAAACTGGTGGAAGCCGAGGACGTCCTACCACCGCGGATGTGCCGGGTTCTGTAAGATACCGGTAGAAGTGAGAATCACTGGTAGGCCAGCAGGTTACATCCGTCCTCCTGAGGTCCTGCACGGGCCGGCTTCCACCCCGGTGATGCTCCTGATCTCGATTTGTCACCCCTTTTATACTCGCTGTGACGTCAGTGCTGGGCGCCTCAACCAATCATCGGCCAGCGCCAGCCAATCAGCGTGCAGGTATACTAGTGACGTATCGACCATGTATACAAATCACTCTGTATTTAGTTTAATATATAGATGTACACGCGATTACGACGTTATAGCAATATTCTAAGTATAATTTAACGGGGAGCTTCGACGATAAATCAGCCATTTCTGGCCCGATTTTAAAATGGTTTACAGTTCTAAAAAGCTTGTTTTATTCTGGTCCTGAACGGTACCAAGAATAACGAGAGCGGATGAATTACAAACATTTACGGGTACCTACTCGGTACACTATAGGCATGCACTCGCTTCCAATTCCGAGACGTGTTGTCAGGGAAAGCTCTGACGCGCGCTCATGCGCACCACGCGTTTTATCTGACTTAGCCGATTTTTGACGCGAAACCTCTCTCATAGGGCTTATCTACGCGCACTATCCTACCCATGGGGCGTGCTTGGAGCGAATATGGAGTGGCCCTTCCGTACCCAGCTTTGCTGTGATGGTGAGTACCCGTCCGGTCAGTCCGCCCTACATCAGTAGTTAGTCTCGTCTATACACAAAGTGAATAAGGTAAGTGGTGTTTAGAAAGCTACGTGCTGGTGCGGAAGTTGAAAGCTGCCCTGTAGTTATGAAGGGCCACTGTTGAAAGTTAATAAATGCGGATGCATTCTGATGGATCACAAGACGAGATGCATCGCATAGCTCATGCGATCCATCGGGCAATGTCCCCTGACTGCGGTCGAAATGTCTAAAGATGAACACAAAACATGTGCGTATTTGAGACTACCACTGGTTGGCGTGGTACAGCAGATTGGGCGCGTTATCCATCGAGCGCATCACTCGCCCTAAATACTTCGACGAGCTTACATTGGGGACAACAGGGCCATCCGCACGAAGGTCGCTCTGTTGTTGGTAGCTTGGGTTGCCTTACTTAAATCTCGTTATTTCCCCCGGGTTATATCTTTCCGGGAGTGTACAAAAACTTGTGATGAGGATGTGGTGGCTAGTACCTCGGAGACGAGTGCTCAAAACCGATAGGCACAGTAGTAGGCTATAGAGAGCCTGCTATGCGATAAGCAGTTAGCCACGACTCGTTTATCTCAGATCAGGTACCTCACCACCAACTTTTCTCTCCCGACTGCTCTCGATTCTGATTTTCCAGCCCCTTTTATACTACTCGTGACGTCACAGCTGGAACGCCACAGCCAATCAGCGAGCGAGCTACAGAGGCAGGGAAGCGATCACGTGATGCGCTATCATACCCGTGCACTAAGTACATACATGCGCTAAGCCTATTGAGAAGTACATTTTGAACGGAATTTGCTGGTTCATTTAAGGATAATTCAGCCATTTCTGGACAGATTTTAAAATGGTAAATAGATTTGGAATTCTCGTTTCATTCTGGTCATTATCTGGAATAATCCCATCCACCCACCACAAACAACTTGGTAGTACTTTCAACAATAACGATCAATGGCAAAAACACACAGAAACTCTCATAGCGAATGACCAGCTCAAACTTTCTCTACCCAAGGGATTAAAATATATCTTAGAGCGCGAATTTCTCGAAATTATGTACACGAGCTTTATTAGGCCATCTCTGGAATACGCAGATGCTGTCTGAGATAGCTTACAATAGTATCTTGTTAACAAACTAGAAGACGTACAAAAGGATGCTCTTGGGACAATTGGCGGTGTGGCACGTAATCCATGCACTGTTTGACTTGTATATAGAAACTGGGATAGAAACACTTGACCACACACGTGAAAATGACAGACGAACAATGTTCTACAAAATTGTCATTGGGATGACGTGCGAAACCCTGACTGATTATTTTCTTCCACTGATACAAGCTAGTGATCACTATAATATTCGCCTCTCGAATTCTTTCACCATAGTTAGATGTCGAACAGACCTGTATCGCAAGTCGTTTTTCCCAGCAACAACAGGCGGCTGGCAAACTCTTCCAGCACCTATCACTATGTCTAATGCCCCGCCAGAATTCAATAACAAACTGAAAGCAACGTCCCATACACCACAACCCACCACACCCCCAACCCCCATCCACCTCCATGGCAGTACGTCAATTCAAGAGTAGGCTTCGTAGGCATTTAAATATGCATCCATTCGACAACTTCTTCTCTGATTCGGCCAGCTGCTCCTGCGGCCATCCTGGTGAATCTGTCAAACATCACCTCTTTTACTGTCCGCTTTTTGCTGAGCAAAGCCCCGCTTGCCTCCAACCATATCTCCCTAACAACCTTAACCACTCAGCAAATTCTATTTGGTCGCACAGACGTGATGTAGAGATAAATATCACGGTTACCACCATCCTATGGCAGTACATTAGTGACACCTGTTGATTTAAATGACATATAATACGAGCGAACAACGCATGGGTCGTGTTGGCAAGTTTCTGGATGCCCATGCAGTGTGGACCAACACGGGTGACTACAGCACACTGAGACCTTCCTACATCCCTCTAACCTCTTCAAAGCATGCTTTCTCGCTTCTCCCGAAGATTTCATTCTGCCATCCTTAAGTTACCTACCAAATTATTCTTATCATTGATGTCAGTGGCGATGATGATGATACTAATGATAGTAATAATAATAAATATTGATATTAATGTTGGTGCTGTTATTATTGTTGTTGCTAGTCTTCTTCCTTTTCTTCTTCTTTTTCTTCTTCTTCCTCTCACCCTCCTCCTTCGTTTCCTTCTTCTTTATATTCTACTTGCCTTTACTATTATTACTGCTTTTACTGTTATTCCGCCTCTTGATTTATTTTCTGTAATATATTTGTACACAAGTGAGAGACATGGCCATAACACACGTCTTATTGTGCTTTAACATAGATTAAAGACACTTTGTTTAAACCCATTCCCTAAGCAACACGAGAGAGAGAGAGAGAGAGAGAGAGAGAGAGAGAGAGAGAGCGGGAGAGGGAGGGAGAGAGAGAGAGAGAGACAGAGAGAGAGAAAGAGAGAGAGGAGAGAGAGAGGAGAGAGAGAGGAGAGAGAGAGAGAGGAGAGAGGAGAGAGAGCGAGAGAGAGCGAGAGAGAGCGAGAGAGAGCGAGAGTGAGCGAGAGAGAGCGAGAGAGAGCGATAGTGAGCGAGAGTGAGCGAGAGAGAGAGAGAGAGAGGCAGACCCGAACGTAATACCTTCTTCGCCTTACCAGGCGAGAGTAATTACTATGCTTAGCATAATGATATTATGTCCTGTACAAATTCCACTCTAGTTGCTTTGTCATAGCAATTGTATGATCTAGACTATATGTTACACTAACATGATATTTGTTTAGCCTGAAAGAAATAATGTGAAAAGTAGGCGAACGGTCTATACGCTATTCAGTATTTAGTATCTAGGTATATTTTTTTATAACTCTTAACACTTTGTCGTTGATGTTATATTTGATCAGCGTGCCATATAAAGACTCCATCTGACTAGTATCAAACACCTTTTCTGAGTAGATAATTGTGTAAAATAGCTTTTTTCAATCAGTGTCTATTTGTATTCCTAAGTGGTTGTCCGGAATTAGGTGATATTGTGTGGTACCTGTGTACTATGATATTAACCGTATGGCGATGACGACAATGACGACGGCGGCGGCGGCGGCGGCGGCCTAGTCGGCGGCGGTGGTGGTGGTGGAAGAGGAGGTGGTGATAGTGGCGGCGGCGGCGGGAGCGCTGGCGGTGGCGGTGGTGGTGGTGGTGGTGGTGGTGGTGGTGGTGGTGGTGGTGGTGCTGCTGCTGCTGCTGCTGCTGCTGCTGCTGCTGGTGCTGCTGGTGGTGGTGGTGCTGCTGGTGCTGGTGCTGGTGCTGGTGCTGGTGCTGGTGCTGGTGACGATAATGACGAGTGACTATTTTCTTCGCGTTGATGGAGTGGAAGCAGCGTTCAGTAGAAATCAGGGTTTTTTAACCTTCTTCACTGCTGCTTATCCGTTGGGAACAGTAGAAGTGCATTTAGGTTCAGTTTCGTCTTTACTGGTCACTGGTAACGTTTGAACATCTGATCGCAGAGCACTTAACAATTCAATGTTGCTCCGCGGGCCTGATACTCGTTGCACCCAGTACTTAAATGTATAACTTTCAGTGTGACGGTATTCTCTGACATTAGCGGAACACGTCCAAAAATGTATCATCGCTGTTACGCTACCCTCACGTATAATGTAATTGCATGGCGCTGGTCTGTAACGTGCTGAATGTGATATTAGGCTGTGTTTGCATCATTGATTTGGGATGGCTCACATGTGTTTGTGATGGCGAGCAACAAGTGTGGGGTTGTTTTTTTTTGGGGGGGGGGCCTTTGGAGCTTCCCAGCTGCCGCATTGGACCTTCACAGTTTCTCCATCCGTCTAATGACGTCATAATCAACTATGTGAGTGGTGACGCATAGATTGACGTCATAATCAATTACAGCATGAATGACCCGGTTTAGTCCGTCTTAAACGCTTAATTGTCCGACACGTTGTACGAATTGTATGTCTTTACTATTTAATAAACAGTTTGGTGACTATTTTGAAACTAATTTGACTAGGCGCTGTTGCTGCCATAGGCAGTCGAATTAGTTCCAAAATATTCAACAGCTTACCTGTATAGTTTTCTGGGAATTGATATTCAGGCCACTAGTTCAGGGATCGATCGAATCCAACATGGGCGAAGCGTGGATGAAGCTTATCTGGGGCTGGGCGGGGTATAGCCTCAACTGGAAAGGTCCGTTGCAGTTTCCAGAATGACATGAAACCATGTTTCCTGTTACACAATGATTAACCATGTCGGTTGAGCTACGCAGAACTGAATCCAAGATTCTGCGCTTCCTCCACTTCTCCTCGTTCCGAAGTAAGCTACATTCATCATGTGTTTCTTTGTGTCGAGCGGGTATACATTTGTGAACTCTGTTATGGCGTAATTCATGAAAATGTGTGTGGCTTTGAGATGTGTTGCAACCATTCGAAGCAGTTCACCAAGGGGCCAATTCCAGAGCTGCGGCGAGGTAGCAAATGGGTACCATTGGTAAAAAAGACATCCCCGAGTGTTGATCGGATTGATGTGTCAACGTTTTCAGAATGCGATGATTTAAAGTGAACCGTTCATTTTGCCTTTGCCAATAGGTGTTCGACTAGTCATACAGATTGAGCAAATGCGGCTCATCTACAAGCGGCCCTCGACATCTAAATCTACGATCAGCCATGATCTCTCAAACTTAATTAATGGTGTTGCCACCAGCGAGAAGTCTCACAGGGAACCGATAGCCGGGCAGATGCACAGAGTTAAATTCAATTGTGAACCACAACAATTTCTAGAGCTCTAGTCATCACCTGCTAAAACATTAATCTAGCCAAACCATCAAAAGAACGATATCCTCTGTTCATGATCCACTTATGACAAAGCTATCTGTGTAACAACAAATATTGTGGTTTCGCATATGGCAAAACAGTCGGACCGAAACCAACATTGAACTAAAAAAGAACCGCAAGTTCCTGCATCAAATTAGTGGACGTTTGGGAGACCTAAAGGAGCACACTACCTACATGGTAAATGAGATCACTTCCACTGATGACCGCCAGAGCATAGGCCTACATGTATTCAGACAGCGAAAGAAAACACTAAAGATCGGTATTCCACAGCAACCACTCTCTGTACACAACTCTGATGGAAACGTCATCAGCTCTGACCATGGAAATGATGAGACAAAGGACATTTCCAGCTTTAGCTTTACCCCGCCCATCTATAATTAGGCTCCACCCACACCTCGTCCATGTTGGGATCGGTCGATCTCTGAACTCTCTGACTATCAATTTCCAGAAAACTATATAAGCTAGGTGTTAATTATTTTGAACCCGATGGCAGCAACAGAAGTCAAGAGAATGTTTATTAAATGGTAAAGACATACTATTCGTATAACGTGTCGGACTATTATACCATTGTCAAACAATCGATGGAATCGTTATAGCTGAGCGTATAACCCGCGACAAACAGCTTAGTCTTTTTTGCTTGGTTAAACGGTAAGTCATGGCAGCCTTCATAGGCCGGAGAAATGAATCAATATTACGCTAATAAGGTCTAACAGTATTTCCTTGTCTGTATGATGAAAAGCTAAAAGGCCACGGATAGATAATGTATTGCAGGTGAATGCTTAGTATAAGATGAGGTGGATAATTTCTTTAATCCGTTAATCCTCATATCAGCCATAAGCGGCTTCTGCAATGGTATTGGGAAATGTCCATTTACAGACCAAAAGAAGACCATTTTTGAAAATTTACCACTGTAATGACTGGTTCGATTATCGAACCAGTCATTTCAGTGGTAAATTTTCAAAAACCGTCTTCTCTTGGTCTGCAAATGGATATTTTCTAAGAGAACATTGAGATTTTCCTGAACAAATTTGAGCGTTAAAGAGTTATCTTCTCTTGTGTCAACGGGTCTTCAAGGCGCGTATCATTTAACTGTTTAATAGTCCAGATTTTTCAAGATTTAGTTTTTGTAGGCGGGAGGGAGAGAAAGAGAAAACTAGTTTTTGTTTGCAAATGAACATTCCTCAAACCCGCTGGAGATGCTGCTTTGGTCGGATTAACAATCAAACGAGTAATTGTAGTCCAGGAGAAGAGTATCTTTGAAAAATTGTCAATGGAATAACTGGTTCGATTACGTTTTCGAAAATACTCTTCATTGGCATGCAAATAGACACTCATCAAGATCAGTGCAAGGGACATTTTTGACAGGCTTGGCTATTAAATGTATTGGTTGACACGAGAGAGGTTAAGACACAATACAAGCAATGGACTCGTCTTATGAATGGCGAACAAGGATCGACTCATCATCTACAGGGATGGACGTTACCCGGTGCAGCAACTGCATCTTAGGCTCAGCAATAGTCCCTCCAGAGAGTTATTCATAAAATAACAGCTATTCGTCAGTTCAGAAGAACGTAGAGCAAAACATAAGAAGTACAAGAGGAAATTACTGTAGTATAAGAATCATAATATGATTTATGTCGTTTCGATGTAAATGAGACGCTTAGAACGACCTCAAGTCAAATTTCATGACAAATGGCGGGGTTTGCGACAAAACGATCAAGTAGAGAGAGACATGGTGATGTATATTGTCGGGTTCAGTGAATAAGTTAGATTAATTTTCCAAGCTGGGGTGAATTGGCATTATTATTATTATTATTAGTAGCAGTAGCAGTAGCAGTAGCAGTAGCAGTAGCAGTAGCAGTAGCAGTAGCAGTAGCAGTAGCAGTAGCAGCAGTAGCAGTAGCAGCCGCAGCCGCAGCCGCAGCCGCAGCCGTAGCCGTAGCCGTAGCCGTAGCAGTAGCAGTAGCAGTGGCAGTCGTAGTCGTAGTCGTAGTCGTAGCAGCGGCAGCGGCAGCGGCAGCCGGCAGCCGGCAGCCGGCAGCGGCAGCGGCAGCGGCAGCAGCAGCAGTAGCAGTAGCAGCAGCAGCAGCAGTAGCAGCAGCAGCTGCAGTAGCAGTAGTAGCACAGTAGTAGCAGTAGTAGTAGCAGTAGCCGTAGCAGTAGCAGCAGCAGTAGCAGTAGCAGTAGCAGTAGTAGTAGTTCATTAACTCTCACGCATTTTGGAGGTTTTATAATAAATGCTAAATGATAATAACGTCTAAGAGAAATCGTTTATTTTATTTGGATGACATTTAGAGCGCGTGCTCTAATTTAAATAAGGGCTTAGTTATGAGAAAACAGTGAGTAAGTGAGCGAGCGAGCGACAGAGTGAGGGAGGGAGAGGTGAATGCTCGAGTGGGATAGTGGGTAGGTGGGAGTGAGAGAGGGTGGTTGGATGATTGGATGGGAGGGCGGGTGGGTTGGTGGGTCATTCGATGGGTCTGTCGGTGTATTGGTCGGTGAGTTTGTCGGTCGGAAAGAGAGGGAAGAGAGAGAGAGAGAGAGAGAGAGAGAGAGAGAGAGAGAGAGGGGGGGGGAGAGAGAGATGAGAGAGAGAGAGATGAGAGAGAGAGAGAGAGAGCGAGGGAGAGAGAGAGAGGGGGGGGGGGGAAGAGAGAGAGAGAGAGAGACGGTTGGCGAAAGGAAGGGAAAAGAAGAGAGAGAGAGAGAGAGAGAGAGAGAGAGAGAGAGAGAGAGAGAGAGAGAGAGAGAGAGTGAGAGAGAGGAGATAGACAAGGAGTGGGGTTGTAGATTTAAAAACATTGAATTTGACAGGACGCGTGCGCGGTAAGATTAATTAAATTCGATTAGTTGAATTCGGCAGAATCTGACATCATAAACCACCAATTGATGTCAATAGCCGCATCCATTCTGATTGATGGATGATGACGTATAATTACAATTTCCCAGTCGGTATTGATAACTTGAACAAGTCACAGTTAAGATTCCTCTCCCGATCGAAGAGGATTCGCTTCCACGTCTCAGTGATGACTCAGTGTTATAAGAAGTGCAATGAGTGTGTGAGGCGGGAATTGTATAGACGGACATATTTCTACCGATGAGCCGCCCATTTCTTGCTAAGATCCGCCCACTTTTACAGATGCTGGAATTGATTTAAAGCTTTGAGACCTGATGTTCAGCTGCGGAATATTGTGAAATTATTTGGGAAAGGACTGTCGTTTCCAAATTTTCAACAGAATGCTTAGTAAATTGTAAGTTCATCAAACACTTAGGGGAGACCGTTGGTTGTCACTCGTTCTACTAAATTGGAAGGAAATAATTAGCATGCTGGGCTACAAGTCTCAATCAGGTGTAAGTTGAAGAGTTATCTTTCCCGAATCTATACTTCGTTTACTATGGGATTAAAACTATTTAATGCATAATATTTGGTGTGTTCAAAAGCGGTCCTCGTCTGAGAAAATCAACCCCAATAAGGCCTATACGGGCTGGTTGTCATAGCATATGGAGATGGTTGTAACATGATTTTATAGTTGAAGATAAAACAATAGTTTACATCTCTTTCAAAATAACAGAATGATTGTATTCGGACATGCCAAATACAATTATCTAAAATACAAGTAGGCTACCACTTACAAGAAGCTATACGGGCAGCTATCATTACAACTGATAGCAATCCAACTGATCTTCTATTCACTATCAGCGTCATTTCAGTGACATTATGGAAGACACGCATTCGCTGTCCTGGAGTGCAGGCCTCATGAAGTCACAGTATACACGAGACACATTCGGTCTAACCTCTCGATGTTGTGTTTCAGTACGGTTCCACACACACACACAGGGTCAATGGACCTTTCCGGTTTTAGCTATACCCCGCCCATCTCTATCTAAGCTCCACCCACATCTCGCTCGTATCGGGATCGATCGATATCTGAACACCCTGACTATCAATTTCCAAAAAACACACAGGTAAGCTGTTAAATATTTTGAAACCAATTTGACCTTATTACGGACTGGAATAGGTTTAAGTCTTCGCTCCTAAATTGTCATCTTAGTGGGTGTACCTGTTGAAATAACGGCACTGAGTTTTGGATTGTTTTAGCGCTTTACAATTTTATGAGGACCCGTTTTTGTTAGTGGTCATAAATTTCCTTGAGATTTGTAGTGCTTCTTATTCGTATGTCCATGTATGAGCAGCAGCACTGGTTTGCATTTTCTACTAGCTTCAAGTATTGGAACTTCTTCAATGGTTGCTATATCAATACTGGTTCCAGATGGATGATCGTCATTCGCAATGGGCAGCGTAGCACTGATACCAGGTGTGGGGATACCCATATTGGACCCAGCTGTATGTGGGATTGTTGCCTATGAAATGTGTGCTACTGATTGCACGTGCGACTATATGGGCATCCCTGATGTGAATATTCATACCAGGTTCAGACCATATATTAGAAGATGTGATCTGTATTTATAAATGAGAAGCAAACATGGCTTGTCCGTGGAGCATTTGGAAAATTCAATGATTTATTTAGTAGAATTTCCTAGGTTATCCACCTTCATCAAACCGGTTGGCTTGTCACAACCTTTGCTTCCAGTTGGAACATTTAGCACAGAATGGTCGCGGAAATGCACATAGAGAAATAAAATTTCGTAGAATGAATGTTCCTCGCTCGGCAGATGTCATTGATGCGATTTGGTTAACCCCACGACGAGCAACTACGTTATCTGGAGTCATCCCAATAGTAACAACAGTTTCATCCATATTCCACAAATCACCAGGCGTAAATGTGTGCTGTATTAACATATTTGACAGATTATCGAAGAGTGTGCCGACATTAGTGTTAGGCTGTTCCCTCTGGTTTGCTTTTGATAAAGTCGGGGGATGTTTTCATGAAAGGTGTAAACCAATCAGCACTCACTTGTTCAACGTCTAACCAACAGCAAGGTATACTCAACTCATTAGCTATTGATGATTAACCAGTTTGGTGTAATAACCAACATGGATATATGATAGGTCAATATTCCCTGTTACATCATCACATGCCGCTTTTGTCTTGTCTCTGAGCAATGAGTCATATAAGACATATCCCTATTGGATCCAGCTGCATGTGGGTTATTGCCTGGGTAATGTAGGCTACTGATGACAGGTGCTACTATATGGACATCCCTGATGTGAATATCCATACCAGGTTCAGATCATATATTAGAAGATTGTCGGGCGGTGTTATATGGTACAAGGCGTCCAGGTCTAACACACATACGGACGAACTCACATACACGCGGACGGACACATGCCACGGCATAACAAGAAACGCGCCCATGCCGAAGACGATAGGCATAACACACCTGGACGCACAGGATAGAAGTACACACGTAGAGGCGCACGTCCATCGAATAGGGATACTATGGTAACAGGGCGGGAGACTTTCAGCACACGCGCAAAGACATAGACAAGAATACACAACTGAAAGCACAATTCATAAACAGACATATACCACATGCACACCAGGACACGGAATATATACAGCGCAACATATCACGTGGGACTGTCACCAAGGCTTGTGACTATGGATTGACGTCACAGGTTTGTAATTGGGACGGCAGTCAGTAGGAGTTTGGCGTTGGGCACGGCCACTTGTAGTTTTGAATAGTATGTCCCACTCCACGACGTGGTTATCAAACTGTGGCTTGTCGGCAACTGTGCAAACGAACCAGTGAGCGTCCCAGTGTAAGTTATATATTAATAAATTATTTTTTACCGTAACTACAAAGACACGTATGTGTTATCTCACCAGCCAGATGAAAGATCCCGGTGTATAGGCAAACTACGCCGTATGAAAGTTACCTCTGTTTTGTTTCTTTTAAAGTTACGAACCATGTTTAACTGCAAACGAAGTTATAAAGCTGATGCTACTATCAACATCACCAACCATCATCAGCATCGTCAACATCGCGTACTAACTGTATATACCATATAACACCTTTCTATATACAATGTTGCAAGCCAGAAATCCACTGTAAGCATGCTGGAGGGGTGGGCGATGGTAGAAAGACGAGATATTATTATTATTATAATAAGTGCATCTAGTCAGGAATTAATTGTGGTTTGTTGTCACATGTGGCAAACTACCCCAACGGTTATGTGGCAAGCAGCCCTATCAAATCATTTGCACAATTATCTTCCCTTATGCCCACGTGTGTACTTATTTTGTGTTTGGATTTGTTCACGATATAGAGGAATCAAAACGCTGCATAATTAGGAGCGAGAGCAAAAACGATGAGGTGCTAAAATTTTACCCACCGCACACAAAAACACTAAAATTAGGATAGTTTTTCAAGAAGTTTGCACAAGCACAAAATCTAAAGATGGTGACTCCCTCCACAACTTAAGTACACCGCACAACGTTCGTATTGCATGCTAATTTTGTATATTGACACGGTTAGAAACAATGTGACAACCAACCCGTGTGACAAACAACCCCGGTCTCCCCTACAATTCGTACAATTTTCTGACGGACTTTTCTATTTTCGTGACGGAGCTACATCATTATGATTGTGGCGTCAGCCGACATGCGACGTATTTGATTATAACGTCAGTACTTGGGTGACAGATCTATTCAAGTTATACCGGTATCTTCAATAAACTTGGCTGGGAGGTTCCCCTTGGCGTCCCGAAAAATCTTCTTGATGTTGGGATCAATGTGCTAAAGGTCATGTCTCAAGGTCATGGAAATGATGAAGCGCGATTACTCCAGTTCTGTTGGTTTTGGTCTTTCGTGGCGAAGCCGTCCGGCCTCTGCAGTGGTCTTGGGGAATGTCCATTTGCAGGTCCTTAGAATACTATTTTTTAAATATTACCACTTGAACGAGCCAGTCATTCCAGTCGTAAATTTCCAAAAATAGTCTTCTCTTGTCGAGTCCTGTAAGTAGACATTCAAGAGATATTTTGAATTTTTGTGAACAAATTTAGATATTTTAAGTTTAAATTTACTTTCAACTTGAGCTTGAAATAGCCATCTTGGTTAGTCCTTCAAATTCCTAAGATGTCACCCACAGGTCGGTGGTTAATATGTTTGCCTAGGAACTCCCCGTTATAGGCTATTTATTACAATAAGCTATGCCAGACACGTCTTCTACCCTTGGATGTCAATCCAGAAATCTTCAGCAAGAGAGACAATAGCTTCTAATTAAATAGGTTATATATATCCAGTTTATTTATTGCAGCAGAATATCTTTAAATCCGGTTTAATTCTATGTTTGCAGAAAGCTGGTTTCAAGCAAGCTGGCTATATGAATATATACACTGAAAATCTACATCTTTCGGTCAAAATATTTCTAAGATATGTATTATGACATTAACTATATGTATAGGACCGTGATACAATATGGTACATCCATCCACTTCTTGTCTTAAGATACTAGGTAATATATTATTTTCCCTTGAATCTTGTTGCGCGTAAAACATTCCATGATGGCCACAAATCAGCATTCAACAATAATTCACCCGCGTCACGCTGAAGGGAGCACTCATGAGAATTTCCTAGTGATGATGAACATTATTACATGTCACAAAACAATACATAATATCACACGTTAAAGAAATTTGAGTGCATGCGTTAAAGTATAACAATTTCCTAAAAAAATCTTCGAAAACAAAAGGCATCCATGTGATCAAAATTCTAAATAATCACCAAAATAGTATGTAATCATCCGCGAACGAAAACCCGCATGTACACAACGCCCGCTAGCACACCAGCGCGCGCACACACACGCACGCATGGACTCACTACGTTACGTATATGTCGCACGTTACATTAATAGCCAATACAATAGAATGAGATGCGTAGACACAAACACTTAGCCACGCCCGTCTGGTTTACGCATGCGTATTTACTTTCGAGTGAGTCCATGCGTGCGTGCGTGTGCGCGCGCTGGTGTGCTAGGGGGCGTTGTGTACATGCGGGTTTTCGTTCGCGGATGATTACATACTATCTTGGTGATTATTTAGAATTTTGATCACATGGATGCCTTTTGTTTTCGAAGATTTTTTTAGGAAATTGTTATACTTTAACGCATGCACTCAAATTTCTTTAAAATCGACCAGGTTAGTGAGCTTTTATTACAGCCCCATAGGCCTACTCTTAATCAAACGATCAGAAACATCGGAGTCTTCAAGACACGAAATGGGTAACGTGAACATCTGAGCCAAAAAGAGCAGTCCGGAGACGAGACCTAAGGGAGGCCACCGTTGCTATATAAGACATCTACGTTGCAATGCATAACACGGGTTATGCCCCCTTGTCTGTACTGTTTATCAAATAGGAAATATCGCCTAGTTTATTTTTAAATCGAAGTTAGTGATTTTGACTCAGGCATAACACATAATAATATTATAATAAGTTTAATATTGTAATAAACGATTGTGTTGTAGCTTTGGGCAGCTTAGAAGCGAGAACCGCAACGAAAGTTTACCAAGCAGTGTCATTTATCCATAGATATCGTATATTACTGGCTAGATTGCTCATGACCCTCTCAAAAGCAGCATTTCAGAGTTCAGTATTTTTTCCCCAGATGTATAATCTCCAAATAATAAGCAAACCTATTACGTAGTTGAATAAAGTGACAGATTATAATAGCCAATACAAGTTTATTTCTGATAAAATTATGTAAATTTGAGTCTGTTCAATTTCTCTTCAAAATTACCAAAAGATAATTATGTCATTTTTGAAGGCTATATATGCAGTTGATCGTCTGCGCTAACGAGTCTGTGTGGGTGGTGGGGGGGGGGGGGGGAGGAAGGGGGTGGATGGGGTCAAAAGGTCAAATATCATAGGCATTTCTTCCACCACTCTTTCTCCTCTGAAAGCATTTGGTGAACTCCAACCAAATTGTAACATCCCCTTTGCATGGGGTAAGTGCGGGGCCAAAAAGGTCAAAGCTGAGGAAAGTGATGCGGATTTGTGATTGGGTAATTAAGTCTAACAGATATGGGAAAGTGGTGGATAAGCCAGACAAATAATCCGACGGGAACTCTACTATATATAGTTCGATGTTTTTTTAGAATTTATTTGTTTATATACGAATCAAAATGTTCAAATGTAATTGATTAATTCATGAAATGATTACTAATTCGGAGGCGCGGCTAACACGGTTAGAATAACCAGGAGGACTACATCAGTAACAGTGGCTATGCATTTAATTTATTATTAGAGCCTATATATAGTGTTATTATTTTCTTTATTTCGTATGCCACTATACCAGTGAAAAACATGAGCGTATGGATTTGTAGCATAGTTAACGCTACGCCGGGTAAACGCAACAAGAACTTACCCGGAATATGAGTGACTATACCTGTGACGTTTCACCATTATGACGTCATAATTGGATGTTCATTAATGATAAAATAGCATTGATTACGACGTATGCCGTATTAGATCGCTTTGTGGTCGTTCTAAATTTGCTGAAAATGATAGTTAATGGCATGAACGATACTGGGACAGTATTTTATGCGCATAATACATGTCAAGCGGATTCTGCCGATCCCTGAATATTCTTTCAGGGCGAATCATGAATTTTATCGAATGTTGTTTCTCACGGCAGCCATATTTATCTGACTAGGTTTGAACTTAAGACTGCTCTATGCCAGTCTTAAGAAAATTACGTTTTTGTCATAAATATTGTGTAGTTTTGAGCTTAAGATTTTTCGAGAAATGCATTTGTAGTGATTTAAGAAAATAACTACGAGCTAAGCAAATTACTAGACTTAAGAAGTTTCATGAAACCGGGCCCTGGTCATGCGCAATTGCGATTTACTGAACTGGCGTCATCTGCGGTTGCAATAACTAGACCCATAATGAAGGTATGCGCATGAGCAATCTAGTCGGTATCTACGGTATCTATGCATATATATCGGAAGAACGCTAAAGACATTATGATTCAGGAACTGGGTGATGCCACTTTGAGAAAGGCGGGTATATAGAAACAATTAACCCTTTACCTACCAAGGTATTATAACAATGAATATACACAATTTGAAGGGAACCTTATTTTGCGCAGTGATTAAGCTAATTCGCCTATTTAGAGTATCCATCTATCATCTGACGTCATATGACGTCATAATCAGCTAAGTGGCTTGTAGGATGACATCATAATCTCTACGTCATAAATGATTATATTTGGCCCTTCTTTAACACGTTGTACGAATTGTATGTCTCTACTAATTAATAAACATGCTGTTGAATAGTTTGAAACTAATTTGACTGGGCGTTGTTGCTGCCATAGGCAGCAACATAGCCCAGTCAAATTAGTTCCAAAATATTCAATAGCTTACCTGTATAGTTTTCTGGAAATTGATAGTCAGGGAGTTCAGAAATCGATAGACTGATCCCAATACGAGCGAGGTGTGGGTGGAGCTTAGAAAGAGATGGGCGGGGCATAGCTGAAAAGGGAAAGGTCCATTAAGTTGCTATCTGATATCATATTATTGGTACTAAATCAATAAATAGATATAAATATCTAACACGATTACATTTAATATTTTAGAATATATAAAATTAACCCTTTAATACGAAAATGGAGAAAAATATCAATGTGGTGAAATTTTTTTGGCTATATAGATAATTTTATCTATCATACTTAAGGAGTGGTCTCTAAAGATAGTAGGGGTCAAAGGTTGAAACATGCGGCCGCAATTTTATACAGGCCGTCGCACATTTATACATGTGTATACACTCGAATTTATTCAAGAAAATTTAAATTTTTTCATAGAAAATGTCAATTAGCAGACCAAGACAAAGATTATTTTTGAAAATTTATCACTGGAATGACTGGCTCGGTAAATTAAAAAAAATAGTCATCTCTTGGTCTTTAAATGGACATTTTTAAAAACCACTACAGAAGCCGTTTCTGGCTGATATGAGTGTTAAAGGGTTAAATAAATAAGAATTTGAATATTGCCCCCTGGACCGTTCACAACTTTTCTTTCTTTAATTTAACTCTAAGCATGCCATATAAATTTAACTGTACCATAGTTCTGTATATCATTTATGCATTATCCTCGTCATCACTATTAGTCACTAAGAATGCGTTATTGGTAAAGGCATTGTATGCCAGATCAGAGTATCATCATCATCATCATCATCATCATCATCGTCATCATCATCACTTATTTCAACTGGCAGACTATCTTGACAGTCACATGCGGCTGTACATGGCTGATAATTTGCCAAGCATGTGCAGTGGACCTTACCAGTTTTAGCCATGCCCCGCCCACCTCTAGCTAAGCTCCACCAATTTGACTGGGTGTTGTTGCTGCCTAGTCAATTAGTTTCAAAATATTCAACAGCTTACCAGTATAGTTTTCTGGAAATTGATAGTCATGGCATTCTGAGATCAATCGACCCCAACACCGGCGAAGTGTGGGTGAAGCTTAACTATGGATGTGCGGGGTATAGCTAAAACTGGAAAAGTCCGTTGCAGCTTCCAGAATGACATGAAAACCGTGTTTCCCGTTACACAATGATTTACCATGTCGGATGAACAACGGAGAACTGAATCCAAGATTCTGCGCTTCCTCCACTTCTCCTCGTTCCGAAGTAGGCTACATTCATCATGTGTTTCTTTTAGTCTTCGTCTTCTTTTCTTGTCACATTAGTTTCAAAATATTCACCAGAATATTTATTAAATAGTAATAACATACAATTCGTACAACAACGCTTATAGTCCGTCTTCAATTATCCGTTCATGACGTACTTACATACGTCATTCATGACGTCATAATGACGTCATAGATTATCACGCCATTCTACACGTCACGTAGTTGATTATGACGTCATATGATGTATGGATAAACTGGAACGGTCTATAAATCATAAACATCCATTTCCCAGACGATCACATAGAAAACAGTGTATTAGCTATGGAGCAGACACATTCTGACTCATAAGTTGGGGCTGCAGTTCGTTGCGCGAGTCCTTCTCATAGCTAGGCTTTTGCGATTGTGACGACGGTTGCTATCATATGATCGTAAGATTATACATAGCAATCACATTTCTATACAATCACGTTAGCTTATGCCACCCGCAACATATTTGGACTCCAAATCCGCTACAATATAGGTAGACAGATTGTTATTCAGTCTTGCATGCTTTCTGGTTGATTTAATGAAATAAATTACTTCATGTCAATTATAAAAGCGTAGGGGATATTCGTAATCGAGATTTACATTTATACAAAATTTATATCAGTTAGAATTAAGATAATTGTATTTGTTATTATGATTAGGTTATAATCAATGTAGATTTCATTATTTATAAAATGTATGCAATCTCTATGGATTATTTGAGCAGTTATGTAGGAGTTACAAATCAACATGTTGTTGTATATCCGCGTGATCCAGACGGGTCACAATACATTGTGTGCATGTGTTAAAATCGTCGCCTCGACAAGCATTCGGTGGTTGGCCTTCGTGAGAGTTAGTTGCGCCTTAGGGAAGTTGTGATGTAGGCAGCCATCGTTTCACGTGTGTATATTTCTACGCCGGCCATATACACCGGCGTGGCTGAGAGAATGTTTCGATTGTGAAGTTCAAATATAATAATGAGTTTATCAGCAGTCATCATACAGATTCGTAAATAGATATGGGCGCCATCTCAGTTTAGGGCCCATTAACAGTTAATTCACGTTTGTCCAGTCAATATACGTTTTGATTTGTGGGCACAATATGAACTTTCATCCAAGAATCTCTCCATGACTTTGGGTCATTAATATCAGCTATAGCCAGGTCTCCAGTTCCTGGTAATACCATATGTAGCCAGGTCTCCAGCTCCTGGTAATATCATCTGTAGCCAGGTCTCCAGCTCCTGGTAATATCATGTGTAGCCAGGTTTCCAGCTCCTGGTAATATCAGCTATAGCCAGGTCATCAGCTCCTGGTATTGTCATCTGCAGCCTGGTCTCCAGCTCCTGGTAATATCATTCGTAATCAGGTCTCCAGCTCCTGGTAGTATCATCCATGACCATATTTCCAGCTTCTAATAATATCGTGCGTAACCAGGTCTCCAGCTCCTGGTCATCATTAACTATCACCAGATAACCAGCTCCTGGTTAACGTGGTTGTGGGTCAGATAACCAGCTTCTGGCCATTCGCTAATCCATCACAACTTTAGCTTCTGACGGCCCGTGGCCAGGCCTATTCAGCATTTCAGATCCACCTACGTCATAAGACAAATTCCGATCGTTTATATTTTTGTGTTCCCGGATATTTTATTTTGCCAAAATGCTTAACCCAAAATGGAAACGATAGAATAGATGTCTAGGGGTATCTAAATGATTTCCATTATCAATGGTTAACCCTTTTATTCGAAGGAAAGCTTATGGGACCGATTTGCGGTGAATTCCAACACTTCCTTATCTTGGCTCGACGTATGGAAGTGTAATCTGCATTAGCATTTGAACTTTAACCTATTGATTCGAAATATGGTGCTAATTAAGAGGAAATAAACAAAGACAGATTTGAAAAATATTCATTCATTCATTCTTGCCTACTTTCTGATCTGTTGTAAAATTATAGCGGTATTGTACAGTTGACATGATTGTTACAATTGATATATTATATGAATATAAAATGATTCTGTAGAAGCAGGATTTCAAAATTATAACTACTGAAACCCTCAATGTCTTACGTTGAATATCCATAAACCAATTTGACCCAAAACAAGAACCCTAATCCTTGAAGTCATATCTAGATCGAAACGACCATTATCGATCCAACGGATTGATCCTGGTTGATCCAATCCCTGCTCTTTCTTTGAGTTTTGATAACAATCACATCAAATCGATTTTTCGATCGGATGTCATTTATATCAATCCTCAAAGAATATCACAGATGATTTAGTTCACTTCAGAAATCATAAATGCTCAAAATTAATGTAAGATGAGATCCGGGTACATCCACTAACCATAAGACCACTATCGACTACTGAATCATTTAGAACCTGGGATGGATATTGGCCATCGGATAATCCCCAGAGTTTATGGCAGCATGTATGATTTTATGTCGATAAACTTAAGACTTAACGGTTCTTGGTTCAGAATTTAATCTTGAAAATATTAACCTAATTAATGTGTTAATAGTTATGACAACAATCAATATAAAATTTTAATTATGGAAACAGTCATTTCTTTGTGGCTTGAAGACGAAAGGGTCCTGCGGATGAATGATCACAATACGAATTTTGATATCGTATTGAAGACGACGGAAACATGTGGGTGCACCCAGACGTCATAATCATTACTGAGGTTTTGTCTTTTGGATAAAACGCATTGGTGTTTCACATCGTACAGTAATCTAATCCACGCCAACGTCGGTTAATTCCCTTACACGATTATTGCTTGGAGTGATCGCGATCGATTATTAAAAAATACTCGTAATTACTCGATTAATCAGCTTGGATACAAATTACCAAATCATAACAACAAAATATTAAAGACGAAAATTGCAATGGTGTTTAGAAAAGATCGTTTGCAGGGCAAGAGAAGACTATTTCTGAAAATGTATCACTGGAATGACTGGATCGGTTCTCGAGACAGGCATCCCAGTAATACATTTTCAAAAATAGTCTTATCTTGCCGTGCAAATGGGCATACATTCACTAAGCAAAATGTAATTTTTCATGACTGATCGCACTAAAAAGTAATTGAAAGTTAGGTTTTGAAATACTTTATGCAATAGAATATATTCACGATTATTCGATTCTTTCATATAAATTCACGATTTAAAACATAATCGCGGTTTTCAATTTAATCACGTAATCGCACAAGTCTACTCATAGCCATAGCTCACCCACCCCATCCCCCACACACACACACGCGCACGCACGCGCGCACGCACGCACGCACGCACGCACGCACGCAACCCCCCCCCCCCGCCAAATCCTGTAATACTTTATCAGCCTTCCAAACCATGAGCGGGTAAGCCACACGGAGTAGATGGAGAAAAACTATCCTCAGTACTTTAGGTGGTAGGTTCTTTCTAACAAACGTTTTGTTTTGGAGCATTTAAAGAATTACAGTTATGTCCATACATTTTACAAATAACTCCAGACGCCGAAGCACTCATCGAGACATCTCATTGCGTGGAAGTTATTTGCTTGCTGAATCATTAGACGGATATGTGTTTCTTTGCCATGCCCATGAAAGCCACTAACCTGTGACATAATATATAGACAACATCACTGCATGTTGGTTAGTTCGGAGTAAGTCGTACAATGAACCTTTCCAATTTTAGCCATGCCACGCTCATCTCTATGTAAGCCCCACACACATCACGCTCGTGCTGGGATCGATCAATCCATGAACACACTGACTATTAATTTCCAGAAAACTATACAGGTAAGCTGATGAATATTTTCAAACTAATTTGAGTGGGTGCTGTTGCTGCCTATGGCAGCAACAACGCCCAGTCAAATTAGTTTTAAAATATTCGACAGACTGTTTATTAAATAGGAAAGACATACAATTCGTACAACGTGTTGGACTATTAAGCGCTAAAGACTATATTGATGACCAGATTTATTTTCTCCATCACTGAAAAATAATTTCCAATCATTTGGAATTTCCAGGTCATGGTGTACATGCTGAACATTAGTTTTTACAGCACCAGATATTTTCTCTCTTTTTGTTTTTGTACTATGGGCTAGATAGCAATCAAACACTACATGGATCTGAGTTAGAGTCTGTCAACATGCAGCTCTGCCTCCGATAAAGAGATACTGAAGGAAAGCTTTAGCTATGGCATTGTAATACGTTGCCTCAACTTATTGAGGAGGATCACTAAGGGGACGGATGTGTATTATTGCCATTGCAACAGAGATTCAGCCTTCAACTCTAGAAATGGCACGGACAGGGTTCTCTGGAAGTAGAAATCTCTAACTTGTTCATGAAAACATCCTTTTCCTATTGAACATAGTTCCGTCATCAGTAAATATACTAAGGGTTATAGGAAAATTTTCAAAGAGATGTTCCTCTCAAATGGAACTATTTCATTGGATTTATTGCTACAGTTACAGATACATGCCATCACCATGTAGACACACACATACCGATTTTGAACCCATTCTAACACTCTTGCTCATATCCGATATTGTTTCCACACCAGAGTTTGCCAATGTAGCATTGAAGTATTTGATAGTTCACTCACGAATCTATTAGCCAAAGAGACACCATTATCTTGAGCATTACTAGACTCTCCTGCATAGTTGTTGATGTCAAAGCTCCTGCCGCAAAGTTGATCAACTCAGGTGGTAGTTTAGATGTATTGAATGGATTGACATATGTTACACTGAACATACTATCTTCTGCACATTTGCATTCCATCACATCGTTCTGTGTTGTTCGTGTTCGGGTTCTACCCCGAAGAGTGAGGCCGATAATTCCTCCAGTAGGCTCCAGTACATTATTCTCCGTATCCCAAGTGCATAATCAATCCAAAGCTACAAAGCCATCGTTCTCAAACTCATCTATTATGTATGTATGCAGACCGTCTCTTCACCAAGAACAGCAAAACTGGTAGGTACCTTGCATATATTGTTCGATGTGATGCAAAAAGAACGGGTTTGCTTGATACACATGCCAGTCACCATTTCTAGTTGCAGCCAGGAAAATGTTCAGTTGTCTTGAAGCTTTACATTGCTAATGGTCCCATAATGTGAAGGGTGCTCAAGCATCTCTCCATTCCTTTCTATACTTGGATATCAATGACATTATATGATTCTCAGTCATTTGGCTTAGTCCATCAACAAGATTTGGAATAGTCTCTGAATAAATTGTGGCATTATTGTACCAATTTTGTAATTTTTCTATGTAAACAGTTACATAAACAGGAGTCTTACACTACTCCTCGACGTGTCTTATAAACCGTGCATGTAACACCAATATCTTCATTGCATACAATCCACAATCAAATTCCTCCCCATTCAATATCTCCTGTGCTGCTCAGGTTCCAAGGACATAGGATTCATAAATCAGGTGTTTGTTGCAAAATCTAAATTTCAGGGAAGCTGTTCAACATTTTAAGCTAATTTGACTGAGAGACTGTTGCTGCCTATGGCCACATCTCACAGTCAAATTAGTTTCAAAACATTCAACAGAATGTTTGATAAATTCCAAAGTTGATGGTAATTCCATTAAGATATTATTCATAAGTAGGCCTATGCCGTACGCGATATAAACGATCCACTAAGGATCTTGGTGACTCAGTATTACGATTCCTCAAGTTCGTTGTTAGGGAAACACCCTCCCAGGCGCATACACTACACATTTACAATTGTTCGTAATCAAATTTCGCTTACCATTTGGGCGTCATCCGAAAAAATCAGGAAAAACAGGAAAATCTGGAAAATCTGGAAAATACAAAACATTACGGGAAATCGGAAAAGTCTTTACAATATGGATAAAACATGAGGGTGACGGTTTCCAATCGCTTGCTCCTCTTATTTTATGTTATGAAGTTGCATTTTGTAGCGGTTTCTATCCATGTGGGCGTTATGAAGCACAGTTAAAATTTAAATAACATGTTCTTCAGTGCCTGCAAATGACAGTGGTCGGAAAACTCCTATAGACGACAAACTAAGCTGGTCCGGAATCTACTGTAGGCTACAATGGTTGAAAACCCACGATTATCGAGAAACTACGGCGCAGAGAAACTATCGTGGCCGAGAAACAACGATGGTCGAGAAACAACGATGACCGAGAAACTGTCATGGTAATTATTCTACGAAGGCCAAAAATCACAGGTAGGGAGAACAACTCCGGTGATGCAGAACGTCATATTTTAAGCCAGGCTATTAACTCAGGTGTGTTGACCTACAGCACTTCCCAAACTACCTGTTATTGCGTCTCGACTGGCCCAAAGTACCTGTTTTATTAAATAGAATGGCAAAAGAAATCACACAGCCTTATTGCGTGAAATATTTTACCAAGGTGAAACTAAATTCAAGACGAATTTAGCTATCCCTGTGTTAGACCATGTTGAGAGTGAGATAAGCATTAAAGAAGGAAGAATTTCAACAGAATATCCTACATGGAGACTAATTCTTTTTGTTTCATAAATCTTGGCATGTACAGACAATAGACACAACGAATATGAAATCATGGCATTGCATGCTGGGTACCGTTGTACGCTGAGTAGCATTGTATGCCGGGTAAATGTAACCGAAATCAACAAACATCTCATGTTTCGTACAAGTGTCTGCATTTAATGGGGCGCGAGAACTTTACACTCGTCAGCATGTGACACTATATATGGGACACGGTGCGTGTGTGCTTAGATAATATCGTCTATCTACTATTGGCGCTAACCATAACCCTAACCCTAACCCTACCCCTAACCACCTTAGAATTGTGTAGCATTCGGTACTATTTAAGACATGTAGGTTATACAGTCACCTGACACGTGTCAGTTGCGATTGAGAAATGTATTTTGGTATCAACGGATTGTGGATCGGCAGGACACGTGACCACTAGTCTTAAGAACCACCATGTTCCGTCACTAATATGAAGGTAAACACTGTAGATAGGTTTATATGAGCGTGATTCACAGTTTATGTATAGAGAATTAATCTGTACAACCCTAGAAACTGAGTTAAACAAACAGACGTGCGTGTGCATGAGCACGCTCGACTGGCAAACTATAGTTAACTATAAATGACTATTTCCCAATCGGACGCATCATTTTCGGACTATCTAGTCCGAAAATGATGCGTTCGATCGGGAAATAATCATCTATCATTCGCTATAGTTCGTCAATTAAACATGCGCTATGATTCATTATCACGGGACACTTGAAATGACCCGCGTATAAAAGCAGAACGTTATATCGTCACTACATTCGTGTTAGTTTATGCTGAGAATATAGTGAATGCACAACAATCCCCAAACACTTTACCAAGGTATATGGTTCATATCATCCAAGCTGCAAGCCAATGAATGACCCTGTATAATATAGACAATGAGGTTCTATAATCAGTTATTTGTGATTATTCCTGGTATGACAAGCACGCGTATTTAAAACTAATTTTATTCATAACACAAACAAATTTGAAGTTCCCCACCTATCAACTAGGCTACACACTTACAGGGCTCTATACCATATACCCTATGCTATACTCTATAGGCTATAGACTATTCATATACATTATGTTGGATTTATATATATATGCATACTATAGCGCACGTTAAGAGAGGAGATGTGAACAGGACGGGTGGCGGCCTTTGCCAAATTTGCGAACTACTCTTCAACAATAATAATATGGACGACAACGACGACGACGGACAACGACCGTCGCCACTGCCTCCGCCGACGGCGCCGTCGGCGGAGGCAGTGGCGACGGTCGTCGTCCGTCGTCGTTGTTGTCGTCCATATTATTATTGTCGACGACAACGACTGCTGCTGTTGTTGTTACTGCTTCTGGCTTCTGGTGCTACTACTACTCCCACCATTGATAAATCGTACGATGTGCAATATATACTGTTTCACAGACAGCGTACGATAAATGGCTGGCTTTTGCATACACCTAATCTTTAAAATGTGCAAGCATATTTGCGTCTAACAACACAGCTAGTATCTATCCTTACAACCATGGTATTTGAACTAAATATTGTTATTGTTCTATTTTAAGCAATCCTCTACTTAAAGGAAAGAACGAGCAACAGAAAAGGAAGAAGAAATGGCCAGCTCTGGCAAATTGGATGTCGATTCATTAATCGTGAAACTGTTGTCCGGTAAGTGTTAGTATGTGGGTGCGTTCGACCTACGAATGTATGTGTGTCTATGTCACCAAGAGACAGCTCTAGCGTTATAGTTGTAACGTTGTATATTACCATGCACATGCTCTTTGTCAATATGTCAATATAGAACGCTTGTAGGATATCTATAACACGTTCCGCGGTGAATTGGCAACTTCCGCCTTTCAAATCACTGCAATTACTGATGTACATTTTTACAGATGCGTTGTAACGACAGAAACATCTTTCAGAACCAAGGTTTTAAAATAAACACCAACTTTTCTATGTATTAAGTGTATATTTGTATGCAGTCTTGCTAGGGTTAGCCAAATATACTAGCTCTATTTAGATTACAATTGCCAAATAAAAACCAGATAAATAAATCAGTTAGCTTATTTAGCATTAGGGGGCCTGCTATAGAAAATGTGCAATAATTTTCAACCTAACACCAAACTAAGGATTTGATACTTGACAGATTGACGCATACTGGCGGTAGGGGCCGTAATCACGGTGATTTTACTGCCATGTGCGTCGTTTATTACCATACTTACCTCCCTTATATTGAACTTGCTTACAAGTTTACGAAATATGAAAGAAATGTTCGACGGTTCCCGACATTTCCGACAGTAATTTTACAATTTTATTTTCATAAGAACTTGTCCACCAAGGATTCGCTCTCAAATACCGTATCCTTTGAATACTTTAATAATCGTCCTTACACATTTAAAGGGGCCCATAGCAGCTCTGTATGTGCCATAATATCTAGCATAAGATCCGTTTTATCACTCAAGTATCTCGCTTAGCTGATGTCACAATCAAATGACCTAGATCCGTCACGAAAGCGACAAAGTCCTTCTCGAAATTGTATCAATTAAAAATTTAATACACGTTCTGATGAATAATAAATAATTTGGATGTGCGTTGTTGCTTCGATAAGGAGCAAAAGCGCCCAGTCAAATTAATTTCAAAATGTTTAGCTGTGGCCCCCGCCCCGCCATTTCTACGTAGGCTCCCATCACTTTTTACGCGTGTTTGAATCGATTTTAACACATTGGAGACTGAATTCACAGAATGGATGGATAGATGGATGGATGAATGAATGAATGAATGAATGAATGAATGAATGAATGAATGAATGAATGAATGAATGAATGAATGAACGCGTTATAGATATGTCATTCCAGTGGTAAATCCTCCAAAAAAATTCTTCGGGCCCACTTCGAGACCAATCTGGCCGGGATGCGCTGCTGCCATAGGGAGCCACACGCCCCAGTCATACCAGTCTCCAAAGAATTAAAGGGATGCTAATCTCAACAAGAATGTTATATTGTACCGATAGATTAGGTTTTTTATATCCCATATCATTCATATCCTGTCACATTCCCGTTCCTGCATCACAATTATCTGCTTTGTAATATCGCGTAAATTTGAACAGTTATTGCCGCCATTTTGTCTCCTCAAACGATAGTGTGTGATGTCATGTAAGTGCCAATGCATTACATTCTTTATTATGTAATAATTATCTCGTTAAATATTTTGAAACTAATTTTACGGGAAGTTGTTGCTGCCTATGGCAGCAACAACTTACAGTTAAATTAGTTTCAAAATATTCAACAGGATACCTATATGGTTGCTTTTATACCACATTGCCAAGCCATAACTGGCACCTCTATGACTGAGCGCATATACCTAGGAAGACACGCTATGTTTTTTTCTGATTGGTTGACAGCTACCATAGGCATTCGTATCTCGCTAGATCTCCTTCGATACGAGATCGAGAAAAGTAATTCGTATATATTGATTAGCCATTGGCGTAGTGATTTCCACCAGAATATGGTGGTAGAAAGAATTGAAACTTAAAAGGACGCGAACGCTAGTCTCTTCATACCAGACAATATTAATTTAATGTCTGTATCAAGCTAGTGATACAGAGGTTCAGATAAAACCAAAATCAACACGATGCACAGTGTTCCTTTTACAGTCCGCTACAGAGAGAGACTGGGTCCCGATCTGTCTGTTCTCTGAAGTTGGGTCTGTGTAATAGTCTAGTCGTTGTGATGACGCAATAAGATGGCCGGTCATTACATTAGAGGTGTATTCTCGAAGAAGCCACGCCTCAATATTAGATTGCCATCATAGGCTGTTGAAATGTGTCTACATTTAGCTACTAAAGCCTAAATATCTTTTTGTTGTCGGCATGATAAAAAGTTAAAGATGTCATGCATGGCTTATGGGTGGCAATTTCTACCATTGGAATGCTTAGTATAAGATAAGGTGCGGTTTCCTTTAACAGGGATTGCATTGCAATGGTATCCTCGTACCTCCGGGCTCAACGAGGCGAGGCGAGCTATCACTTGACTATCCGATTTAGTTTTATCATAAATGGAGTCCTTTATTGGAAAGCGTACTAATAATATATTACAGAATGCTGTAGTTATCCGGATGGTGAGTGGGTAAATTAAATAACGGTTAGCCTTGTATAGGCGCATTACGCGATCTCGCATTTGATGATGCTGGCTGACGAAGTCCTTAGACGGCCAGGCCAGTATCTGACAGAAACCACGTTATGTGTATCAATGACCATTATTAACCAACATATTTTGGATGGCGCGCCCGTGCTAGGCAGAACAACCAAGACATAACAGGTCCGATCTGTCACTTAACGGAGTGATCCATTTCTAGCTATGGCTCGCCCGTTTCCAATTAAGCTCCGCCCATGCTTTGTCCGTGTTGAGATTGACCGAACTCTGAATTCTCAGAATCCCAATATCATGGTAACTATAAAGGTAAGCTGCTGAATATTTTGAAACTAATTTGACTGTGGCCTATGGCAGCAACATCCCCCAGTCAAATTAGTTTCAAAATTTCAATAGAAAATTGATTAAATATTAAATCCTTGCTGATGTAACTTTCAGATACAGTGCTTGCGTGCGTGCGTGCGTGCGTGCGTGCGTGCGTGCGTGCGTGCGTGCGTGCGTGCGTGCGTGCGTGCGTGCGTGCGTGCGTGCGTGCGTGCGTGCGTGCGTGCGTGCGTGCGTGCGTGCGTGCGTGCGTGCGTGCGTGCGTGCGTGTTAGAGTATTTAGCGTCATGGGGCGGATGGCGTCACATACTCACATAGGCCTACATGTATTTATATTGAGCTATGCTCTGTCACGTCCAGTGCATATGCTATGGTAGTTTTCTCTAGTGAAGGAAAATTTATGATTGCCATGAACGGTATGGTATGTTGAAAAGACCGTAGTTTCATGTGAGGAACAATTTATTCGGCACCGCTCCTGTCATGCTGTGACAACCAATGCATACTGTGACAACCAATTTGGGCTGTGATAACAAATTTAGACCGTGCCAACTAATTTAGACTGTGGCCAACCAATTTAGACTGTGCCGACCAATTTAGACTGTGATAACAAATTTAGACTGTGCCAACCAATTTAGACGGTGTCAACCAATTAACAAATTTAGACTGATAACAAATTTAGACTGTGGCCAACCAATTTAGACTGTGGCCAAGCAATTTATACTGTGCCAACCAATTTATACTGTGGCCAACCAATTTAGACTGTGTCAACCAATTAACAAATTTACACTGTGCCAACCAATTTAGACTGTGGCCAACCAATTTACACTGTGCCAACCAATTTAGACTGTATTAACAAATTTAGACTGTGCCAACCAATTTAGACTGTGCCAACCAATTTAGATTGTGGCCACCCAATTTAGACTCTGACAACCAATTTAAACTGTGGCCAACCAATTTAGACTCTGACAACCACTTTAGACTCTGACAACCAATTTAGACATTCGGAAAGATGTAGCCTTACGCATTTAACCATCAAAACACGGAGAAATGGCTTCGTCAGTGTTCTTTTGAAGTGTCCATTTGCAGACAAACAGAAGGCTATTTTCTGAAAATTTACCATTGGAATGACTGGCTCGATAACCGAGCCAGTCATTCCAGTGATAAATTTTCAAAAATAATCTCATAATCTGCAAATGTATATTTTACATGGTTAAATTTTCTTGAACATATTTGAGTTTTAAAGGGTTAATAAGCCAAAAGAAGATTATTTCCTTCAACACAATATTGGGCATTACCGGATCGATAACCGAGCCAGCCTGTCCAGTAGTAAATTCTCAAAAATTCTTGACCTGCAAATGGACATTCAATAACCATTTATATTTTTTTTTTTATTCTTGACCAAATTTAACCATTAAAACCCTAAACAGTTTTCTTTAAGTAATTTGTATTACACCTCATTTGTTGTATTATGTGATTTTTCAGTCCGTGGCTATCGACCTGGTAAGACTGTGAGTCTAAGTGAGGATGAGATTCGGTCTCTCTGTATGAAGGGACGTGAAGTGTTCTTAAGTCAACCTATGCTGCTAGAACTTGCAGGTCCTCTTAAAGTATGCGGTAAGTCATTGTCGCAGTCGCTACCTTCATCGCTACAGTCATTGTCATCATCGGCATTATGACCCATGATTGTTGCTGTTTCCGCTACTGGTCTTTGCGGTAACAATTCATTACCAGTAGAAAAGGGAAGATGGGTAGAAATACTAAGAGAAGAAAGCAAATGTAGGATTTTTGACAAAAACGAAATTAGAGATGAGTTTCATTACATTTTTATTTGCGACTTTTTTCATACATTACGATTAGAAACGCTGCTTAAATACGACCAAATTATTTTCAATTTTTTTCAGTTATTCGCTAGCAATAACACAAAACTACGACATAAAGTTTGCCGACTAATAAATGCAATTATTAAGCTATTCCAAAAAGGATGAAATTGTCGCACAAACACGACCAACAAACATAACCCGTAAAGATAATACCCGAAAACAAAGTGAAATTGTGACCGGAAAAATGGTTACTATGAAAATAGCTTGCCTGAAGAGAATCAATCACATTACTGTAGTAAATCTAGACTAATTGATTCAATGTTAACAGTTAATTCATAGAGATATATAAATAATATGTCTTGTCACTGCGTAAATTGTATGTCTATACTCCCATGTATCAGATGTATGATCTGGGAGTAATAAATAAATCTTGAAATCTTTTAATCTTGCGCTGTTTCTGCTGTTGTCGCTGTCGTCGTCGTCATCGCCACCGCCGTCGTCGTCGTTGTCATCGTCGTCGTCGTCGTTGCCACCATCACAATCACCACCACCATAAACAACCTCCTCCTCCTCCTCCTCCTCCTCCTCCCCGTCCTCCTCCTGCTCGTCGTCGTCGTCCTCGTCGTAGGCGTCGTCGTCGTAGTCGTCATCATCATCATCATCATCATCATCAAAGAAGGAGGAAATTGGGGATTGCACTGCGTGAATCGGTGCGTGCGTACGTACGTGTGTGCGTGCGTGTGGGATTTGATTGTAGGGCAACTCCTCCGAAGCCCATAAACGGAATTCAACCAAACTTGGTATGTGAGTTACCCATATGGTTACGGAATACAAGAGGGCATTATTATTATTATTATTATTATTTTTATTATTTATTATTATTATTATTATTATTATTATTATTATTCCAAGGTGACATACATGGCCAGTATTTTGATTTGTTGAGGCTGTTTGAATATGGAGGTTTTCCACCAGATTCAAACTATTTGTTTCTGGGCGACTACGTGGACAGGGGCAGACAATCTATAGAAACAATCTGCTTGCTATTGTCATATAAAATAAAGCATCCTGAGAATTTCTTCTTATTGCGAGGAAATCACGAAATCGATACAACAAATAGAATATATGGATTCTATGACGAATGTGAGTAGAAGCACAAACTATATTTAATAGATTGCACATTATCATCTTAATTCACCTTTCCAGTTCATCTATCCATCCCATGACGTCATACTCAACTAAGTGACGTGTAGGCTGACGTCATAATCATGACGTCATCAATGATTCGACATAGCCTGTCTTTAACGCTTAATAGTCCGACAAGTACTACGAATTGTATATCTTTGCTATTTAATATAATTTGTCTCAAATTGTAAGACGCTGACAGGCCATTAGGATAGCACAACTTTGATCCTGATCCATCGAGAAAAATACAAGCAATACAGAAAATACGAAATATCTTATAAAGGTCACAGATATGGGAGGGAATCGGCAATTGTTAAATTATTGCCCATGTTCATTTATTTCCCTACAAAAAATTCACAGTTTACCAAATATAGCCAATGACAACCACTACATTTCCATATGCTGTCACCACAACGATTGCACGAAAGTTTAACATGTTGATTTCAGACAAATTTGGGACTTCGATAAGTGTTTGCTCAAGGAAAATTGTCATTGTCGTCGTCGTCGTCGTCGTCGTCGTCGTCGTCGTCGTGTTTATTGCATTTGTTTTTACTTATGTAGGCCTATATTATTTTATATATGGAAGCAATTCTATATTCAGGTAAACGTCGTTACACTATTAAGCTGTGGAAGACATTCATTGACTGCTTTAACTGTTTGCCCGTTGCTGCTGTAGTAGACGAAAAGATATTCTGTTGCCACGGAGGTAAGACAGATTTTTGCTAATTTGATTCTATGCTTTATTTACTCATTCCTTCATCATAAAAAATACCAAATTATTTTATTGTTTGCTTATATTTTGTAATACTACTCGATTGTTTTATTTCTAAATCTGTGGCGGTTTGTCTGTCCGCCAGGCCATCCACCTCGCTAGAGACATCGTGGATGTAGAATAGCATACACGGATGTAATGGAATGAACCGATCTGTCAGTCAAGTATCTGATGTCATAACCAATTACGTCACTAGTTAGCTGCCGTCGCGAAAATCGAAATGTGTGTCAATAAAGTGTACAAAGCGTATGTTTTTGATGAATTCACAATTTAATACACATTCTATTGAATACTTTGAAACAAATTTGACAGCTAATGCTGCCAGATGCAGGTTATTAAGGGAGATAACTCCTAGACATATATGCCTTTGGCATACTGAAACTATTTATTTCCCTTGATGTTTACCGAAGATCGTGTCGCAACAGTAAAAATTATGTTAATTGATACGTAATTTAATCACCATATGTTAAGATTTATTTCTTTTCACTACATCTAGGCACACACGTTAAGGCTCTAAAGGTATACGATTCTAACTATCTCATTTTCAATCATTTTGCTGTAGATTTGCACTTTCAAGCAGCCTTTTTGCAAGATTGTAATAGGGTTTGCCGGATTTTCCGGATTCATTTAATTTCCGGGATTTTTCCGATCAGGACCAATGTTGCGGAACCCTATATACGGCCACACGCTTTCCTGTGATAAATTTTGAGCCAGATCGACCCAGGGGTTTCTGGGATATCCATTGATCCGGAATTTGATCTAATCCGTATCTGGGCTTTTTATTCGGATCACGTCCAGTCTGAAAATCCTCTTTCATGGTTAGATACTTTGTTGTTTTAAATTTTGAACCGAAATCGGATAGGTCGTTTGTTTTAGATACCGGTCCCAACAGGCAGACAGACAGAGTCATAGACAGGCGGGCAGCCAGGCAGCCAGGCAGTCAGACAGGCTGGCTGGCAAGCTGGCAGGCAGGCAGGCAGACAGGCAGGCATGCATGCAGGCTTATCATTAAGTGGCGAGCGTAATGATATAGATGTAATGTGTAAATTTTAAATAGTGAACTGGACTTCTTAACTATTTATATTTCACTGTTAGGACTAAGTCCAGATCTGCAATCACTGGAACAAATTCGGAGATTACTGAGACCCACAAGTGTCCCGGATGATGGCCTTCTGTGCGATCTGCTTTGGGCAGACCCTGACCGAGACATCACAGGGTGGGCTGAGAATGACAGAGGCATATCCTTCATATTTGGAAGTGACGTGGTTAGTCGATTTCTTCAGAGATTTGGACTTGATTTGGTCTGCAGAGCCCATCAGGTAAACAACCCATGAGCGAATTTCACATTCACGTAATACCGTTATATGTATATTTCATGTATATATGGTTCGTACACTTGTGAAGAAGTGACCGAATAAACTTGAAATTGAAATTGTTTCAATCAGACACACTCGATATAGTTCAGGAAATCTGGCTCAGTTTCTCATGGAATCTGTAGCTCGGATTGACCGGTCAGGTACAGCTACGGTCAGGTTCCAGCTAGTCTGGGTACGGGACGGCCGGGCCGGGTACGTTCCAAGCACGGCCCCCTAGGTAGGACGATACGCGTGTGTAGAGCCGATTACGAGAGGAACGTAAAACTCCGTAAGATCGCGTAGCGTGCATGCGCGGGCTTCAGAGATTGCTTAACGACACGCGTTAGCATTGGTAATCATTTTAGATTGCATCTGTCTCGCCGTTGTTGGTTTGCATCATGACCAGAATGAAGCGAGGATTCCAAAACACTTTACCATTTTAAAATCGGTTACGAATTGGCCGAGTTATGGCTAAATTCTATTTTCAAACTATAGAACACCATAGGCTTAGCGAATTATGCTCTCAGCGCTTGAGTACTATAGCGTGTCACGTGACCAGATTCTCTGCCTCTGAAGCGCGCTCGCTGATTGGCTGTGGCGTTCCATCTGCGACGTCACAGGCAGTATATAAGAGGTCGAAAAATCAGATTCTCGAGCAGTCAGGTGGTGGTGAGGTGCCTGGTCTGAGAGAACGAAACGATATAGTAGGCTACCGCTTGCTACAGCAGATACTGACAGCTGCTGCGGCGACATTCGGTTTTCAGAATTCGTCGTTTCTAGTGTACAAGCCAGAACATCCGCAACCGCCACTTTTTGGAGCTCCCGGAAAGATATCATCCAGGGGCAATAATCAAATTAAAGTCAGGTAGCCCAAGCCACTACTTCTGCAAAGGGGCCATTCGTGCAGATGGGCATTTTGGCCCCGATGTAGCTCATTGTCCAGTATGTGGGGCGAGTAACGTGTTCTGTGATAACTCGCCAGATCTGCCGTATCACGCAACCAGTGGTGGAAATTTATTCGCACATCGCCTTTTGACATTTTCGACCAAAGTTATGGGAACATTTCTTGATGCATCGTGTGAGCTATTCGATGCATCTCGTCTTGTGAACCATCAGAATGCATTCGCATTAAATTGCATTCATCCGTAGCCCTTCAAGAACTATAGGGCACTTTACAACTTCCGCACCAGTACGGAACCTTTAGTCCACTCAGTTAAATTAATAACTTTCCATGTAGACTTGACTATCTACTAGCCATCTTCCTCCGCGAAGGTTCGTATTCACTTTTCCTGAGAGTGAGCCGTATCCGTAGTGTGTCTGCAGTATTTTCCTAGCAGCTAACTTCCGCATCGTGCCATCTCGCATTCCAATTGTGTTACGCCTCAACTATCATGAATATGGGGCTTCTTCCGCATCGATGACTAATAGGTAGTCTGTTTTATTATATTATTATTGTATTACTTTTATGTAACAGGTACTGACGACTAATAGGTACCTCCCGGTCATTTGAGACCGCATTTTATAGTTTATTATTATGTATATATTATCCTTATTTTTCGTGCTCATAAGCACCGTAAGGTCGAGTGACTTTCTATTTTACTGTATTTTACAAAGTCAGTGATATGGCAGCAGCGATCCATGTTAAATTGTTTTGATTATTATATAAAAACTCTTGGAGCGCAGTATCACTCGGTTACACTATACAGCAACAACATCCGCACCACCTTGTTCCCAGCACAGCATCAATTTTTCACTGAGGTCCCTGTTCATGTTCTCATTATGCGGACATGACATGCGGCCGACTAAACCTGGACTACTCTAGCTCGATAGGATAGGGTTATAGTAGTAGGGACGATTAGTCGGTAGGAGACATTTTGTGTTAGTCTCTTTTCCGGAGTAGCCAATATGTAACACCGCACCCTGGGTAGATTGTATAAATTGGCCATTTACCTTAAGGCCTCCGTTATGAGTAATTGTCTCTATCTACGCTCCACCAGCCTTCAGGCTTATTAATTGTCTGGACCTCCTACAGCCACGTTGTTTAGAGTTAGCTCTTGTACTATTGGGGTTCCAGAGTGCCTAGAAATAAAGTGAAGATCACCGCATACACTCCCCGTGTATCCTCGGATACTGCTTAGTTAGAAAAACTCGCCAAAGTAGGAAGCACTGCGAAAACATATATATAATTGATTACTGACCTGCGGTGCATCTCTGGGCGATTTTACATAACCCTAATAACAGATAAATGTTAGCTCCCCGTATACGGATCAGTTATAATCCGTACCTGACACATTAGTGACGGAAAGGATCCAGCTCTCCATCTAACGCTACCAGTGACTGGGTGCGGTCTTAGAACCCACCACGCCCTCCAGGGAAGGTCACTATAGTTGGATAGCTGCATCTTTGTCCCCACCATAACATTTAAACGTGCTTTTCAAACGCTTATGTACCGTTATTTGTCCTTGTGATGTTATGTGTGGTCATGACCTGCCGGTGACAGAATCGTTATATGATTCTGGAGCTTTCGTCTCATGACAAGTAAGTACGCATCTACTGAGGGAGGGGGGGGGGGGTGGTTTGGTTGTTCCGTAGGGTGGCCTCACGGTCACCGAACATTCTCGCCCGTCGGGCCTATATGTTAACAAGTAGTTAGCTTACATTGCCAATTGTGGCTAAAACTAGACATGGACCCAACAACTAAATGATAGGGTGGGAATTAGCAGAAGGCCCACATAAATAAAAGCGGCAACTAGTAACACAGAATCTTGGAAATTACATAAGATGGCGCTGTTGAATTCTGCAGAAATCATCCACCCCACCTTCACGTAAAACTGTGTGCATCACAACCATATAGCTTCACTAGGTTGACTCGTTTACATAATTTGGTTTTAACAAGAGTGGCCCTTTTTGCCATCTCTCTTCCTCCGCGTCGGCGTTGAAGGCATTTTCATGTGACGGAGGCTCGCGCGAGGCACTTTCCTCTCGCAACAAAATAAATGTTAGTAGGGGTTAATTTGGTTTATATTAAACTAGCTAACTAGCCCCGCTAGGACCCTCCTTTGCGGTGATGCCTCACGGATCCTACTCTGCGAGGGCCATGATGATGAGTCGTCAACCCAGCCCCATGTACTAGACCACCTCCAGGTAGCAGCAAACGAGTACGATTGTTTGACTGTTACCTCAATAATTATTGTATGTATATTTTAATTATTATATCCCGGCCGTAAAATGGAGCCATGGAATCGTCACACCGGTGACACAAACAGCATGGATGAAACTATGAGGTTCAACTTTGGCAGCGATGGTCGCATGGCCCCACTGGAACGTGAACGTTCCACCGGCTCTAGAAGTCGGTTTCTGTATGATGCGGCAGCGTGTAACACCGGATCCACAACCCCGAGATCCGCAGCTAACCAGCTGTCCCGTCCCGCCGTGCCACATATCTGCGGTGTCGCGGAACGGGAAAGTCCGGCGGACCAGCGTGCACACCCAGAGGCTACAAATTACAGACTAATAGCGGAATGAATTTCTAGCTATGCCCCCGCCCATTTCTAACTAAGCTTCGCCCATGTTTTGCCTGTATCTGGATAGATCGAACTCTGAATTCCCAGAATCCCAAAATCACGGTAACTATATAGGTAGGCTGTTGAATATTTCGAAACTAATTTAACTGAGTGCTGTTTCTGCCTACAGCTAGTTAAATTAGTTTTAAAATTTTCAACATAATATATATTAAATAGTAATTCCACCAGACATGCAATTCGTACACTTGACGGACTATACCAGCTTCATGACGGAGTATGTCTGTCAATTGTTGTCATTGTCCAATGATTGTGACGCCAGCCTACATTTGACGTAATTGATTATGACGTCATATACTTGATCGACAGATCGGATTCAACCCATGGCAACAGAATTTCCTTGGGCTAATGCATTTCTAGATGGGTCTGTTACAACATACTAAATGTCCCTAAAGCTACCTGTGGGGAACTGTGCCAGAAGTCAAAAAGCTAGCTGTTGTGAAGCTCTGACTAATTTGCATAAATCCAATATGATCGCCATTAATAAGGTAACATTGGGTACCATATTGGTATTTTGCTAAAAAAAAAAAAAACCCACAATGGACCTTTCCATTTTAGCTATGCTCCGCCCATCTCTAGCTAAGCTCCACCCACACCTCGCTCGTGTTGGGATCGATCGATCTCTGAACACTCTGACTACCAATTTCCGGAAAACTATACAGCTAAACTATTGAATATTTTGGAACTAATTTCAAAGTGTTGAACAGCATGTTTATTAAATAGTAGAGACATACAATTCGTACAACGTGTCGGAATATTTAAGAGTTAAACATGGGTCAAATAGAATCATTTATGACGTAATGAGTATGACGTCATCATACACACCGCTTATCTGAGTATGACGTCATATGACGACGTCATGTGACGTCAGATTGATAGAGTGATACTCTGGAAAAGTCTATAGGGTTTGAGAGTCAAGAATAATTTAGAAAACTTTGTTATTCTGATTGGATGACAACGAAATTTGCATAAATCTGGGCACCATATTAAAGAATAGGACATGAAATAGCTGCTTCGCATCTAAAAATCAATTACGTAACGTATAGGCAGCCTGACGAATAATTGGCAAGTGTACTGGGGACCAACAGCAACCAGTCAAGTTTCAAGTGTGCGGAGCTTGCCTAGAAATGGACGGAACATAGCTAGAAATTGATCTCCCTGTGGTTGGGGGATGGGGCGGGCGTGTAGCCATTCTCATACTTATTCTAGAACCTTTGAAACCTCTCTAGGGTCTACGCCATTCACGAATTCCTAAATACGCCCTACTACTAATACGAGTCTCGTGCGTTAGATTTCATTCGATGTGTTCAGTAGGCGCTCTCGTGAGAGCAGATTGTAATAGTGCGGTTGTGAGAGAAAAGTATGTACGAATACATGTGCATCAGTATGTGGTCATTTAGGAGCATAAATTTGTCCTAAGCAGCAACAGCTTCCACACAATCTGCTCTCAAAATAATCAACATGATTATTATTACATAATAAAGAATGTTTGTTATCTGCGCCTACATGACACCACGCACCATGATTTGAAGAGACAAAATATCAGTGTGTATAAATAAAGGAATGCTCGGAAGAAAATCGTGTGGAAGCCATTTACCAAAATCTAATAGTAAGATACAGCATTTGAGATGAGATTAGTATCGCTTCAGCGCTTCCATGACGAAGCCGGCCAAAATCGGCCCCCCTTCAGTACTCTTGACGAAATGTCCATATATGCAGGCCAAGAGAAAACTATTTTTAAATTTTTACCGCTAAAATGACTGGATCGGTAACCGAGCCAGCCATTCCAGTGGTAAATGTCAAAACTAGTCTCTTGGCCTGCAAATAGATATTCAATAAGGAAATATTTGGATTTTCTTGCCCAAATTTGGTCATTAAAGGATTAAGCTGGTTTCCAGCGTCTAGTGTCACTGGTAACGTGGCTAAATCTAACTTAATGATGCACCAATAATACCATTCCAAGTCATAAATCTACTAACAACAGAGCTACTAGCACATCCTTTATTTAGTATTCATTATTCATTATTCATTATTCAATATTCAATATTCGTTATTCGCTATCCATTATTCATTAAACTTTATTCATTATTCATTTTTCAATATTCATTATTTATTATTCTTTATCCATTATTCCGTATTCGTTATTCATTTTTCATTTTTCATTTTTCATTATTCATTATTCGTTATTCATTATTCATTATTCATTATTCATTATTCATTATTCATTATTCGTTATTACTATGAGTGGAAGGCCTACCCTTATTTGACGAAACTATTAATGATCTCCAGACCGTTTGAAAAAACTCAGATTAGATAATGCAATCACCTCCGCCTGTCTGTCCGACTGTCTGTCCGTCCGTCTTTCCAGATATCTCCTCTGAAACCACTTGCTTGAATACAATCAAATTTCTTTTGTGATTTTCGTATATGATTAGAGATCGCAAGATAACATTACATAACATAACATAACATAACACACGCATCTCCCCCCCCCCCCACACACACACAACACCCCACCCCAACACCACACCTCCACCTGCGCGCGCGCGCTCACGCACACACACACGCGCGCACACGCGCGCGCACACGCGCGCACACACGCGCGCACACACGCGCGCACACGCGCGCACACACAGACGCACACACAGACGCACACACAGACGCACACACAGACGCACACACAGACACAGACACAGACAGACACAGACCCACACAGCCACATACACACACAGACACACACACACGCACACACACACACGCACGCACGCACGCACGCACGCACGCACGCACGCACGCACGCACGCACCCACGCACGCACGCACGCATTTTCCATGGCGATATTTCCTCGGAAACAGTTTGATGGAATTCAATAAAATTAGTTTGGTTACTTGACCATGCAATTCCTTCCGCGATGGCATCTGCAACGGCCGTGTCAAAAAGACAAATATCAAAAATACTCCATCTGGAATGCTGTCTCCTCAGAAACCGTTAGGTGAAATTCAAGCAAATTTGTTTTCTGAGTTACCAACATGATTGCAGATTGCAAAATGGCATTCATATTGGGATCCGCCCACTGGAGGGGGTGGGGTAGGGTGGGGTGTGTGGGGTGGGGGGGGGGGGGTGGGGGTTGCACGAATATGGTCAAAAGGTCAAAGTGGTGGAAAGCGTGAGATTTGTGATGGCTTAGCATCGACTGCGCGTTCTAGTTTCAAATTACAATTTTTTGCTGTTTCCAGGTTGTGGAGGATGGCTACGAGTTCTTCGCAAAGCGTCAGCTTGTGACAATATTCTCGGCTCCAAATTACTGCGGTGAATTTGACAATGCAGCAGCCATTATGAATGTGGACGAATCACTAATGTGCTCGTTTCAGGTTAGGTTTGAATAATTATGCCATTGTACAATAAATAATTTATACAAATTTGTCCGAAAAGTGTATTTTAGTTGTCTGCCTGTTGAATTTCTGCAGACTACATTTTGCACTAAGTCACCAACAACTTTCAATCAAATTATTTTCACAATATTCAGCAGGTCCCGAGTTACTGTCCATTGAAATTATAGTCTGGTGGCTTGTAGCAGCCAGGCAATTAAGCATTTCATATCCATTTATGCAATGGATGGGTCCGATCTGTCACTCACTTATCTGACGTCATGACCAAATACGTCGCATATGTTAGCTGACGTTACGTAAATCAAAATGGCGTCACTCCGTCACGAAAGTGTACGAATTGTATGTCTTTGATGAAGTTACAATTTAATAATGTTGAATATCTTTGAAGTTAATTTGACTGAGAGCTGTTGCTGTTGCTGTTGCCCAAGGAATTTAGTGAGGTGGGTTTTTTAATCCAGCAGCTTGCTTGTACAGTTAACTTAAAATTTACATGTCTGCCACTAGCAATTTAGCTTTCAAAATTTCAAATCGATTCCAACACGTGAAACAAAGCTTAGATAGAGATGAGCGGAGCATGGGTTGCGAACCAGACCCCTATTTTTGTTTAGTAACTTGCATAATTTGTCTTAGTTAAGACAGGTTTGTTTCATAATTTAAATAATCTCTTTTGGGTTTTTTCACGCAGTGGGTGAGGGAACAAATGGGTTATTTAACCCTTTCACGACGATACCGCCCAAAAACGGCATTTGTAGTGGTCTTGGGGAATGTCCATTTGCAGGCTAAAGAAGACTATTTTTGAAAATTTACAACTGGAATGACTGGCTCGATGACCGAGCCAGTCATTCCAGTGGTAAATTTTCAAAAATAGTCTTCTCTTGGCCTGAAAATGGGTGTTAAATCAATAAATATTTTAACTTTTCGAACAAATTTAGTCATTAAATGGTTAAGCCATACATTAGGCCATGCAATGCAAGCATGCTATGATAATATAGATGTAGTATCGAATGTCGGTCAGCTTCATATAGAGCACATTCGAACAGTAGTCGACCATCTCTCCGGAGTTACCTGCAAAGTGCGGATTTTTAACAGGCCTCCGGATTTTCTGGACACCCTGTGAAATATCCGGATGTATTTCATCCACCTACCATAAACAATTTTTTAGCAAAATAACTAATAATATTAACTCCTACGTGTTAATAAATAAATCTGTTGAATGATATTTATACTGTTGCAGTTTGCAATAGGCAATTTATAGTTTAAATTGAAGATTTTATGCACTTGCATGCTCACATATGCAAACATTGGAAGAGACAAACCACGCGCTATAGCCGAAAAGGGCAACCCGCGCGCTCTCCGGACAAAAAAATCATGACAAGCTGGTCGACCTGGAAAAGGAACCCGCCAAGCCGAACAACTTATAAGAAATCTTCGTGCTAACACCCTTGGTCAATTGACATTCTCCAGTGTTGGCTATGTCTCGCCCATCTCTAGCTAAGCTCCACCCAGACCTCGTTTGGATAGATCGATTTCTGAACTCTCTGACTATCAATTTCCAGAAAACTATACGGGCAAGTAGTTAAATATTTTGAAACTAATTTGAGCGTCCAGTCAAATTAGTTTCGAGTCATGATTATGGCATAATCTTACACATCGCGTAGTTGATTATGACGTCATATGGCGTCATATGGTGCGTGGATAAACTTGGAAATGTCCACCCATTTTACATTATTACAATTTGTTCAGATTTTGAAGCCAACGATAAAGAAAAAGACAAGAACCGAGTATAGCGGGATACAATTCAGATTTGATGACATGAAGCCACCGCCTTTACCGCCACGACCTGCGCAAGAGTTGTCACACAACGGTGTGGAAGAAAATAAACGAACTGCAGAGACCACCAGCGAATATTGCGCCGACATGACACTAATGTTTGATTGCCAATAAGATCAATCTTTAAACCTTTCATGAATTCATTGTTAATTCTTTATTATTATTCTCGCGTCTGTGTGATAATAATGGAGGGCTCCGATCTGTCACTCAAGTATATATAACATCATAATCGCATAGGCCTACGTCACTTGTTAGCTGACGTCACGATCAAAATGCCATTTTGGCATTGCCACGAAAGTTGCAATTCTCCGCCATCGAAGTGTCTGAATTATATGTCGTTGCTGGTCCAGTGAACAGTCCGTTGAATATTTTTAACACGGCCGATATCGTTATTTTTGTTCTCACTCCTGCCATAGTCGTAGTCTGCTCTGAGTAGACTATCCGGCCGACTAGTCTCCGTAAGGCGGGAAAACCAGATCTCATTACATATAACTATTAGGCTATCAACCGAGTCGAAAATTAACACATTGCACGAGCTTTAGCGAGGTTCCTAATAGCGATATGAAATGGGACTGAGTTTGGTATTTTATAGTTATCATACAAAGTGATATTTTGACAAAATTTCAAATAAAGTCTGTCCCTGAAATCCGGTTTAACGTCACAAAATGTAATGACAAACAAAACATCGTTACTTCAGACTTGAAATTACTTTTAATCCAGATTTTTCATTTTCTGCGTCTATAGTGCAAATTTACAAACGTGTTTAATAAATAGCTAGTATATATATATATATATATATATATATATATATATATATATATTACACAATTTAAATCATCAACTCATTTCGCCGTCATCGTTAGGAAACATTGGTGGAGTCACGGGCCATGTGGGTTTATGAAGCGTTAACTAACCAAGGAAATTATTTCTTACCCGTTAACTAACCAATGAAAATCTTTCTTGATTATTACACGTGTGTTCATATCGTGAAATATTAAACGTGTTTAAAGTCGTGTTTATATAATAAAAGCTGTTATATTATTGGACATTTTGCATACGGATGCTAAGCCATGTTTGTCGCTAAAGGTCTCGTCACGTAGGTTGATATCTGACGAGTAACTCACCGTTATAGCACATTGTCTAATATGCACTACTTTTTATGGAAGTCAGACAGAAATAACACATTGTACAGAGGATTGAATTTTGTATTTATTAAAATAATCTTTTCATATAAAACAATAATCTTAACGAATTATCTTTTCCTCGACTTTTCAATGAACTACATCGATTAGATGATAGTATGTGGATGATTACTAACTTGATTATTAGCTTGACTTGCAATGAAAGTATGCAGGTGTGGTGCTGGCGGTATCCCGCAATTCCGCAGTTCGGGTTTCGCGGCTGCCGGGCTAGCTGATTCCCGCCGTTTCTACGGATGCCCGGCAGTCGTACCTTGGAACCTGAACCGTGCACATCTGCCGCTGGTTCCACTGGCCGATTCAAGACCTCTGTTGGGTGAGTAACCTTTTATACGTAGCTAAGTTACTACAAATGGTTTCAGGAGTACTTTGGGCCCTAAATTAAAAATTGTTATTAGTTATTTCTAAATTCTACTCACGATTTTGCTGGAAAAAAAGATAGAATTCTCGGAAATATAAGGACTACTCTAGTCCTGCCCGAACGTCAATTTTACAGACTTTGGCCGCCATTTTGATTATTGATAGTTATTTTTTTAGTATTTAACAATCACGGATGATAGGTGAGTTATAGTTAAATATATATTATTTATTTATACTAGGCATGCAAATGTCGGGTATATAGATTAATATACCTTACATACATACGTCATATACGTCATAAATTCAAGATTCAATGTTATTTATTTGAACTGTAATGAATTGAGGTATATTTTTGTGCTTAGTTCCTATCATCTATGTCAGTATTCCGTGGAATGACAACCCTATAGTTTCTGGATTGTTATTGTTAGTTGTCTTCAGTGTCATATGTACGCGATTCTGAGCTGTAATTTAACCGTCGGTTTTTCGATATTTCTTTATATGTTAATTACAGTTCAATTTCTTTGTTTATTTCAGAATTATTTGAAATAAAGAAGTGATATAAATCACTTTTGTTGTTATTATTATCATTATTATTAACTTTTTGAACATTAGAGGGTAATCTCCCTTCTAATTAACAAATATGTTTCAATTGTAATATTAGGTTTACTAATTACGCTGAACACTATTTGTTTTGGGTTTTTTTCTTGTTATTATTAATTCAAAAAGTTCATAATCACATTGCTAGTTACTCCGTTGAAACAATACTCAGCTTATGCCTCCTTTTCAAGTTAAATCTGAGGAGTTTTTGGCTCGCACCCAGTTTTCGTTGGATCAGTCCTTTACCCACAAAGCGATTTTGTTGGGTACAAGTAAAGGTTTCATTTTGAAAAGAGCTGATCAAACTGGGTTTGTTGAGTATTGGTGTAAAAGCGGTGGTACTACACAAGACTTGGTCAATATTCTGCAGTCGAGAATAGCCAGCGCCGTTCAGAAATTTCACCGGATCGTTTTCTATATCTGGGCCGGAACGTGCGACCTTACCGAGAAACGAGGCGACGGTTTTGTCTATTTAAGGACAGCCGATGATGAACTCACGGTAGACCGCATTTGCCAACACTATCAACGTGCGATAGACATAGTAAGGCATCACGGCCAAACGGTGAAATTTATCGATATCCCGGCGTATTCTCTGGTCCTGTATAATGAGCAACTTCACCATTTGAATCCCTGTTCCTTCAAAGACCAAGAGCTGCAACTGCATGACCAACTCTCTCTTCTCAATGATAGAATTGAGAAAATTAATGCAGATATTGGTGTACACACCATCAAGTGCAGTGTAGAGTTAATACTCCGTAAAAAATCTAGTGCACGTAAACGCGTCCGTTATCATTATACTTTCGAGTTTCTGAAGGATGGTTTGCATGCAGGTACGTTACTGAATTTGGTTTGGCTTCGGAAGATTCATTTAGACGTTCTCCGGAGTTGCACCACCATCACTACTCAGTGATTTATATATTTCAGTAAGCATACGCTTACGACTTATTTCAGTAGGTGATATTACTTTTTTAGCGGATATTAATTTCGCTTCCTTGGTATAAATCAACCGGTGACCCATAATGACGAAACCTTTGTGTATTAACACTGCAACCGTGGAGGAACTTGGTGCACTCCATAATATTGGTAAAGTTCGAGCTGCTGGCATAGTAAATTTTCGTGAGTCCAGAGGAGGTTTCATATCCCTGGCCGACATTAAGGCAGATACTGATCTGCCTGCCACAGCTACAATCCTTGCACGATTGCTCCATGCTGGGGAAGTCGTATTCGACATCAATGATGGAGGCGCTGTTGGTGGGGTCGACTCACACCCAAGGGAAGAATCCCTGGAAGAGACGGTAGCTAGACTGAACATGGAACTGTTAGCTCAAGGTATCAAATACAAGGCACTCCTTAACTCAACTAGTCAACAAAGGGGTGATCATACCCTAGTTGATAACCTGGCTCCTAGGGGGGTATATACCCCTAGAGAACCTAAGAGGGAGTCGCGATCAGTTTCTCACCATGACACTAGGACGTCATCACCAGTTCGTAGAGCTTACTGGGATGGCTCTTCGTACAATGACTCTAGAATGTCATCCCCCGGTCGTAGAAGCTACTCTGATGGTCCTCCTCCACCTAAAATGTCAACTTTTGATGGAAAATTTGAGTGGAAACCATTTTTCATACAGTTTGAGCATACTGCTTCAAGGTACCGTTGGTCTGATATGTATAAATTAGACATGCTCATCTCAGCTTTAAGGGACAAGGCCTTAAAGTTTTACTGCATCTGTTCTGGGCAAGTCCAGAATGATTACTTTAGTTTATGTGACAAATTAAAGTTGAGATTCGGGAAGAAAGATCTGCCCCACATCATCAGAAAAAAAATGCAAGATATTCGACAAGAGGGTAACTCTTTAGAAGAATTTGCAGACATCATTCAGGAGCTCACTTTAGATGGTTACCCTGATGCCTCAGAGAGTTTGGGCGAGACTATTGCCATTAATGCCTTCCTACGGGGTGTTGAGCGTAAACGAGCCGCTCTGATAACTATGGATAAAGATCCGAGCACCCTGGAGGAGGCTGTACAAATGGTCAATGCAGCTATCCATAATCAAAGATTGATCATGGGTTCCAGAAGACCTGAGGTTCGAAAGGTCCGTTTTCCGGACGATGCTTCTGGGTTGTTGGAGGTAGATAATCCTGAGCAGTTGAGAGACATAACGGCTCCAAGCAGGATAGATAAATTGGAGAAAGATGTCGAAGGACTTAGGAAGGATATGGCGGATATGAAGGTTGATGTGGCTAAGATTTTGAATCTTATATCTGGTCAATTCGGTCGAGGTCGGTCTCCTCCAAGAGGGAAGGTCGTTCCATCGCGTTCCCCTTCTCCTCCTCTCAAATCGGGAAAGTGCTTTAATTGCAATTTAGAGGGGCATTTTTCCCGTGAGTGTCCAGAGCCGAGGCGTACACGGTCGCCATCACCTTCTGCTTCACCGAGATCTTCGCCTGTGCGATCATATGATGTTCGCATGTATGAGTTTAATCGTGACCCTATGACACTAGTCATTCCCATTAAAGTAAATGGTGTTTCCGTTGATGCAGTGGTGGACACTGCGGCACAAGTGACAGTAATTGGCAATTTCTTTGCAAATAAATTACCTTACCCTTTAAAGAGGTTGGAGTCTATTGCATTGAAAGGTGCAGGTAGAGACAATGTTATCCCTGCGGAAAGTGTTGAGCCAGTCACAATTGCATTAGGCTCTATGATGTTCAACTGGCCAGTACTTCTTGCCAATATTAATGATCCGATTATATTAGGCCTGGATTTCTTGAAGGCACACAAGGCCACCATTGATCTGACTAGACTGTGTCTGACAATTAATGGAGAACCGATTCAAGCCTCAATGTTGAGAGCTCATGGGAAGGAAGCCCAAGTAGCTCGGGTAACATTGAAGCAGAAAGTGGTCGTGGGTCCTTTTGAGGCCGTGAAGACCACAGGTGTTCTGGATCGGGAGGTACAGAATGATGTTGTGCTCCAGCCCTCATCTAAACTGGAGGGTCTGGTAACACCTCATACAGTGGCCACTGCCAAAGATTCGCAGATTCCTATTTTGTTAAGGAACCTGTCGGCCCAATATATTACTCTGGAACAAGACCACAACCTTGGTATTGTCACAGAAATTGAGGAGGTTTTAGACCCTAGAACAGAATTTCAACTTGCTGGTAATCCCATAAACCAGGACGGTTTACAGACTTCTACAGCCACTGAGGTGGACCTCCCTGTGTTCTTACAGGAGCTGTATGTGAGGTCGACATCGGGTTTATCGGAGACGCAGTCTTCGCAAGTTGAATCCATGTTAATCGAGTATCAGGATGCATTTGCAAAAGATGATCTTGATTTGGGTTTGTTCAAGGGGATAAGACATAAGGTTGACACAGGTAAGGCACAACCTGTTCGTTCTAAACTTAGACGAACTCCTCTTGGTTTTGAGAATGAGGAAGAGAAACACCTTGCGGAAATGTTAGAGAAAGGTATCATAGTTCCGTCAAAATCTGAGTGGTCGTCAGCCCCGGTATTAGTTCGGAAGAAAGACGGTACCGTAAGGTACTGCGTCGATTTTCGAGCTCTGAACAGTATAACTCGCAAAGACCTTTACCCCCTACCAAACATTGAGACATGTCTGGATGCACTTGGTGGTGCTAAGTTCATCAGCACACTTGATATGGCAGCTGGGTATTGGCAGGTCGAGGTTGACCCAGAGGACCGCCACAAGCTCGCATTTATCACAAGATATGGGCTTTTTTAATTTGTCCGGATGCCATTTGGTATGTGCAACAGCCCGGCTACCTTTCAGAGGGTTGTTCAGCTGGTATTGCAAGGTCTTAACTGCTGCGAGTGTCTTGCGTATTTAGATGACGTGGTAGTGACAGGGACTGATTTTGACAGTCATATGACCAACTTGAAAGCTGTCCTTTCCCGATTCCTGTTGCACAACCTTAAATTAAAACCTAAGAAGTGTAATTTGTTCCGTACAGAACTCTGTTTCTTAGGTAAGTTGGTAAGTGATAAGGGAATCGCTGTTAAGCCAAACAATATGGAAAGCGTCGCTAATTGGCCTGTTCCTAAGACCAGGAAAGAGCTGGAATCTTTCCTAAGGATCATGAATTACCACCGAGAGCACATACAGGGTTTTGCTGGTATTTCTGCTCCTCTCTCTGCACTTACCAGTTCCAAAGTAGAGTATGACTGGACTCTAAAGCATCAGGTAGCTTTCGAAACACTTCAGGGTGCTATGGCCAACCCTGCAGTGTTAGGTTATCCGACACCGGATGGTACCTTCATACTGGATACGGATGCTTCGGAGGCGGCTATTGGTGCAGAGTTATCCCAAATTCAGAATGGGAAAGAGGTGCTTATTGGTTTTGCGAGCCGAACGTTGACACCGGCTCAGCGTAAATATTGTGTTACACGCAAAGAGTTGCTGGCCGTGGTAGCATTTACTAGGCAGTACCGTATGTACTTGCTAGGAGGGTCATTTATTGTGCGGACTGACCATCACAGTCTCACGTGGCTGCTCAGTTTCAAGCACATCGAAGGACAACTAGCTAGATGGCTAGAAGAACTGTCCCAATATAATATGACGATGCAGTACAGGCCCGGTAAACAGCACTCTAATGCTGATGGTCTATCACGAGAGTTCCAAGTGATTTTTCACCTTGCCACTGTTATAAAGCTGGCCAATCTCTTAGTTCGTTACCATGTGGTGGGTGCAAATATTGTACCAAGCTTCAGCAGCAATGGTCTCAATTTGAACAAGATGTTGATGATGTAATTCCTTTGGCTTTTCAAACCATAAGGGCCCTTCAACTGAGTAATAATGACCTATCAGACAGCGACACAGACAGCGACGATCCAGATGGACTGCTGAATGGTGTCCCCCAAACATACCAGGTTATCGGAAGGTCAAACTGGTTAGACGCATTCTCTTCGGAAAATCTAAGGGAGCGTCAGTTGGAGGATCCTGATCTGAAGACAGTTGTATCATGGATTGAGCAGTCACACACACCTTCTGACGCGGAGCTATATTTAGCTAGTCCAGCTGTCAAGTTTTGGTGGGCTCGTTGTGATCAATTGATTTTTGTCGATAGCATTTTGCACTATCTCTGGGTAGAAGCAAATACCACACGGAATCTGCTGGTAGTCCCAAAGTCTCTCCAGAAGCTGGTTTTGGAAAATTGTCATGATTCCAAGCTTGCCAGTCACATGGGTGAGCAGAAGACATTAGAGAGAGTGAAGGCTAAGTATATCTGGCACGGATACTCTCGTGATGTGGTGGCGTATGTGAAATCCTGTCGGATTTGTAGCTGTAGCAAAAAAGCTTCCATCCGACCTAGAGCTGCTCTGGGCGAGTTCCATGCTGGGTTTCCCTTGGAACGGGTACATATGGACATTTTGGGCCCCTTTATCACATCTACACTGGGAAATAGATACGTGTTGATGATCATAGATCAGTTCACTAAATGGGTTGAGTGCTATGCGCTCCCTGAACAAGGGGCAGAACTGGTAGCCAAAACGTATGTGAAGCGTTTTGTCACCACATTTGGCTGTTCATATTTCTTACACACCGACCAGGGTCGTAACTTTGAGAGCAACCTATTTAAGGAACTGTGCCATCTACTGGAGATTTCAAAAACACGCACCACAGCTTATAGACCATGTTCGAATGGACAGATTGAACGTATAAACCGTACTGTCTTGCAGTGTATACGGTGTTACCTGCAAGAGCATGACAGACAGAAAGATTGGGACAAGTGTATTCCTTTCATCGCAGGAGCTATACGATCTACTGTAAGCCGACAGACGGGGTATACTCCCAACATGATGATGCTTGGTCGAGAAGTACTACAGCCTATTGACATAATGTGCAAATGCCCGGTGTCTGCGACTACAGAGAATGCCCCTTCAGATGCCAGTGACTTCGTCCAACAGTTACAGCAAACGTTGCATGAAACTCATGAGATAGCATGGGATAACCTTAAAATGGCTCAGAAGCGCCAGAAAAAAAAGTATGATCTACGTTTGCATGAGCATGCCTATCATGTTGGTGATGTAGTTTATCTTGCTAATTCTGCAACTAAAATAGGTCAGTCCAGTAAACTACAACCTCCTTGGACTGGTCCATTTATTATTTATAAAAAGTTGTCAGAAGCACTGTTTGGTATCAAAAACCAACGCCGGGAACTAGTTGTTCACCATGATAGATTAAAGCTGTGCAGAGATCGTGATTTACCTCTCTGGATATTGCGAATGAGACGTGCTATAAGCTCTGAAGATCATGGCGATGATGATGACTTATTATCCCCCGATAATGGCCTTAGGTTATCTGATGATAACCGTGCTTCCATTTTTGAAGAGGATTCGGATGAAACCATTCCATATGATATTGATCCATCCTCATCAATTCTGCATAATGATCTGGATGCTGTTTTGACAGATGACCTGGATATCGACTCTGTTTTACCCGTCCCACAAACACAGCATCACTCTCCTAGGCGCATGAGGTGTCAGGTCCGAGGAGAAACGCATCACACTTCCCCTAGGCGCATGAGGTGTCAGGTCCGAGGGGAACCGCATCACACTTTTTCCCCTAGGCGCATGAGGTGTCAGGTCCGAGGGGAAATACATCACACATCTCCTAGAGATGACCAACTCCAAACTCACACCATTCAGAGTCGAACAGGAAGGCAGTGCCGTCTTCCTAACAGGTTCCTAGATTATGAAATGTATTAGAATGATCTTTAAGCATTCGTGAATTAGACTATATAAGTCTTCATGGACCCTACTTGTCCACCTGAATAAACGTTCCTCTGGTTTCGTCTTATTCCGGATTCATATGGTCATGGTATTGTTGCGGACTGCAGTTAGCTTTTCGGTCGTAGTACAGTACTACAATAGTAATGTGATAATGTACAATGGTAACAGTAATTCAACATTAAAAGAATTACTGTAATCCAGATGATATGAAATTATGACTTCAAATTTTAATATGCTGCATGACACTGAAGACATTCAACTTGTCCGGAAAACATTTATAATCATTGGCTTATGTTCCGTTTCCATCTTAGCTTTAGGTCAGCAACAGCAAAATCGTGATGTTCTATTTTTTGTAAGTTTTGGGACACTAAATTAGTTGGACACATGAGCACATAGTGGCTTTTTCCAGCAATAATACTCCGTGAGATACCAAAAAACCAACAGGGGTCCATCGCTGTATGACTCACAGAACGCGTTATTATAATTACGCGTTTTTGCAAATGACGCGTGAATAATTGCGCGTGGTAATGCGTGGTTATATTTACGCATTTCTTGATTACACATTACAAATATGTGTTGTCAAATGATGTGTAAATTGTTACACATTAATCATACGCATTGTATTGTTAACTGCAATTATTGTCCGTCATGACGTGTGGTCATAATAATGCTCTCTGTTATGTGTATATGGATTAAATCCATGTACACGCTTTTATTAGTATATGCATCATATGTTATGATGCAAACTCATTTATGTATAGTGAAATCCTGTATAGGTTAGCTATTTAATGCCAGTTCTACATTTGTCAGCTCAGATATTTTATAGGGTAGCTCAAATATTTTATATGTAGTTTTATTAGGTCCGAACAGATATTTTATAGGATAGCCCAGGTATATTAATTCTACATAGGTCAGTTCAGATATTTTATATTAGGCCAACATATTATATATTGCCATACCTAAGTATTTCATTTATTAAACGTGTAGCAATTACATGTTAAAATGATGCAATGATGCATTGTTACTCTATAATGCATAACTCAGGCATATTTATAATGTGCATTACTCTATAATGCAGAAGTCTTGCATATGACAGCATATTTATAATATGCATTTAGCAAAGACTGCATAAATCGTACAGATGCATTTCTTGTGCTTACCCTTCCATAATGTGCGAAGTAATTGGCGCGTTAGTCATAGCGCAAATTCATATGTTTCTTTCTTCTGCTGTATTATCCGTTCCGTTTAGCTTCCTTCAGATATCTTTATTGTGATAGGGATAGTGGTTTTCCGGATTTCCTAAATTTGTGGATTTAGATCAGTTTCAATTATATAAGAGGTATGTCATAAAGGTTAAGGTTAAAAATATTCACTAAATTAAAAAATTTGCAATATTCATAAGTTTCCTCGAATCTCACATAAGTTAATTTCAGATAACACTCCAACTAAATTCATGTGAGATTATTTTTATTACTTCTTTATTAATTCGAAAACCACTGTCCTTAATTTTAGTTAGGATGCTATGCTATTTTTAAATCTGTGACGCTGGCCCTCGTCCGGCAGCTGTTGATCGATCCATCTGTTTTATTATTAACCGCTCCTTCCTTCTAGATGGATCGACACCTATATTTTTTTAATTGGCAATTTCTTATGCTACCTTTAGCAGTTGCACGTCAATGCCTGTGTGTTTTTATGGTGTGCAGATTTTTAAAAGAGTAGATTTTTAGATAAGATTTTTAATTTTTAATTAAAAGATAAGATTTTTAATTAAACAAGCATGTTTTTATAAACGGGGGAGAGTGTGGTGCTGGCGGTATCCCGCAATTCCGCAGTTCGGGTTTCGCGGCTGCCGGGCTAGCTGATTCCCGCCGTTTCTACGGACGCCCGGCAGTCGTACCTTGGAACCTGAACCGTGCACATCTGCAGCTGGTTTCACTGGCCGATTCAAGACCTCTGTTGGGTGAGTAACCTTTTATACGTAGCTAAGTTACTACACAGGTAAAGAAAATGATGATCCACTTCGCGGCGGCGAACCACAGATGAAGAGTAACATCCTCGGATCTTATGTTTGGTTGGCGTCTATCGAGTCTCTGATTCCAGGTCCCATTTCAAATCGTATCTTATATCTTCTACTGTCCCCTTTTAGTGGGGCAAAGACTTGCTTCCACAGCGCACTAGTGACTCATGATAACCCACCCACCCCCACCCCAACCCCACTCCCTGCTCACGTTACGACGGATATAGAAAGGAATCGCGAGACAGTAGAAAGTATTTGCCAATATCTTGTCGACACTGGCCATTTCTAACAGCATCCCGCTTACTTATCCAAATTTTAAGCGAAGTGTATTAGAACACGTATTTCTATAACTTGCGATATAATTAAAACATAACAGAAACCATTGAGCCAACAATGTACACATATGAGTACATTGAGTGCAGCGAAGCTCGTGATTAACCTGACGTGTTTCTAGGGCAAAATAAAAGATACTTTAGAGTGTGTTGGACACAGTTGAATTGGAAGACAATTCTGCCTACGGCAGTAATGTCATCCGGCCCAATTGTAGTCAAAATATTCAACACAGTTATCTTACTAACTAGCATGCCGTGTTTCTGTTTTGGAGACATATTGACTTGTTTATGCACTGTACTGTAATGAATGTGTTCAAGCGTGTGAGTACATAGCACTCGGAGTTCATTCTACTCCTACCATTCTTCCCTGGTCTACTCTCCCTCCCTCCTCTACCTTCTTCTATCTACTAATAAGCATCACCAGCTGATAAAGTTACACGGTCAAAATTCAAATAATCGGCAACGGAAATGCCAATAGAATCTATAGATGGTTAGATCTATAACTGATGAAGCTTTAGAATCAAGGGCACTGTGTTGAGACGTACTGGGTGGCCCATTTCTTCGTGATGGGCCATAGGTCGAAAGGCCTGCATGGTTCTTGCTTAGTACAAAGTAGGCCTAGCGGCTGAAAAATGTGGTGAATCGACGATCGCAAATTTAAGTTAGATTAGGCCTGGATATCGTGATTCGCGAATAATGGTGATCTCACCACACCAAATCTTCGTTTCTCCATTTCACAGGGAACGGTCAACCCCGATCTATCTTCTTTTCTGACTCTTGGATATAGGGCCGTTGGTGTCATGAAAATCAAAACCGCACAGAATCAAAATTTAAAGGAAATCTCGCCTTATCTTATACTAACCATTCAGGTGATAGAATTTACCACCCATAGTGCATCCATGACAGTTTAGCTTTGTATCATGTTTACAACGAAAGATATGCAGGCCTTAGTAGCTAATGTTGATACATTTCTACAGCCTATGATATGTGTCAGAGTTTACTTTTCAACCAATCAGAAGAAACCTAGTGCGTCTGTCTCGGTATATACGCTCAGTGGCAGTTATAGAGGTGCCAGATATAGTTTGGAAATGTGGTATAAAAGCAATAATATAGGCAAGTTGTTGAACATTTCGAAACTAATTTGACTGTTAGTTGTTACTGCCATAGGCAGCAATAACTTCTAGTTAATTTACTTTCAAAAAATTCAACGGGATAAGCATTACATATTAAAGAATGTAATGCATTGGTACTTACACGACATCACACGTACCCTATCGCTTGAGGAGACAAAACGATGGTGATCACTGTTCAACATTTACGCGATATTGCAAAGCAGATAATTGTCAGACAGATAAGGAACTGAACTGAATTTTATTACACCCAGGTCATACATACATGACATATGGGGAAAACAGATAGTACATCTTATAGTAGACAGAGTAACAATTGTACATTATCGTTATTATTTACGATTATTATAGTCATATGCGAAGACCGCCATATCCACTGATAACTATCTTATCCAAGTCCATGGATGAAGGCAATATAGATCTGCGACAACTGGCGGTATATTACATTATACATGCGTTTCATTGGTTCCTATACTCATATCGCAGAATCTTGCGGGGGGGGGGGGGATGGTCTACTCCAATTGCAGTTTGATAACGTCCCATATTCGTTCCTTGAATACATTATAATTATATAGCAACGTTGTGGTGACCACGCATGTCGTATTTATATGGGCTTGGACAGGACTACATTATGTCATAAGTTTAACGCAGTATTTAAGACAGTAATTTGAGCAAGCTCTAAGTGAAAACTATTGATTATTGTTTGAATGTGGGGCGAGTGTGAGTGGATGATTAAAGCTACAGAAGTTGAGATTACGCAGAAGACACAAGTTTTATTCATGAAGCCATGACTGTAATTACGTGACAAATGATGATGATAAACAGTGTTGCAAGATTGTACCTATGCTGACACACGGTGACCATTAGTATATATGCAATGATCTACATCTCCCTTTTCGTAAAGAAGATATGGTATCCACATTAAGTTTGAATTAACTATGGTAAATTTTAATAAGTAATGTTACTTATAGTTCGATAATCACTGTCTCTGTTTTTTAAACTATTTTCGAATAAAGACTAAACTGTTAACACTTTTAACCATAACCATAAAATTAACTTCGGGCCAATATTATGTAGAACATCCATTACAGTCAGTAGGGTCGGAATTATTTAATAAGTATTTTGGATTAGGTCTCGAGATTCTTCCGACACGTGTAATTATTGGTTGCTCAATTGGAGAGCCAGTAAGGTTACTACTTTGACTTTGGAACGAAGAATGTCCATCTGTGAATTGTCAGATGATTCGGATGTAGGTAAAGGAACTTGGTCAACAATTGGATAGTCAGGTTGTGGTTCCGAAACTCTTAGGAGATGACGTCGATTTCGTCTAAGGTCATTTCTGTCCGTTCTCACAATGTAAGATCTGGATTGGTTAGAAGGAGTTTGTATTATTCCTAATTGATTATGACCTTTGTTAGTTTGAAGACGAACAACATCACCATGTTGCAAATACGGTAATTGTTTAGTGGTTTTTTCAACATGTCTCTTCCGTTACAAACGCTTAGTTGTCAAGCGCATTTGAACAGTTTAGTTATGAATAAGTTTCTGTTTTAGCACTTTGGGACTTATTGGAAGTACTCGTTTTGTTCGACGTGACATTAAGCGTTGTGTAGGAGATCCAAGTACTGTATCTCTTGGAGTGCTGTGAATGTTTAGCAAACCAATACATGGATCAGATCCATCACGACGACACTTCTTCAGGAGATTCTTAGTAGAATTAACAGCTTTTTCTACTAAACCGTTACTTTGTGGATAACTAGGACTACTGGTTGTATGATTAAAGTTCCAGTCATGTGCAAACTGTTGAAATTGTCTGCTGCTATATTGTGGACCAGTATCAGAGCACAGCTCATCCGGCACTCCGAAACGGGCAAATGAGGCTTCAACTTTCTGATAACTGCTGCAGAGAATGTGTCATCCAGGGAATTCAGCTCGAACCATCCGGAATATGAATCAACAGTAATGAGATAAGAATGAGAATTCCAACTGAATAGATCGGTGGCCACTATGGACCATGGACGATCAGGGACAGTGTGCATGTGTACAGGTTCTTTCTGTTGATGAGACATATAGCTGTTGCATGCAGCCCACTGATTAACTACACGTTCAATGTCATTGTTCATGCATTGCCAATGGAAAAATTCATGGGCGAGTTTCTTTGTAGAGTCTAAACCCATGTGACCTTTGTGCAATTGTTCAGCATAATCTAAGTGTAGTGCTTTTGGAACGACTACCTTTTCTCCTGTGTACATACTGTTATCACTGACTGTAAGGTGATCACGAAATGCGAAATAGTCATGAATGTCTGGATGTACAGATTTCTGACGATGAGGCCATCCAGTTTTAATTGTTTGAGTAAGCTTTGCTAGCACTGGATCTTTGATTGTTTCATTTTTTAATTGTTCTAATCTTGGAAGAGTAATTGGTATTACTGACATGATTTCAAAACTATCATCAATTTCAGGTGTTGTTTCATTAAGATGTGCACGAGACGATGTATCTGCTAGGTAAAGTTCACTTCCTTTCTTATAGATAACATGAAGATCATAGCATTGCAATTGTAGCATCATCTTTTGCAAGCGAATAGGTAACGATAGGAGTTGTTTAGTGACCAAGGTTTCAAGTGGTTTGTGATCTGTTTCGACTAAGACATGTCTTCCATAGACATAGTCATGCAACTTCTGACAAGCAAAAACTATGGCAAGTAACTCCTCGATTTGAGCATAAGCTTGCTGAGTATCAGTGAGTGCACGAGAGGCGTGTGCGACAGGTTTTCCATCTTGTAGACATGCAGATCCCAAGCCATTCTGAGATGCATCACATGTAAGTGTTACTAGTTTGTGAAGATCATAGTATTGGAGTACAGGTGGACTGCAGATAGCTGATTTTTATGTTCTCCCAAGCAGTTTGATGTTTGGGTTCCCACGACCACATGACGTCTTTATGCAGTAACTCTCTAAGTGGAGTAGCGATTTCACTGAGATTGGGAATGAACGTAGCTATATACGTGATCATATCCAAGAATCAATGTAATGCTTTAGCATCTCCAAGTGTAAGCATATCAGTTATAGCGCGAATCTTCTCCAAATCCAGTTTCAGGCCACTATCTGAAAGTACATAACCAACATAACTGATCTCGTTAGTTTTGAAATAACACTTTTTGAGTTTCAATTGTATGCCAGTGTCACGAGCTTTATTTAGAACTTTGATAAAATTGTCATCATGTTCTTGTTCTATTTGTCCCCATACTAATATGTCATCGACGATAATTTCACATGGACAACCATCAAACAGTTGATCCATCATTTTCTGAAATACTTCGCTACCAGTCTTGATACCAAATGGTAGACGTAGAAAGTAGAAACGGCCAAATTGAGAACTGAATGTCTCATATGATGATTCCTCGTCTAATGGAATCTGCCAAAAGCCTGACGATGCATCACGCTTCGTGAAGACTTTTGCATTCGGTATTCTGGAAACAACTTCTTCAATAGTGCGCAATGGATAGTGAGGTCGAAGTAATGCTATATTGAGGTCTTGAGGATCTATGCAAATATGTATCTCATCACGATCTTTCTTAGCAATAGATACCATGGACGAAACCCATTCTGTTGGTTCATCGACAGGAGCGATAACATCCATTTCTACCATTCTATTCAACTCATCTTTTACTCTGTCATACATAGCGACAGGTATGCGACGAGCAGGGTGAATAACAGGTGTTACAGATGGATCAAGTTTCATGTGATATTTGACAGGTAAACGACCTTCTTTGCCATCGAAAAGTTCTTTGTACTGTGTAGTAATAGAATTTTCGGTAATTTTACTTGGGATAGTGTTGGGCTTTATTTCATAAATGCCATTCAGCGTTATAAGACCAGGTAAAAGACAGGCTTGTAAACCTATCAGTGGTATATTTGACTCGCTATCAACTACGTGAAATTTCAATGGATATAATTGACCTTAGTAACTGCAGTCAAGGTAAGTTTCACCGATTGAACAAATTGTGTTTCCTGTGTAGCCTACTAATGTTACAGGACAATTCTTGTTGATTGTTTGATACTTGGAAATACGTTTCACAGTGGAATACGGTATTACATTGCATTTAGCACCAGTGTCTACTTTGAGTTTTACAATCTGCTTGTTTACTTGAATAGTTGTACAGAGTTCTGTTGGCTGCTGATCAACGCTATCGATGATTTCTACTGATTCAACAGAAAAGTACGATTCCGTGTTATGCTCAGACAGTTCTGATGATCCTGTATGTTCAAGTTCATGAACATATTTTCGTTGAGGATGCATAGAGTTAAGTTTAGTTTTGCAGATAGCATGAACATGGTTCCATTTGTGACAGTATGTACATTGCTTTCTGTAAGCTGGACATATTTTACGTTGCCTAGGATGCTTACCACCACAGCTACTACAATTGGCAGTAGTAAAATGGTGTTGTGCTGTAGAATGACCGTGATCTGGTTTTATGTGTGTGTTTGGAAACATATTACGACTGTGTTGTTGAATTTTCTTGTGAAAATTCGGATTAACAGTGTGAATGTCACTAGCATTTGATTTGTTAAGTTCTTGTAAATTTTGATCTGATAGTTCGTTTTGACTTTTGTGGCGTGGCGTTAGATTACTTTTTTTAGTAAGTCTCCTTACTGAGTCACTTGATATACCACATACCAAACGATCTCGAATAAGTTCGTCTATTAAATCACCAAAACGGCAGGTACTAGCTCTGTTTCTGAGATCAACCACATAAGCGTGGATAGCTTCACCCGGTTGCTGAGTACGTGTATTAAATTTATGTCTTTCCATCGTAATTTTATTTGTGGATTGCAAATGTCTCTGAATTTCTGTTTCAAGACATCGACTGTTTCACGTGATTCATCAGGGGCATACACAAATGATCGTTCACGCTCAGTGACTTCACTGCCAGCCAAATTTAGCAATATATAGGCTTTATTTTTTTCATCTTTGTCACTATGTGCAGCTGCCACGAAAATGTCATATTCTTGCTCAAAACGACGCCATTTCTCAGCAACATTGCCATCAAAAAGCAATAGTTGTAGGCCTATTTAATAAATGTTACAGTTGACTGGAATTTATTGGTAACACATGTTGGCCGGTTGCGCACGCATAGTTCAAGCCCCGCTCAACGTGATTCCAGGTTTAAGCGTAGCTCTGTTTTCGCGTCCGCTTGCACACGGGCTTGGCTTATATAAACCCCACTCAGATTGTTGTAAAATTTGAACCTGCTATTGACCAGGTTCAGACCTAAAAGAAAAAAGGTTCAGACCTACTACTACTACTACTACTACTACTACCACTACTACTACTACTACTATTACTACTACTACTACCACTACTACTACTACTACTACTACTACCGCTGTTGCCACCAATACTACTACTACTACCACCACTACTACTACTACTACTACTACTACTACTTTTCTTTTTTTTGAAAATCCGACGCTGACGCAGTCGGACACACTTCACGGAGGAAGTCCTTTAAAAAAGGCTTGCAAACCCCCATAAAAAATCGGGTGAAATAGCAGGCTTTATTAATAGTATATGAATAACAATACAAACTTAACATATCAAAACAGTGCAAGCTAAAATACGCTATTACAATATACCACACCCATGGCATATCCACATAGAAAAAAAACTTAATAAAGAGCTGATAAAATAATATAATTCAACAAAGCCATTACTATTTGCACACCATGTAGTAGTAGGCCCAAATCGCGAGCATTGTTACCCAATAAGTGGTAAAGCGACACATCAATAATTGGCAATAAGTTACTGCTACTCATTGACGCCATTGATCCGATTCATGACGGCAGTCTAATTAGATCATATGTAGTTTAACGTTGCACACCGTATAGTATTAGGCCCAAATGGCGAGTGCAGCTCGCCAACAAGTGGCGAGGTGACTCGTCAATAAGCAACAAAAGGTCACTCATTGACGCAAGTTGGCAGATTCTTAAATACCGAGCAGGCGTAGTAGCCTTTATGCCGTATAATGCACAAAGCAAAAGTATACAAACTATGACTACATAGATGGCGCTTTGGGTTCACATTCTAAATTTACTTCATTGTAAGTTTTTGCAAATTATCCTGGAACAAATACACCTACAGTAAACATTTACAACAGGATGATAATTGTATATATGTAAGATGTCATACTCTGTCAACCTAATGAACTCGAAAGTCACCTCCAGAATATTGACGCGATGCTCATTTGATATTTAAACATACCGATCCCAAGGTTAGGTTATTCGTCAAAATTATCATCTCCTAAGACAAATTTTAAAATAAAGTTAATTAAATTAAATAAAATACCATATATCAATATACAACAAGCAGCGAGTGTCCTAGCTAAATACAAGTTCTTCTTCTGCCATTTTTAGATATCCATGTTCAATTGATACTAGGCCAGTTTTGCACCATACATCTTTAAATCTACTTTCTTTTCCATGTTCCACTAGCCTGTAAAATTCACAATGAATGCAGTTTATCAACAATGATCTAAATATAGCTTGTATGGCCCTTTGGTGGTTGTTTCCTGTTTTATCTCTGGCCTCTCAACACTGATGCTTACAAATGGCCCACACTCCTACAGATAACAGGGTTACTAACAATTCTTTCTCCTTGCTATTAATGATTCGTCCGATAGTTGAGCATTCTTTGAACATAATTGTTTCAGCCATTAATTTCACATATTTGATTCCAAATTTAGCAAGGAGCATATTGATATATACCCAAAAGCCTGTAGCTATACAACACTGTGTAAACAGATGGTCTATTGTGTCCTCCTCAGTATTACATAATAAACACCTGTCTGTACTTGTTATTTTGCACATATAAGTCAGATGGCCGATCCATAGCCTTCGATGGAGTAATCGCCATGCCAGGTCCCATGCGTTTGCTGGTAGACAAGGTAGATGTATTGATTTCCACGCATTTTTCCAGTTCTTTGGCGTGCATCCTAAAGTGTTCTAATGCCTAACTGCAATAGGAGTCTGTCTCCGACTTTGCATTAGCATTCCATACCAGTCTCTAGATGCCATGTTGTATTTTATATGCTCTGACTTAAATACTAATGTTGGTTGCAACATATCTCTGTTTTCACGTACTTTCGGCAATTTGAACCATTCACAAGGTATTGCATTCTTTATTCTAAGAAATAAGCGTTGGTCATCAATATGCCTCATTGATGTTGCTCTTGCTACATCCTGCATCGCAATCTATCTGCGAAATTTTGGATTAACTAAATCACGTACATATTGAATGCTATTTTTGGCCATAGTTGGCAAATATAATACAGCATCATTATCACGAATCAACTCGTTGCCCCAAAGACGTTGCTCTAAGGCATCTTCCCAACAACTGGGTTGTGGCATTGATCGTGTAAATATCTTTCAGGCTTCGAGCTGTTCTTTTTATACGTTTGGTATCTTCTGATGGTTAGGTGGCAGTTCATTGCACAAAAATAAACATTCTACTGGAAATGAATCTACGTACCATTGTAGAAGTGTCCTTGCAACACTTGACCAAGACGAGTTTGAAGTGAGTAACTTATTCAAGAATTTCAGTTTTAGAAAAGCACACTGCTAAAACATTAACCAAATCCAGGCCTCCATCATGCTTTTCATTGGTGAGGATTAACTGCGATACTAAATGGACTTTGTCTTCCCATAAGAAGGACAAAAGTAACGTGTTGATCTTTGACTCTACTGATTTGGGCATATGAACTAAAGAAGCGGTATACCACAGTCAAGATAAAATTAAATTATTACGGACAAATGTCCTGCCAAATACAATTAGGCGACGTCGTTTCCAATTTACTAATGCACACTTTAGCGTGGATAGCCTTTCTTCCCAGTTTATTATTACACCCTGGTCTCTACTAAAGTAAATGCCCAAAATCTTTATGACATCATCTGACCAGTTAATATCCATAACATTGTCAGTTCTGTCCTTCCAAGCGCCCAAAAATAATCCCTTAGATTTGTCTCTATTGACCTTAAGCCCTGATGCCTTTTGAAAATTTGATAATACTCCATTTAAAATTCTAAAATCTGAATTTTTACCTGCAAACACAGTCGTATCATCTGCATATTGAGACACCTTTAGTGGCCTTTCTACACCACATATACATATTCCTTGAAAATCATTACGTTGCCTCAATGTGGCCCCCACCGATTCCATAGCTATGACAAATAGAATCGGAGACAATGAGCAACCCTGTTTGACACCTCGTTCCAACACTACAGGTTCAGATAGATGATTATTTACTAAATATCAACTTGTTATATCAGTATATAAAATATTGACCCATTTAATAAATCTGGAACCAAAGCCAATATGGTCTAAAGACTTAAACAAGAAATCCCATTCAAGTCTGTCAAACGCCTTCTCGTTATCAAGTGCTATTATTGCTGCTGTGATGGAATCCTGTTCAGCTAATTGAATAAGGTCTCGTATAAGCAATGTGTTGGTTAATATTGTTCTTCCTGGCACAGAGCATGTTTGATCATCATCAATTACTTCGCCTAGGACTGCGCCAAATTTTAATGTTAGTACCCGAGTAATAATCTTATAGTCTACACAGAGTAGAGAGATTGGTCTATAATTCTGTATTTTATTTCTGTCACCCCTCTTGTATATAAGCCGAACATATGCTTGGGCCATCGATGGAGGGAGATGCCCTTGCTTAAAAATCCTAGCTGCTATTTCTTCTAATACTGAGCCAAATATGTGCCAGAATGTTTGATAAAATTCGACTGGAAGTCCGTCGCAGCCAGGAGACTTTTCTAACTTCATACCTTTGAGGGAGTTTGTCAAATCATCAATTGTTAGTGATTGGTCACAACTTTCGCGACATGCATCTGGAAGTCTTTGCGTCATATTAGCTAAAATATCTCTAGTTGCAGCTTGATCACTTCCCTCAGATTTATACAATGATTTGTAAAATTTTGATACTGTTTCCATCATCTCTGCATTTGAGGACACTGATACACCATCATTAGTCTTCAGTGAGCGCATTAATTTCCCTATACCTCTGGCTTTTTCCAAGTTACAAAAGTAACGTGTGGGCTTTTCACCCTCGGTGTGCATTTGTGCTCTTGACATTATTTTGGCCCCATCAAACTGATATAGCTCTATTTCATTTAGTCTACCTTTTAATTTAACTAATAGTTCATAATAATTATATTCCACCATCATTAATTTTCTTATTAATTTTACACACCGACCTCTGAAGCGCCTTTCTACGCTTTCACATTTCTCGTGCTTTCCTGATGGAATACTGCCTTGAAATATGTTTCAGGTCGGATTTAACATCCTCCCACCAGTCTGTTATACATTCATACAAACTTCTCTTTTCATCCCAATGCCTCCAACAACTTTCTAGACATTTGCGATAGCAACTATCTCGTAACAACGCTACTAGTCTGTCAGCTTGTGTACCTTATATGCATTTTTGGGTATAGTAGCTGAAACTTTCAGGAAGTATTTTCATGATATCAAGATACATGAAACCACTTGATACCAATTTCTCCTATCTATCGATAAGCCGCCATCTTGGATTTCAAAATGGCCGCCATATTCAAGTTAGTTTTCTACTTATATCGCCGGCTGTTTATTGACATACATGATATCAACGTACATGCCATAGTCTATAGCATGTGTTTGCATTAGGGATTCATGTAAAATGATAGAAAATAAGATAACAAACAACAGTGTCCCCTAGAACGGCCATATTGGATTTCAAAATGGCCGCCGATATGGAAAAAAAAACCTATTAAATTGCACAAAAATTATCCAACTGGTCCTTGCCTTAAAATGAGTAAGACTTTACATTAATTGGTATATGTTTAGAGAAAAAAAAGAACATATATACATATATACATTGTATACACCAGTGGTGTAGCAATATCAGGTTCAAGGAACATGGGCCCCTGACCATTAGGGGCCCCACCAGCCTGCAATATTATTTTATGTAGAAGTTTTGAACCTTCTTTCTTTAATAATAATGCGACCAGAAATACCCCCTCCATCTCCGGCATTCTTATAAAACCTTTTTATCAGAATGCAGCCTTGGAGTAGACAACTTCTCAGATCATCTACTTTCCCAACTTTAATGGTGAGTAGCACTCAGAACCACTCCATACTGCAATGACGTAGACAAATGTGGCTTGTGTAGGGGCTTAAGCCCTAAAGATTTTGGCAAATATTTTTCAATTCTGCACAATCAACCAAATGAGAGTCTATATATATATATACCTCTGAGAGCATCTAAATTTTTTTTTAAACCTCTGGGGAGGACATCCAGAATTGGGGCCCACACACGTTCTGACCAGGGGCCCCCAAACGACATCGCTATGCGACTGGAATACACATTACTCACTTGTAATTAGGGTTGGGCGATATTGCTCAAGGCATGACGATATCGGTATCTCATTAAAATACTTCGGTATCACGATATATCGTCATTTGGGTGGGGTGTGGAGTTAGGGTGTAAACATAGAATAACATGTATTTCTAATTGGTGGCGTCTGCAAGTTATTTTCATTAAATTTGGTGCATTGAAACCATAAATTGAGACGCCATGATTGCCATTTCCGCATATTTAATACACGAAATTCCACACTTTGACACCCTTCAATATACAGTTTAAAGCAACGAATGTAATGCAACTAGCCGTATTCATCACAAATAAGAAAAATAAAGGATTTTCTTCTGTTCTTGTGTTATATTTTGTGTTATCTTTACCTTACGACAACTGTCAAAAGATTGAGCAAGGAATACGCATTAACTTCATTGTGCAGAAAGGAATTCCGCTGAGCGAAATCTGATTGGCCGCCGTATCATACTTGAGCCAATCAGAATTCACACTGCAGAATTTCGACAGCTGTTATCACGCCCGCCGCTAATTAATAAAATAACACTGCATGATTTTGAACGAGAACCAGCGTGAAGACTGGAAACAATCATATCAGATTTTATTTGGTCTGTAATATTAAATACTAATTTGCCCCATTGTAGACCTATTCAAATTCGCTCACTACTTAGCGGGTTTATCCATTGATCTTAAGGCGTAGCCGGGATGTGTGAAATTAACCCAGTTAACTCTGCAGCCAAGACTGCCACAACAGGTAGAAGACTGGAAATAATTAGGCCTAAATTCTTTATTTTAAGGACGTCTCTCACTTAGAATAAATCCATAATGAATTTTGATCTGATTCGTTTAAAAATGCTAAATATATTGTATAAAGTTACATAAAAACGTATAACGGTAAAGCAAGAGATTAACTTCCCCCTCACCCACCGTTCCAAGCTGTGGTATTGATAAGGGATTATGTGTGTGTGGTTTCCTATCGACCTCAAAAGTTTTAAAGTTTAAATCTTTCATGGTCAGAAGAATGTTTAACCATGCAGATCAATGACTAATGTATACATAGCTTGACCTGTAGTAATGACGTCATCAGAATGGAATGTGGGTAGTGCAAATGGTATTCCCCACTGACTAATACTCAGAATGAGGCAAGAAAAAACATGGCGTCGTCTATTTGTGTAATTATGAAAAGTGAACAAAAAAATTTTGTACTTTAAATCATTTTATTAGCGCAAACAAACCATGAATTAAATGAGCACAGATTATTTTGGAGTTTATTAAGTTTTTATTACCTTAGACAAAGACTGGATTATTACTTAAAGACTATTACTGGACCGAATAGAGGTAAGAGTATGACATTTCTAACTTAATTATTTATATTATACTCACAATTAAAAGTGCAATATCGTCCTGTCGGTATTGACGATATTTACGATTTTTCCAATTTATGACGATTTCGGTATCGGTATTCGGTATATCGCGATATTGACGATAATATCGAAAAATCGCCCAACCCTACTTGTAATATATCCAAAATAGATACCTTTTTTACCATTTTTAACATTTTTTAAATAATCTTTTGATCTTTTGGTTACGACGGCCGTTTGCCACCTCGTCCCAAACTGCAAATTTGCTACTATTTCTTTGGCCAAAACTGATGATTAAACAACAATTCAAAACAGGGATTGAGAGGGCGGTGGGGGCCACGGATCGCCGAATGGCGGCCAGTTGAGGGAGGTGGTATCATTTTGACCCTGACACTACTACTCGGGTCTGAGCATTGTTCGCCAAACTCAGTTTGCCAATCTGCAAGCGAAGTCCTTCTCAGTCGATCTCAGCTCAAGTCAGGTTTAATCCGCGATTACCTAACACCCCCCCCCCCCCAATTCAGCCGGTAACTTAGGCTTACCTTAGCCATAGGTGTGTAATCAGTCATTATGCCCCTACTTTCATTCAAATAAGTTTTTCACAGATTTGGCAAATGGAATTCCTATTAGAGAAATTGTAGAAAGGGCGGGTTGGGTAGTATTTGTGGCCAATGGGCGTGGCTAGGATTACGTAACGCTGATATAGTGATTGACTCGTGCTAGAACGCGTACCGGCGATTAGCTCATATATACACATGCGTGAATGAAATATATAATATTGTATGAGTAGACGAAAAGAATACTGTTAGTTAAAGCATTAACCATTGACATGCCGTTGTCTTAATTACAATACAACTATGCCGGAAATATTGTGAATATTTTGAAAATAATTTCACTGGAATCTGTTGCTGCCATAGCAACAGCTCCCAGTCAAATTAGTTTCAAAAATTCAACAGAATATTCCTTGCATAAAAAATAATGTGTCGTTTCAGCTAGGTCTGTAAGGGTGAAATTGTTAAAATTACAATCACAAGGCCATTATTATGAACCTTCGATACCTCTTACTCCGTCGCGTCAGTCACCAATAAGTCTTTATATTAGGGCATAAGTCTACTCAATGCCATTCTCAGCGCCTCTGTCCATTGTCTGAAATGAACAGCCTTTATTGTCCAGGAATCACAAATAATTTCAACCTGCTGTGGGCAGACTTTTATATTTAAATGTCGATATTAAGTTCATTCCACCATATATTCATTTAATGTCTTGAAGAGTCTATTTATGCGTAGAAGTGTTTGGAATTTCTTAATACGGTATGTTAGCATAAGTTAACGCTGTAGGCCTACAATTACTATCTCAATCACTGTATACCGTCGTTTTAATGTATGATTGCAACAGGTATAGAGCTTTTTCGGAAGTATGGTGTTCTTTAAGCACGCTAATCTCACGGTGAAGGATATCAAACAGCCTACCAAGAGAAAGAGCGTTCTGTATCGCCAGAACTCTGATTTAACAACACTATATACGACGAGAAGTATCATACCAAAGAAATCTATCGGAACAAAATCTCGAAAATCTAACAGCGCGTCTCGAAGTGCGCTACATTTCCTTATCCTCTTCCTCTTCTTCTATGGTGTACTAGCAGCCAAACGCTACTTTCGAAGTCCCAGATTATTAGACACCACCGATGCTGGGGACGAGCAACCACAGCCCCCAAATACAAGCAGTGATAACAACCCCAGTGCCGATATTGTCAAAAATATCGATACAGTATTCATTTACAGAACCGAGTACAGAAGACCCGATATTATTGAACTCTTTAGCGATATTTGGAACAACACTATCACTAATATGGATATGTGTTAGCACTAATCGCAGTTGTCGAGATATGAACCAAGTAGACTTACCCACCACACGAGAAGTTAACACAGTAAAACATCGTGCAGAAGAACTTCTATGACGTCATAACGAGCAGTAAACCTATAGGTAAGCTATAAATTAGTCTCATAATAAAGGTTATTCGTCTCGCGACGCTTGTAATAGCCGTGGGTACGTGCGTGTCGGTATGCGCGCGTGCGTGCGTGGTACACTCATCCCCACCCTCTGGAGGCTGAGCCAAATGTAAACGTCCTTTTGCAGTTATGGGTAACTCACATACCTAATTTGGTTGAATTCTGTCAATAGGTTTCGGAGGGGTTGCGTTTGAATAGCTTTTACATGTTGAGCCATTCCCCACCCCACTGGGTTGGATGTGGGGTGCGGGGGGGGGGGGGGGGGGGGGGGGGGTGCGAAGCCTAATATAAAGAGGTCTCATTGCACTCTGCAATCATATGGCGTATGCACATACCAAATTTGGTTTTAATTCCATCCAACGGTTTCGGAGGAGATGCGTTAAAATCGATATTTGTACACACAGACAGTCATGGGCATCACGGCATAATCCCCACCTTTCTTCGAAAACTTGTAGATAATAATTCACCCTATGATGGTGTTAGGGAATATACAATGAGTACGACTAAGTGGCATTAGTTCACTGTGGATCTTCACAATGGATGGTAAGCGCTGATAGGGCTAGGGAATGGATCCTGTAGTTACATGTTTTTGGTGTTTCAACTTTCAACTATGATTTCCAGCGCATAAATACTAGTACTAGCAGTGGTACCGAAATCTTGTCTTTTTGTGTTGCATGTGCTCACAAAATTAACTATAAATTGGCACACTTCAGTGTCACCATTGCCATACGACTTAACGGACCTTTCCATTTTTAGTTATGACCCGCCCATCTCTAGCTAGGCTCCACCCACACTTTGCCCGTGTTCGGATCGATCGATCTCTGGAACTCCCTGACTATCAATTTCCAAAAGATTATGCAGGTAAGCTGTTCAATATTTTGAAACTAATTTGACTGGGTGTTGTTGCTGCCCATGGCAGCAGCGCCCAGTCAAATTAGTTTCAAAATATTCAACAGCATGTTTATTAAATGGTAGAGACATACAATTCGTACAACATGTCGGACTATTAAGAGTTAAAGACGGGCCATATAGAATCATTTATGACGTAATGATTATGACGAAATGATTAGGACGTCGTCCTACACGTCGCTTAGCCGATTATGACTTCATATATACGTCAGATGCTCGATGGATACTCTGGAAAGGCGAGTTAACTCAAATTTATCAACATCCTTGAGATTACCGAGATTCAGGAATGAGCTGAGCGATTTGATTAATGTTGCTCGCTCGCTATTGTAATATGTGCAGCAAAGGATGACATGCTTTTCATCCTCAACTGCTTACATACAGCAAAGGTAACAAACTCTTTTTTCCACCGGAGTTTTTGGGGTGATATGCCTGCCCAATTCAATTTGGAGGTTATGTACCCTGACCCTGAGCTTGGAAAATTGTCTTCGTCTAATAATGTTGCGCTTTAGTGTTACAAAATGCCCTTGACTGGACCATATATTTTCAAAATCAAAATCGTTTCATAAGATTTTCCTGAAGAAGGCCCATTTAGATTTATTTGGCGTTAAATACGAGCCCATATAGGAATAGAAGACTAGGGTGTCGGCGTCAAGTGCGCATTATAACCTCTTCAATTATTTTTTGTTTGAAATAATAAGGTAATGTCTGAGCTGTACTGTATAAGCCTGATGTGGCCAAACCCCACAACTCTCTGACCTGAAGGGCCCGATCACCATTACGGTGGAAAATGGAACCGAGCTTTCTCGCGATTCTAACAGCCGTCAAGCGGTTGCCTATAATTGACCTACCTGACAATCAGCGACATCGTTTCATTTTGGTTTGCAAATCCCATTTTACAATTGATGCAAGGAAATACTGACGTTAATTATCGAGCTTGATTCTGTTATATTATAATTAAGTGCCGTGCCATTTGTTTTGAAATGCATGACACATTATTTAAAAATTATACAGTCTATATGTTCTAAACTTGTGTCTTCCAAATTTAAATGTGGAGGATATCCAGCCCCTTTTTATGCGGATGCTTCTGTGGATCCGTTATCTGAAAATGTGAATTGCCGTACCCTTTCCATGATCGTTTCTATTACTGCAAGCCCATGCTTGACATGCGGACATGTTGCGATTTAACCATCTCATGCCAGCACTGGCCTCTGAAATTGTTAATTTGTGGACGCAGGTCAAGAGAATGCTATTTTTGAGAATTTACAACCAAAACGACTGTCTCAGTAACAGCCAGCCATTCCAGTGCTCAATTTTCAAAAATTGTCCTCGCTTGGCCTGCAAAATGGACATTCAATAAGCAAATATTCTGATTTTCCTGACATAATTTGGTCATTAAAGGGTTAATTAATATTCGGCCTTCATAACGCGAAGTAAACAGGTAAATCTAAAAGCGCTGTAGATATTTTGTGTGTCGTTAACGTCATAATCTCGCGGTTTCTCGCTCTCATTGCTAGAAAATGGATGAGCCCGAGGAGTCACGTTTTCGAGCGTTTTGGGCGTATTCATTTTATTATTTCTCGGCAATGGAACGGTGTATTTTATATTTTTTGCGGCAACTATTTCGGATTATTGTATATTTTCAGTTGACTTATTCCCATTTTCACTGGAATTTCCCTTTAAGTTTAAATTGAAATGGCTGGCTGACTAATTCTTCACACATTATACAATGGGCATCTGAACATGCGAGCGAGCAATGGGACTTACGAGAAAGCAATAAACTGTCACTAAATCCTACAATGTGGTTTATAATTTCCTGCTACGGTCATAAAGATCAGTTCAAACACGCACAAGAAGACGAGAATTGTTGTGTGCAAACAGAAGGAAATCATGATTACTGTGATTTAATTGAAAAAGATTAGGAATCAAGTCGCCGGTTGCCCCAAACTAAATCGCCCAAGTGCAACAAAATCTTGCCAATAAATAGAATGCTAAATGCTTTTGCGATTAGGATATCGTGAAATTATAGCTCAAACGGTTTTAAAACATGATCTTCTGTGCATAATATCATTCATCTGTGATATTCACGCTCGCGAGATTACGAATTCTCATTCAATCAATACTTACCATTACATTACTCATTGATAATACAGCTATCCTGATAACTGGCTCTAGGAATCTAGATTTATAACGCTTTACAGGCTCCTGGAACAGGGTACCCGGTTCGCGACAACTTGGTACCCGGCTGCCAGAGACACTCATTCTTGTTTGCATAGCAACAAGAGAATACATTGCTATTTTGTCCTTGGAGAAATCTTAGTTTTCTTTGTTTTTCCCTGTGCCTATTTGCTGTTTCTCGTTTCTGGATTACTGGATTTACTATGGAAGGAGCCTCTGAATCTCAGGTCGTATTCTTTCATGTTATTTCTCTAGTTATATGGAGACATATGTCTCTGAAATTTCGTGTGTGTTGCATCTCCCATTTTCTGAACCCGGAACTGGGACGTGTGGTTACAACGAAATATGCCAGATAAGATCGCCTCCTTGAATCCCAACGGCGAACGGGCAGTAATATGAAACTGGCCGTTGGCTTACGGTTTTTAACACTCAAATTGACTTACGTCGTTCAACCATATGGTCCGAGCTGGTGACGTCACACCCTTCTATTTCTCGGATAATTTGGTGACGGAAATGTTTCATTAATTCGTGCATCTTATTCATGGTGCTGTGTGCGTTTTGTGCCAGAAACTTTTGAATTATCTCAAGTTGAGCGTGTGATCACGATCTGTTTGCATTGATCGATGATTTCAAAATTCTTGATTAAGATGTGTGTTCTGCGGTTTTACCGTGTCCTACAGCAGTAATGTTAATACATGTTGTTGTTCCTTCACGCATCGTTTGGCTTTCGTTTGAGTAGTATAATTTTGAAATTAATTCTTAAATATACTTATAATTTATTGTCAAAATATATGAAAATTATTTGTCTGCCTTCCATTTCTGTTTGTACCGCTTGCTTATTTAGATTTCGTGCTTGTTTTCAGGCCAAGCCCACCACGCCATCATGTCCTGAGTGTCATAAATTCGTGAAGGTCGCATTCAAGAACCATGTCTGTTATCGGTGTTCGAAATGTAACATTGATAATAGGTGTAATGTCTGTGCAGTGTGGCCTGTTGAGTTGTTAGTCGAGTTCCTTGCCCAGGACTTGGAGGCTGGGTCTGACGCGGGTCAGGCGGTTCAAAAAGAAATCGAGGAGTGTCCATTTCGGCCCCTAGGGGCGCTCCTCGTTTGCAGTTGGAGGGTTCAAAGATGGTGTCCTCGGCGTGGTTTGGGCCCGCTATGCAAGGCTTCATGCATAGCGTCCTGCCCACGCTGGTGTCGTCTCTGATACTGACGACTGTGGTGCAACCTCTCTCCATGTCCGGCACGGACCCTGCCCTTGGACAGGGTTCTGGACTGGTTACCGATGGGGGGGGGGGGGCTATCTCGTATGGCTCGCTGGTGGTCCCGTCAGGCTCTGGCCCGGCGGGTACTGCTTCTCTGCGGCCACCTCCAGGTGGTCCAGTAGTGGTAGCCAGTCTGTCGGGCATTGGAGCCGTTCGCCAGGACGACTCCAGTGTCTCTTCATCCAGTGACGACTCTTCGGGATCTGAGGATGAGGAGGCCAAAGAGGCGAGGCTGTTGCAGCCTGAGATACCGCAGGTGGAGCGCATGGAAGCAGATTCCATCCTGGACGGAACCGCCCTCCATCTGTGTGGCTTGGCGCAAGCCATGGTAGTTGCTCTGCTCATGGTTGAGGCCACACCAGTACCGGGCACCCGTCCAGTGCTGGTTGGTTTGCCACCAAGCGACATGGCGACGGGTGTAGATGGCCAAGCTTGGTACTCACCTATCTCGTCTGGTCCAGCAGCCACGGGGTGCCATTGGGCCAAGAGCAGACCATCCTAGAAGGCACAGCCAACATCGCACAAAGTGGGTTAGTGGTTAATCTTCAGCTAGAGCTAGTGCATCAGGTACATGCACTAGGGGCTGTTGCGAAACCGCTAACTGCCAAACCTTCCTCCAAGAAGCGGAAGAAGCATAAGGGCAAGGCGAAATGCAAGCCAGCTCCTCCAGCTATTGCTGAGCCTTCTCAGCTGCCTGCGACTAAGAAGGCGAGGAAGGTTGTGGAGGCTCCTGCTCACCATAGTGGTGGCCCTGATCGCCTGAGAGGCGGGAAAGGCAAGGGCAAAGGTAAGTCCTCCAACGGCAGAAAGAGGGGAGCAGATCGTACCTGAGGGTATGGTAGCTCCCTTCGTATCCGTCTGGACCGTGTCTGTGCACCAGGGACAGTGGTGGCAGTTAGTCAAGCCAAGACCAAAATGGTTCTTTCTCTCCCTCATTAAGATGGTGGTGTGGGGGAGCAGATCGCGAGCCAGACACCCACATTAGGCATCAATGTGCCTATAGTGGGTGGAAGGCTCATGCATTTCATCGAGGCAGTTTGGTCCTGGGATGGATATCCAGGGTACATGCGAGAGTGGTTGGATTTCCCGCCACAAAATCTGTCTTTGGCATCTGTCTGGACTCCCATTCCAAGGGAGACAGACAAATTAGAAGCCATTCAAAACAAAGTGTCAGGTTTGCTTCTGAAGGGAGCAATAAAACCAGCAAACCATGGCACTCCAGGCTTCTATTCAAACATGTTCTTTCTCACAAAGAGCACACGGTGGTGGAGACCCATACTCAATCTCAGGACATTGAATTGGTTTATCCATACGCCTTGGTTGCGGATGAAAACTTCGAGATCGGTAATGGCAGGATTTAGGATATGAATGTAGTGTGTGTCAATCGATCTGAAGGATGCATATTTCCACATTCCAATGAACAGGGGTTGTCACAGGTTTCTGAGATTCGTGTTACAGAATCAGGTATGGGAGTTTGCAGTCCTCCCATTTGGCCTGTTGACAGCCCCGACAGGTTTCACCAGAGTGGTCATAGCGGTGACAGCATTTCTCAGAAGAGAGAATGTGGCGCTTCACACCTACATAGGCCATTGGCTTATCAAGGCGGACATGGCAGCCAGGTTAGGAGTGGATACTGCTCTGACTCTGAAGTTGCTTTCAGATCTAGGCTGGATAGTCAACAGGGAGAAATCCGAGTTGATGCCCACTCAACATTTCGTTTATTTGGGGATGCGATTTGATCTCGAGGAAGGCAGGGTTTACCCATCAGAGCCCAGAGTGGTGTCTCTGTTAGCCACCCTCAAGAGTTTTCGATTGGGAAACCACATTCAGGTGAGGAGGTTTCTTCAGATGCTGGGCATGATGGTCTCCATGGAGCAGGTAATCCTGGACACTGTTTTAATGTGAAGACCTATCCAGTTGTATCTGATGTCTCTGTAGACGCAGAGAACAGAACCCCTGTAAAAGCTGGTACTAGTTTTGGAGCCAATAATGTCGCATCTTGTATGGTGGAAGGAGTGTCAGAATCTCCTATCAGGGGTTTCAGTTCACCTACCCAAGCCCCAGTTGTCCGTGTACACGGATGCATCGCTAGAGTGGTGGGGGCCTGCCTAGGAGAACACCAGGATTTGGGCACATTGACTCTCCAAGAGTGTCAGCTGCAAGCAATCTGTTGGAAATGATGGCAGTGTAACTGGCATTGGAAAAGTTTCTTCCAGAAGTCAGGGGCAAGGCGATATTGATAAGGTTGGACAATTCGACAGTAGTATCATACATAAATCGCCATGGCGGGACCAGGTCACCCACACTGTGCATGAAGGTGTGGCACTTGATTCAATGGTGCAGGAATTACTCAGTTGTTTTGAAGGCAGCTCACATTCCTAGGCGATTGAACATTCTGGCAGATGCTTTGTCTCGCAGACAGAGGATTCTGCTAACAAAATGGTCTCTCAACCCTCCAGTTCTACAAAGGATCTTTGAGCATTGGAGCAAACCAAACGTGGTATTTGTTCACCACAAAGGAAAATGCTCAAATCATGACTTATGTCTCACCAATTCCAGATCCAAATGCAGTCGATACAGATGCTCTGGCGATAAGCTGGAGAGGATGCACGCTTACGGGTATCTGCCCACCATTCTTCTACCGATGATTTTGGTGAAGATCAGGGAGGAGCTGTGTCTGGTCCTGCTAATAGCGCCGTTTTGGCCCAGCAGGGCATGGTTCACGAATCTCCTGGATCTGCTGGTGGACAATCCAGTGCAGTTGCCCGAGATTCCGAACATAATCTCCCAGACCAAGGGCCGCTTCCTATATGAGCGGCCTGAGATGTTCAAATTGACTGTGTGGATGTTATCAAACAGCGTTCTATGTCAGAAGGCTTTTCGCAACAGGCTGCGAGTTTCATCGCAGCCATGAGAAGGAGGTCAACCTTCAAGTCATATAACCACAAGGTTAACAAATTTGCAGAGTGGTGTGAAGGAAAGGGTATTGATCCCTTTCAATCCACTATTCAGCAAATAGCAGACTTTCTCTGTGAGCTGTTCTTTACAGGACTGGCTCGTGTCACAATTGCTTGATACAACTTTGGCATCAATTATCCCTTGTTTAGCCAACAGTGATAGTCCAGAGGTGGCCCAGTTGAATGTGATGGTGAAGGGAATGGACAATCTCCGACTGAGACAACCGGTAGTCATTCCAGCCTGGAGTCTATCTTTGCTGCTCAATGTACTGACCAAGCATTCATTCGAACCTTTGTGTTCAGTTAGTCTAAAGCATCTGACACTAAAGGTGGTTTTTCTATTGGCAGCTTCCTCAGCAAGAAGGGGCAGTGAGATTCATGCACTTTCAGCAGAGAGGGACCAATTTATTGTCCCAAGAGGGTCTGCGACTGCTGCCAAGAGCAGAATTTATGTCAGAGAATCAATCTTTGAAATACCCCAGCAAACCAATCATTATACCAAAGCTAACTAGGTTTGATCATGATGCCAGTGCCTGCTGTCCACAGTCCGTACTTTAACCAAGTACAAAAAAACGGATGGACTCTCTACGGTTAAATGAAAGACATCTGTGGATCTGCCATAAGAAGCCATATGGCACCGCATCCATGGATACTATCTGTCGTTGGGTAGTCGAATGCATTCAGACTACCCACGATATTGCGACTGGGCACCAGGTGCAATGTGCTATAGCTCACAATGTTAGAGGAATAGCTGCCTCGACCACGCTATTCAATGGTGTTCCATTAGAGGACATCATGGCCATTGCACAATGTCAGACTCCGCCAATCCACTCACTTTAGCTGTTTTGAAGCGATAGTCTAGTGGCCACACTGCTCATCTCCTTTTGATAACTTTGAAAGCAAAAGTAGTAAGAACGGACATGGTCAAGCGAGAGGAATTCAACCACATGGGACACGTTTGGTCGAAGCTGTGTTGGTTGATGGCTCCACGTCTAGAATCCATAAATCATGCCATAATTCAAGTTTGACAGTTTTTTGTATTATGTTTATGTATCATGATCATTCATCTTATATATTCATGCTCATTCCTAGGATTATATGTGTAAAGAGCTGTTAACCATCTTCGCACATTTGTGTTTTCAGGCGAGATGCATGTTCGTGAGTTCTCTCCCTCTTTTAGGAGAAAGGGGTTGGGAGCGGTGATGTGAATGTGATTCGGTCCCAAAACTTGTCGGTCCTTTTAGGTCTCCGTATGTCAAGTTTAGGTCTAAGTTCTTTCTCCACGGGCAAAAGCGGCTTTGTATGGGTTGCCCTTTCCCACCAGGTTACAGACTAAATCTGGTGTTATCAATGAGTAATGTAATGGTAAGTATTGATCAAAAGAGAATGAAGGAAATTTAAATTTTCCTTTCTCCGAGATCTAATAATACTTACCATTACATTAAGGACCCTGCCTCCCAGCCCCACGGAGGCAAGCCATGGGTTATTCTCTTGTTTGGTACCTATGCAAACAATATGAGTGTCTCTGGTAGGTGGGTACCCGGTTGTTGGGATCCGGGTACCCAGTTCCAGGAGCCGGTAAAGCTATCTAAATCTAGATTCCTAGAGCCAGCTATCAGGATAGCTGTATTATCAATGAGTAATGTAATGGTAAGTATTGTTAGATATCGGAGAAGGGGAAATTGAAATTTCCTTCAATCTGCATGTACTCGAGACATTCCAGTCAATTATATAGCTCCATTGAATGACTCCAATTGCAAAAGAGCTTTATGCCAGAGAGGGTTACGTATCAAATTCTTTCATTAATTCCATGGTTAGAGCTCTATAATTACTTATAAAATCACAATACTACAGAAATATAGGTCGCATCACAACGCTAAAAATATCGGTAGTATAAATTGATAAATTTCCGTGAATTTCATCTATGATAAGAATGATTGTGAATACTATTATTTGATTAGCAGATTATAGTACTGTCTATGAATAAGGACAAAGACGGACATTAAATACAGAGATCGCCAATGCCTTAGCGAATACATGCCCAGCTAGCTGTAATAATATTCTACACCGCGACAGATACTGGGAAGATGCAGGAATATTGGAAGATGGAAAACAATACTGCAATATTTTCGAAGGAGAACCAGAATCTTGCGAGCAATTATATAGACCAGTCAGCCGCACATGCATACTTTACAAGGTACATGCACCCAAAGTCATAGACTCTTACAAATCATATGAAGATGAACTCACTGATCAGCAGTAAGCAGTTTGGTTTTATACGTGGACGATCGACATCACTACAGTTATTAAAGGTGATAGATGCATAAACAGACCAACTAGATATGGACAGCAATATTGATGTTATGTACGTAGACCTCATGAAGGCACTTTGATAGGGTACCTCATAAATGATTGCTGCAAAAACTTAAGGGTTTCACCATGCCCATAAAGGTTCATGATTAGATCAAAGCATTTCTGCCTGGGCGCAAGCAAAGGATTAGGGTAAATGGTACTGCTTCTGCATGGATGAGCATCTTAAGTGAGATTCTGCAGGGTAATGTGCTGGAACCGGTGCTGCTTGTGGTCTTTAGCAAGGACATACCAAATATGTATGATGATAACACGAAGATCTGCTAACAAATAGGGATGAAGACAAATCAGCGAGAGCTGAACTCAAACGTATACAAAATTCAGGACTTGTCAGATGTGTCGAGAGAATATGCTATGAGAGGCGTCCCAGTGAGTTTGCAGAACACAAACTGTAAAACGCATCAATGAGAAGGACGTGAGCATCAACATCGGCAGCAAATCATGGGGATGATCAGATGAGCATTTGTATACCTAGACCCAGACAGCTTCAACTGGCTATACAAGGTAGTTGTGAGACCATACCTCGAGTATGTGAATTCACTATGACACCCACTGAGGAAAAGACATAGTCAGCATTGAATGCATACAGAGAAGGGCTACTAAACTGATCCCGTGGTTAATGGATATGAGCTATGAGGATAGATTAAAGAGATTGAAGCTACCATTGTTGACGTTCCGCGGGATCAGAGGCAATATGATCCTAGTATCTTCTAGGATTTTTCTGCAGACTCCGGCCGTTGTCCAGCCTCTACATCTACATCTTCACCAATTAAAAAATTATCCCTGTTCATGACTTCTGAGCATCTGATACTCTGACATGAAATCAAATTTAATGCCTTGGCCCTCCCAAAATTTGCAAAATTTGCAAAAACAGTTCTAATTTACACCAGCTTCAGGTAAGCTATTCCACATGTCTGTTACTCTGAAAGTAAAAGCATATCTCCTTTTTCTGTATTGTCTGCCAGCGTTAGCAGCTTGCTTGCTACATCATCATCACAAATTTTAGTGAGGATTTTATATACCTCGATCATGTCTCCTCTTATTCGTCTGTAACACAGTGTTATCATATTTATCCTCTTTACTCTCTCCTTGTAACCCATGTTGGCTAATGATGGTATCTGCCTTGTTGCTCGTTTCGATACATTCTCTACCATCTCCACATCTTTCATCAAATATGGACTCCACACACTCACTGCATGTTCCAGGTGTGGTCTTACAACCACCTGAAATACCTGTTTAAACATACTCTCATCCAGGTATGTAGATGTGCTTCTGATTAGGACCATGGTGTTATTTGCTTAATTGACCTGTGCTCTAATCTGGCTTGCGACGGTTAGGTTCTTATCAACTGTCAGCCCAATATCTGTATCAGCTTCTACGTTGTCTAGAATTACTTCTGTCTCATCATCTTTATACGGGTGATAACTCTTTTCGTCTTCTATTTTCGTGCCTTTGATTTCCACCGTCAGGAGTTTACACTTATTTGGATGGAATCTCAAAAGCCACATATCTGACCAAATTTGTAGTGAGTCTAGATCTGACTGCACATTCCTTTCATCCTCTTTGCATTTGGTTTGCTGATATATTTTGCTGTCGTCAGCAACAAAAACAGATTGAGCTGACACATTTAGAGATATAACTATATATCCATTCCGTAACAAGGGGACTCGCACAAGGGAGTGTGTTGGGACCATTTATTATAACACATTATTTCCAGTTTGACAGCAAATTCTGGATCCATGTTGTTTTCTGATTGCTTAAACCATGCTGTTTGAACTTAACAATTAGGCGTCAGTGTGGCACTGTTTCAAACACCTTCATAAATCCATGCATATGGTATTGATTTGCCAATCTTTGGTCAACACTTTTGTTCATTCATTCATCACCTTCAGTAGCTATAAAGATGTGGACCCCTGCCAGACATAAATCCAAATTGCGTTTGCTGACAAGTTTGTTAAAGTACAATTATCTCTGCACTAGTTTTTCCATTAATTTGCAAAGCACACATGTCAGACTTACTGATCTGTAGTTCACCAGGTCTGATTTGATCCCTTTCTTATAGATAGCTGTAATATTTGCCAACTTTCAAACTTCCGGTACTACACACTGTTCTAGTGATTTATTGAAAATAATGGCCAATGGCCTATATGTACAGACTCTCTCATAGTTGTTCCAAAGTTTTGGGGTGCATACCATCTGGACTCGGTCACTTAGTCTTATCTATCTCTACTGATCTGTAGTTCACCAGGTCTGATCTGATCCCATTCTTATAGATAGCTATCATATTTGGCAACTTTCAAATTTCCGGTACTACACCCTGTTCTAGTGATTTATTGAAAATAATGGTCAATGGCCTATACCGACTTTCTCATAGTTGTTCCAAAGTTTTTTGGGGTGCATACCATCTGGACCCGGTCACTTAGTCTTATCTATCTCTTTGATCAGCTTCAGCACCTCACCCTGGGTCAATGCTCTGTCTATGTGAATTCATAGTCCAATTTCAACTCCTCCAGTTTGTCTGGTTCACACATAAAAATACTTTTAAAGAAGTTATCCAGTGCATTTGCTGTGTCAATGTCTTCACTAACAATTTGAATTTCACCACCTGGTTGAGTTTAGTTCAGTGATTCCAGTTTTTACTTTCCTATTTGCATTAACATATTTCAAAAATAATTTTGGGCTAGTTTTAGAGTTTTTAGTTATCTCCTTTTGCTTTTCCAGCTTAGCCCTCCATATTACCTTTTAGCTTGATTCCTTCCTTGCACGTGTGTTTTCTTTGTGATTTCTTTCATCTCTCGTTTCCAAGAACATCTGCCAGTATCTATGTTTTATCCTTATCTTTGACCTAATGTCTTCACTAAGTTGTATATGCTGTCCTCTCTTTGCCTCAACTTTGTCGACCACCACCCAACCCCTTTCTTTTGGGATACATGTTTTTCTTTGGCCTTGTTAAATTCATAGATGAAATTAGCCAATAGGCTGTTTGGGTCATTGGATGTTAGTAGATTTCCTAGACGATGTACAGATCCTCATTCATATCCTTCTACTTGCCTTTAAAAAGTTCCACCTCTCTGTAGTGTTGCAGACTTGCTTCTCTTGTGGAGCTGTCTTTCAATCGGAATGACACCCAGAAGATATGCTGCCATGTTGGCGGTGGAAACAGGTAGATCTTATCGCTTTTTCGAACATCATCTGTAGAGGTCGTCCAGCATCTGAACAATTCAGTTTTTGATAGAGCACCTGCTTCCAGATCATGTAGAAGTACCGGAGTCACATACAGATTTCCCAGATAGTTATTGAAGTTTTTGGATTAATAACATTTAGGCTGTGATGTCCAGGTCCGATTAGAGAGTATGCTGCACGATGTGCAGAGTTAATACGGGCAGTGATTGTTGTCTTGTTCTTAACGTTACTGGAACGATAGATACAAAGATGTGTTGATCACCCCTGATCCTAGTCTCAACTTGGAGACATTTAATTGCAATGAAACTTCAGGGCAGAGGATATCCAGTGGGCTTTTAGGTATTACCGCTTTAGTTTTTGCTGTATTGAAGATGTATCTCTCATCTGCAGCATCCTGCTCAGTTAGGTTAATCATCAGTTGCATTTGCAATGTACTAGATGATGTGAGTGCGACTTCGTCTGCGCACATAGTTGCTCCAGTGCAGATTGATTCCATTTGAAACCATTATTGATGTTCCAAGCTTGTTTAGAATGGAGTTATTTCTCTGAAGAGATCGTGTGATGGCTATGCGCCTTGTCTAATCCTAAGTTCTTCACTAAATGCCCTGGAACTGCTGCCGTGCCATTTAAAGATCGATGTAATGCCTGAACACATGCTGTTAGAGCTGTTTGGTATTGATATTTTAGGTTTGGTACTGATATCGGTATTTTTGGGCCCGATTACCTTGGAACCAGTACAGTATCGGTATTGCGTTAATACTATACTATACATTGATAATATCTGTCACTGTAAGACAGTCCAGTGTTATGATAGCTGGCTAGCCCGCTGGTGACACAAGAATTAGTTATATTCTGCTACATTAATTTACAATCATAGTGATTCCGAAAACATTAACCGAATGTCACAAAAATATATCATTGATTGCAATTGATGAACTAATGTATTCATAGCAAATTTTATGGCTATTATCATTTGAGCATGTTAGATTTCTTTGACTTTATTACGAAAATTGTGATAGTTAAAAGCACTTTCCTTCGTATCACCAGAGAATGTCGTAAATCTTTTAATCTTGTCATCAACGCACAAAATCAGTCGCTATTAAATCCATACTAATCCTTATTAAAGCCCACAGATTTCTAAAAAATATTATGGCCTGCTTCATTGTAAGACTTCTTAGAAACCTAATTCAATAATTGTGGAAAATTTACTGAGGGACATAACGAGAATTGCCCATGGAAAGTTGATGGAATTCTCTTCTCTTTTGTGCAATTTGTGGCATCCATCTTGGGCATTATCATATTATAATTACTACCTAATGTGGCTCTCTGATTGGCTGTTTTGTAACACATCCTCGATCCTGTACTGTTACGAAAATATATCATAGTTGAATATCTTTGGAAGTTCGTAAACATCTATTTTTGCGGATTTGAGCCTAGTTGTGCCAGGATTTAATTTTAAAATAACCACATTTATTGTTTCATCATTCGATTTAGAATATTTATCAGGATCTATTGTGAAAATCACGATTTTTTTCAACCGACCATGGTATTTCTGGCTCATCAGAATCTGCTGCGGTTTCTCCGAATCATTGTATCCTTACTCAACAAGAATAATTGTACACTAATATTTGCATGGACATGACAAATGCACAAAAGTGAATTTGATTGTTTTTGTGAGCTGTACTCGGTATACTGTAATTACAGTAAACTCTTTTAATAAAAAAAGGTGAATATTTTGAGGCGTGCGCAGCACCGACGTAACGGTATCGAAAATTTGCTAATTTGAGATTTGCTCTGTACGGTATTTCGATATTGTCATGATACTGTAGTTCGGATCGACCAGTCAGGTGCCAGCCGTACCAGCTAAGCTGGGTACGCGCCGCCCGTCCTGGATTCGTTCTCTGAACACACACCCCCCCCCCCCACTGGGTAGAGCTATAAGCGTATATGAGCCTATGGGAGAGATCGCGTTATAAAAAAATGACTACGTTCGTTAAAGCACGTAGTGCGCATGCGTGCACTTAACACTGTTTTGACAGAGTGCGTATTTCCTGACCAAGATAGGATGGCGCCTTTAGTGTACCGAATAGGTACTATGTAATCCTTTATAATTAATTGTTCCCGCCGAATCTGGCATCAATTTGACGAGCTTTCCGAATCTGTAAACCATTTCAAAATCGGTTAAGAAATGGCTGGGTTATCCACGGAAAACCCCTTTGATTATCTTCAAAATATTTCTGTGACGTCGTAACCACGTGTACGCAGAAATTCTAGAATGTTCTTACAAAAAGGACAGGCATCATTCTCATATTGATTAAATTTGGATCTGTGTGCTTGCCGATAGTATGTACTGGTTAGTAACCTTGCCTTGATGATGGCACGTTTTACATCATATGTATTTGCTGTCACTGTTGACAAGATCGGATGTGGCCTTCCGATATCAAGGATGTCAACATTCACAAACCGGGCTGATGATTTCTGCTTAATGTCTTCCTTTAGCATCTCTAAGACTACTGTGTTTACAGCCTTTTGGACATGATGCTTCCATACACATTTAGGTGGTGGGTCTTGTAGCAGCAGGTGGGCTGATGGTAATTGATATTTTTGTAAAATCAATTCGACATCTTGAAACCAACTGTGTCTGCCTTCTCTTTTCATAACGAGCTGCCGAATTGCTAACTGTTGTTCGACAGAGCCTTCACTCCTTAGTATTGCACCAAGTAATGTCAGCTTCTTCTTTTCAATTTGCGCCTCTAATGGCAGTGCACCGAGAAGTAAATATGCCACTGAATTTGCACAACTATTTGGAAGTGATTGCAATTGCTTTAAGGTTTTCCTTTCATGTGTAGTGATCTGACTCATTTCCTTCTTTGGTATGATTAATGCCTCCAGTCCATACGTACATCGTGGTATTACATATGTTGACCATAGTTTTATACTGACAATTGGGCTTAGTCTATTAATTCCATGAAAGCCAGCACCCATCAATGAATAAGCTGTTGCACGAGCTTTTCTTATAATTTCTTTGCCTAGGCCACTTTTGTCGTCTGTTCTTATTAGTCCCAGATGTTTATATTCCTTTACCACGTCCATCTTTTATTCGCTTAGTGTCCACTCATATTCTGTTTCTTTGCCTTGATTGAAAACCATCACTTGGCTTTTGGCAATGCCATTAACATACCATTCTTTATTTGCATGCATTGTTGCAGCATTCAGTCCCACCTGTAACCCATCTGGGGATGTATCTAGGACTGTCTTATCATCACATAGTGTTATTGAGCCCAGATATATTGAACCAATATGTAGACCAGTTGCTGTTTGCTCAAGTAATTTTAGTAGCAGATCCTCATATGGTTTATGAAAATCAGGAGATGTGACCCCACCTTGTAGAAGGCCTTGTTTGACAGCAAACTTTCTACTTCTATGTCCCTCCCACTTGACTTGTGCTGACATGTTTCTGTACATTTCATTCGCAATCAACCATAGCTTCCCTGTTATACCGAGGAGGTAAAGACGACGCAATAATGAAGAATGCCAGATAACATCAAAGGCTTTCTGTGTATCCATAAAGCCAACATAGCAGGGCACCTTATTTTCTCTGCATTCTGCTATAACTCCAGTCATTAGTACTGCTGCAACTGATGGTGATTTTCCAGGTGTGAAACCAAATTGTAGATTACTTTGGCTTTCTGAAATCAATCATCTAATGCGTTTACGGTAAAGCTTCTCAAAGACTTTTCCCACTATGGATGTCACTGTGATTTTCCAGTAATTATCTGGGATCGTCAACGGCTTTCCTGCCTTCTTATGGATTGATGTAATCAGACCAGTTTTAAATGCATCTGGATATGTGCCTTCAGCTATGATCTTATTATACAGTATCAGAACAGTGTGGATTAATAAGACACCACCATGTTTTAGGTGCTCTGATGAGAGTCCATCAGAATCTGAGGCCTTTTTCAGGTGTAGCTCATTCACAGCACTGTTTAAATCATCCCACGTGAAGGGATCTGGACTGGACCGATCATCACCACAGATAAATTTAATGTTGGTTATATCATCCTCAACCTGATCTTTATATGCCTTATTAAATGTGGGGTTTTCCTTTGGTGTTCCTAGCTCTTCAAAGTAAGTTGCCCATCCTTCTATTATATCATTTCCATGATACTCCTTATCATTCACATGCAATATTTCGGTTGACAGAATTTTCTGTGATGTTTTTATCTGAGTTCGTATTAGCTGTGCAAACAGTGACTGATCTGAGGGTAGGGCATTCATGATCTTGTTTGTAGTATCTTGCTCTGCTCTCTCCGATATGCCTTTTTAGCTTCTCTTAATTTGATCTTTGATGGATGTTTTGGATTTGAAGGTCTACCGGCACGAACCCATTGATGATGTATTGCTTTGGATATGTTTGATGTTTCAGCAAGTTTATAATTCCAGAGTCCACCCTTCTTTGAAATCTTTGGTTTCCTTCTCTGGGATTGCCCCTTTAGTACTGGTCTTCATACATATGGTAACAGTAGTGATAAGTTCGTCTACCGATTTGTTTGATGAGCAGAGATCCCTTTGATGCATCATTCGTTCCAGATTTTCTTTATATTGAACCAGATCACCTTTTTCCCACTGAAGCTTTCTTTCTTGTAATGGCTTCAGCACATTGGTACTCATGCTGCTTTCCTTAACTGTAATGACAGCTCTAATTGGTATATGATCTGAGCAGTTGCCGTATTCCTTTGATACATGCTGAACTTGACTTATGAGATCTATATGTTTGATGCAATGATATAGTCAATCTGTAAAGAGCCATTTGCACATTCAAAGGTTTTTCCAACTGGATAATTTGGAACTAATTCTAACTGGTTCTTGATGCAGAAATCTTTTAATAGTTTGTCTCTTAATTGCATCTGGATATTCTGAATGCAATGATGCATTTAAATCGCCGCATATCAGGACATCATTGGAGTCTTTATATTTGTTCAGTAGTTCCTGCCATTCTGCTAAGATGTCCATATATTCCTCATTATATTTGCTACACCCTTTTACATGCTACATGCGACGCGGCAAGTCGACACTACACACCGAAATGGCCCAACACTACCCCGCGAGCTACAATACCGATACCGTACAGTAAATTCGTTATCCCAAACAGCTCTACATGCTGTTGATAAGATCCCATAACTTGTCATGCTTGTAAGCTGAATTAAGCATACTTTTATGTCAGACTATATCAAATCACTCTGATGCATCCATGAATGTGATCAGTATAGCGGGAGTGCCTTATCCTTTGCTTCCGCCATGCATTCGGTAAGTAGAAAAGCTGCATGACAAGATGCGCATCTCTGCGTGAAGTCAAACTGAAGTTTATTCTGTGAAGAGTCAGTAACTGTCTTTATCCATTTGCGGAGGGTCTTTTCAAGAATTGTTCCCTATACTACAATGATGAGACCGTGATGCGTCTGTAACTATCCAGAGTAGTGCAATTTCCCCCCTTTTCAGCATTGGTGTTATTAGTCCAATTTTCATTTCATCTGGTATTTTCCTTGTTGAAAGAGACTGTTGATAAGGACTGTAAGAACTTTGATAACTTCGTCAGAAGCAAACTTAACATGCTCTGCTGTAATGCCATAGGCATCTGCTGCTTTAACCACTATACCAGAAAGCTTTGGCCCACGGTAACCCTTGCTACGAAAACGGGTAACACAAAAGATCTCGGTCGAAGAGAAAAATAAAATTTTCCTTACGCAGTAAGTCTTTGACAAAGAAAACTGATTTGTGTAAATTCTTATAACATGTGTCAAATACCTCACCAAACATCGCATGAAACCGTTGAGATGAAACAATAAATAACCGGAATATATTTTCGTGGTACCATACTAATATTATATTACTACTACAAAGAACACATAGTGTGTGTGACATACGATCTAAAAATGAAACAGTAAGAATTGGAGTAATATACAGAAGTCCAAATTCAAATAATCAGAATAATGTAAATGTTGAACTCTGCAATATATTACGTACCATATGTTCTAGTAATATACACTATTATTTTAGGCGATTTCAATCTTCCGCATATTAAATGGCCTTTAACCTTGTCAACCAGTAGCGTTTAAAAACGCTCACTAGATTTCACATTTAATTTTATTGAAACAATACGTGACTGCTTTCTCCATCAACTAGTAACAACAACCCGTGGGCGAGGAACCGCTACACCATCAATATTGGATTTACTCTTAACAAATAACCCAGATCTAGTGGATGATATACACATTAGTGCACCGCTAGGAAAAAGTGATCACTCTATGATAAAAACTACAGTCCACCTAAGTGACAATACAAATTCTAACCATAAAAGTAAATTGTGCTATGACAAAGCAGACTATTAAGCCATGACCGAGTTCATGAACATAAACTGTGAACAATATCTGAATGGATCCGTTGATATCAACAATATGTGGAATAGAATCTCCCAAATGTGTTTACAAGCAGAAAATAAATATGTACCTGTTCGAATGATTAATAACAAAAAATATAAATTTCCTCTTAGCAAAATTACCAGAGCAAAGATAAATAAGAAGAGGATTTGGAAGAAATATCTGAATACAGGCAGTAACTCGACTTACATTGAATACTGTCGGATAAGAAACCAGGTGCGAATGGCTACCAGAAAATCAGTAAAATTGTATGAGAAAGATATCTCCAAATGTGTAAAACAAAATCCGAAAAAATTCTGGAGTTACGTCCGAAGTAAGACTAAGGTTAAGTCAGGCATCCCAGACCTACAATTACCAAGCAGCTGCACTAATGATGTCATATATACTAAAGATGACACAGAGAAGGTAGAAGTACTTGCTGATTATTTTAAATCAGTACTTACTACAGAACCTGAAAGCGAACCTCTATCAATCCCACCTAGAAATTATTGCAATGACCTGGATATTCATATTACTCCGGAAATGGTGAAAACTAAGCTTTCTAACCTCAAAACCTCAAAATCACCTGGTCCTGACAAAATCCATCCTCGATTATTATATGAATTACGCCATGTGCTTAGTCTCCCATTTTCCATGCTGTTAATCAAATCCTTGAGTCTTGGCAAACTGCCAGATTTGTGGACAGTTGCAAACATCACAGCCATTTACAAAAAGGGGGATAAAAAGAAACCTGATAATTACCGTCCAATTAGTCTTACGTCCGTTGTTTGCAAAGTCATGGAATCGTTCATCAAGGACACAATAATGAAGCATCTTACAAATAACAATATGCTATCAGAGAAACAATTTGGCTTTGTAAGTGGTCGGTCCACCACCCTTCAACTATTGGTGGTTCTAGAAAAATGGATGGAGACACTCGATAATAAAGGCATGGTCGATGTTGTATATTTTGACTTCATGAAGGCGTTTGATAAAGTTCCCCACAAATGTCTGCTTGCCAAATTACCTACATACGGCATACTAGGAACACCACTAAATTGGATAAAATCATTTCTCACGGGTAGAAAACAATATGTGGTTATCAATGGAATCCACTGATGTAATCAGTGGTGTACCACAGGGATCAGTCATCGGCCCTCTGCTCTTTTTGATATATATTAATGACCTCCCGGACACAATTACCATTGGATCCGATATATTCCTGTTTGCAGAGGACACCAAACAATTTAAGTCAATATTTGATCAAACAGATTGTATTTCCTTGCAAACTGATATAGTCGCATGTGTGCATGGACAAAAAACTCATTATTACAGCTACATCCTGACAAGTGTAAAAGTATGCGTATTTCTGCCCGTAGGACAATCCCGCACAAATACACAATGGACCCAAATAACCATAGTATAGTGACTTCATCAACTGAAAAGGATATTGGGGTCGTGATTGATGAACGATTAAGTTTTGATTATCATATAAATGAAAAAATAAACAAATCTAACCAAATTATGGGACTGATTAGAAGAACATTTAGCCACATAGACAAAGAAAGCTTTAAACAGCTATACAAATCCCTTGTCAGACCGCATATCGAGTATGCCAATGTAGTATTGGCACCATATTTAAAAAAACACATAAATGCAATAGAAAATGTACAGAGGCGAACCACCAAGCTTATCCCTGGCATGCAAAACCTTCCATACAGTAAACGCCTACAAATATTGAATCTACCGACCTTGGCATTCAGACGACTGCGTGGGGATATGCTTGAAATATACAAAATTTACACAACCATTATGACATGCCCACATCCAAATTTATCCAACTTTATGATGAAAACAGTGTTACGCGGGGTCATAGCATGAAAATCAAGAAAATCAGAGCTAGATTAAACCTAAGAATTTTCTTTCCCAATACGGTGCACAGACCATTGGAACAGTCTAGATGAAAACATTGTCACTGCACCATCCATCAATACATTCAAAAACAGACTTGATAAACTATGGAAAGACCATCCACTGCGCTTAAATTTTGAATCTGTAGCAGACTTCACCACTGTTTATGACACCGAAGTAGACCTGACGTTAGAGACTTGATAAAGGCCTACAGTCAGTAGAATTTCATGTTTCAAGAAAGGCCCAGGAGCCGTATTCACGAAGGGGGCTTACTCCCTGGAAAAGGCGTAACGAGGGCGCGAAAAGTGCATAGCTTACGCCCATCTATAAAATCGGGCGTAACTTATGCCCTCCAACTACAAGGCGTAAGTGGTCTCGAATTTTAGTCAAATATTACGAATTTTATAAATTGAATTTGCATTTAGCTGACTTTAATTTGCATTTAGCTGACTTTTTGTAAATTTTAAGTGTTATTTAATGTGAAGACAGCAGCCGTTTTTTTAAAAATATTTGAGCTGAATACTTTTCCTATATCTGTATTCAAAGTACCCGCGGTGCGCTAAATCTGAAGCTGAAACAATATGGTAAATAAATACGGTAGAGCGATACGTCATTGCCTGGCAACAAGAGCGAGTGAACAGCCTGAATGACGCGCCGTGCTCAACAAAGTCACAGTAGTATTTGGGGTGAGAAGTTGTTGGTAGGTGTGACTTAGATATTTTATAGTAGTGTCAGATTGATAAAATGGGGAGTATTAGATCAGAATCTGAAGTAATTAAAGAACATTGACGCAGAATTGGGATAGATAGGATGGCTGGGATTGACTCATACTGGCAGTAATCAGCCACTACAGGTACAGAGTAAATATGAGATCTAGCTACTAGGTGAGAAAAAGGTTTAGATTTGCCACTTTCGAGGCCTCTGCCCCGATCACTTAATTCCCGTTGTGCAATGGCTGGATATATTAGGACTAGCCAGCCTGAAAGCTGCTGCTGCTTAGGTTGAGGCAGGTGCATCCAGTCTACCCAGTCCGAAAAGATTCAGCATTGACTTGACTAAAGAAAAGTTGTAAGAATATAAAAATTATATGTTTTCGCAGCACATAGTTTTTGTAATGACAAGCATTTTACTAATGAATGGTTATATGCTAGGTTAGTCAACCACGATAGAACATCCGAATGAATACTATTTTTTTATTTTCAGTATTAAGCGTATATACTAAATTATGAGTCGATGGTAGCTAGCCTGTGGCGGCTGTTCAGCATTCCATGTTGTAGTGAAGGCCTCACATTTTGGCAGCTGTTGACGCGTACGGTACTACGTCAATAAGCGACCTATGTGACCAATGAATTTTGGCCTACATGCATTACAGTGACACATTTATTTACGTCCCTCTTCGTAAATATAGCGTAACTATGAGGTGTAACTCTAGGGCGTAAGTTATGCCCTCTTCGTGAATACGGCCCCAGATTTCGTGACTCACGCTGTCAGTAAATCTTGACTTGTTTCCTGAATTTGCGTATTGAGTTTTCACCAAACATGCCACAATTCATTGCACTTACTACAATTTAACGTTAGCTGGACCACTGTTCCTGAAACAGGTTCCGATCAACATAAGCAGTTTACACTTACAGTAGTAAGCGCAATGTTCTGTTACGGATATCCCTCCACATGGTTGGCGCACCCACACAACAGTGTGGCAACAATTTACTTAATTTTTCTTAACTACACGAAACACGCTTCAGGTTACTATTCACACCGCTGATTGATGAAGAGACATAGGCATTATCATCAATCTCTCCCCCTACCAGGCTTTTTCCATATGGCGTGAACAATAGAAGGGGGGAGAGATTGATGATATAGCTGAGACATATCCTTCATCAGCGAAAACGTTGAATTGACTAATAGATAGATCAGAATACGTGGAGATGTACATGTAAGTGTAAATACATTAAGATTCAAGATTATTTATTTCATGCTTAATATACAATATACAAACATCACAATTGGGCAATCCATGAAGGGCAGAGCCTATGAATTGATCCTACACAAAAAACATAACAATATATAGGGTGATAGTTAATTATACAAACATCCGTAAGTAAACACAGGACGGCACATCTATTTTTTGTACCATATTGTTATGATTGTTCTACATGTAGCGTATTCTACATAATAATATGAACGCAGACACCATTTATTGCTTAAATAAATAAGACGAATTTGTATAGGGTCGAAATGTCCTAAATATGTATGCCCATATATAGTACATTTGAAGCTAATTTTTAATCATGCGTTGGGGCATTCTGGTAAATCCAGTCCAAGATATTCACAACGCGTCTGCCCATTGTCAGTGATAACCGCCAGCATTATTGCATCTTTTACCGGGGCCTACAACATTAAATAGTTGCACCAGTCGAATAACATAAAATTTGTACCGATATATTGCGGTGCTCCTCGCTATTTGGGGAAACGAACAAGTCCATAGTAACTATGACGTCATAATGAAATGTCGTCCACTAGAATTTTAGATCGCGTTTATCCAGACATCAACAAAAAATGGGAATTAATGCATGTCTGTGAGTAAATACATGAATGTACATTCCATCCGGGTGCGAATCGTGTGGTACCCAGCCTTAAATTTCCTGCTATCAGTGCTAAATATATACGACACTGACAACAACTACTTTCCATGGCCATGAGTGTTAAAAATAATATGAGACAGTCAACCAAACCACATATAGCATTTACAGATGCATAAATAGGAATAAATAAAGCTTGTATCTGGTCTGCATCGGACGATTTATCCGTTTTACATTCTGAAGTAAATGTACGCTATTTCGTGGTAACAATATCACACAAATTTTGGATATTGAAAATTTGCAGTAGGTTGCCCTAAAATAACTCGGGGAACATATGCATAATGAAGAACCATATCCCATAATGCAATGGGGGCCCATGAAGAAACCACAAAAGCTATATCATAAGCCGAAACCGGAACCAAAAAAAGCTTGCAACCGGAAACCAAGCTTTCTCAGTCGCATGGTATGTACTTTAGCCTGGTTCCCTGTAATTTTCTGTTGATTTTTTCCTCCTTACACGTACGTACATGTTATCTATATATGCTCATTTCGTTCGTGATGGCTTCGCCCATGTATAGTATATTCGAAGCTAATTTTTAATCTAACATGCGTGGATGGCATTCTGGTAAATCCAGTCCACAATATTCACAACAATGCATCTGCCCATTGTCAGTACTATCCGCCAGCATTATTGCATCTTTTACCAGGGCCTGCACCATTAAATAGTTGTGCCAGTCCAATAACGTTATATCAAAATATCGCGGTTCTCCTCGCTATTTGGGGAAATACAAACAGGTCTATTGTAACTATGACGTCATAATGAAATATCATCCGCTAGAATTTTTAGATCGCGTTTATCCAGACATAAACTGCAAAAAAAGAATCAATGCATGTCTGCGAGTAAATACATGAATGTACATTCCATCCAGGTGCAAATCGCATGGTACCCAGCCTTAAATTTCCTGCTCTCAGCGCTAAATACATACCACATTGACAACAAAGTTTCCACGGCCATGAGTGTTAAAAATAATACGAGACAGTCAACCAAACATTGCATTAACAGATGCATAAATAGGAATAAATAAAGCTTGCATCAGACGATTTAACCGTTTTACATTCTGATGTAAATGTACGCTATTTTGTGATAACAATATCACACAAATTTCGGACATTGAAAATGTGCAGAAGGTTGCCCTAAAATAACTAGGGGAACATACACATAATAAAGACCCATATCCCATAATGCAAGGGGGCCCATGAAGAAACCACAAAAGCTATATCATAAGCCGAAACTGGAACCAAAAAAAAGTTTGACCGGAACCGAAGCTTTCTCAGTCGCATGGTATATATATTTTAGCCTGGTTCCCTGTCTCATTTTCTGTAGATTTTTCCTCATTGTACGTACGTACAGTGCAGCTCAGAGTTAACTTAATGTACAAATGGATCTGAAATGCGTGCATGATGCGCTGAAGGCCCGTTTCCAACGCATCGGTTTTAAAAACACAATGCATTCACAACACATCTAGTTAATTTTTTTGATGCATTAAAAATAATAAATATGCGTAAATAAGCAAGTTTGAACTTTGATGTCCCCCCAGAGATAGTGCCAAACGCGCTGTTAAAAGCAAAACGGGATAGACGCCAAATTTGAAATGCGTTTAAAAGATTCATATGTGTATTGCATAATACCCAGCGTACATACCAACTCCACAGCTCCAACTACCCGGGATCCAATCAAACATAGCGGTACATTACATTTCCTAGAAGGGGCAAAGGTAAATATGAGTTTTCCTAAAAAAGACAGCGGGACATAATATCAAAAATCTAAATTATAAATATTACGAATTACAAAATCATGATTCCTGGTTGAGAATTAATGTAACGATGCGCCCCTGAACATTTTGCGCCCCTGAAAGTTTTGCATCTAGTGCAAGAATCATAAGCATCAGTTTGTTTCGCATTTAACTTTTATAAACATCCAGCGCAGCGAAACATGCTGACTGGTGAGATTTGACATAGGCTAATCATAGTGAAAATTGTCCGTAAGCAGGGCTTCCACTAATTTTTAAACACAGGAAGTCTGGGACTTCCTGGATAATGCTATTGGGAGTCCAAGCAAGAAACATGGAAGTCTAAAATGGTTCAAATACATGTAATTTGCTTAAAATCACTGTTTTTAGAGGTGTCGGGGCCAAAAAAATCGGAAGACTTCCTTGGTATGTTTTTTGTGAGTCCAAACACGAACTTTGGGAGTATAGGACTCCCGGACTTCCACTAGTGGAAGCCCTGTCCGTAAGCAACTTCATTATCACTTCTACGCATCACCTGTGTTCGCGATGAACAGACAGCGAATAAACGCAAAATTATGGATTAAAGATGTTAAAATATAGCTTATGTGTACCAATGCTCGACTAATGTAGGCGCTTTTTATTAAAACATGCAGATGGTGTGGTTTTTATTGATAATATGACGCACAAATTAGCAGATTCGTGTCCGCTACCGCAATATCCCCATCGGTGTGCTACATGTAAAAGACTAGTTCAGGGCTAGTTATGAAATACTATGTGCCCCTGAAGCTGTAACATGTACTGATATCTCATTGGCTTTTCGCGGAAATAAAACGCCTGTAGTGATTTAATTTTTCTGACATTCGGTAGCTTTCAGATTCACGATATTGCAATGTAATGTACAGCCGAGTATAACACATTGTTGTTGCCTCACTCGGGAACCAGGCCGAGGAAATGAGCAAACGCCGCAACCCCCTCTACGTAGCAATAACATAGCTAGATGATAAATAGTGCCTTAATAAACCCGTGAAAGTTATAAATAGTCAGGGAGCTAATTTCACTATTTCATGAACCAGGCATTGTTTGTTTTATTAATTTAAAAGTCAAAGTGGGCGTTAAGATATAAGGTGTACATTTTGCGTTCCGCCATTGGTGATCGTGAGTTGCTCAGAGACTGGTTAAAATAAATCACGTCATCAATTCGTTATGAATGACAACGAGGCATGTGATCAAAATTTTACTACGATAGTAATTTTCATTCATTCATAATGACGTCAGATGTCCAGCAAGCCAATCAAATTATGGCTACGCTTTTCTGAGAATCTACGACTACGCATAATTATCGATCGGCGAGACAGTCGTGCGAGGAATTTCTCATTAGTGGTGAATTTAGGCAGTGAATAAGTAAGAATGGAATGTTTATGTTACCAGGCAGCTGTATCGGATCTGATAATGCAACATTGAATGAGGCCTCCCCCTAAAATCATGACAGGAATTTCGCGAAAATTTACAGTACCCTGGCAAAATATAATTGCATAATGTGTGTATGCCCGATTAATCAGTTGCCCTTCTTGGTCGACTCGCATAATGTCGTTATACCAGCGCGGCGTAATTATGAACGTGTTTCACGTTATCAGATTTCAAACGACTTGTCTAGCCAATATCATAAATGCGTTGTGTAGTTCTGACGCGTTGTCAAACTGTTTCCAACCCATTTGTTTTACTTTCACACTGCATTGTTTTACCATTCAGAACGGGAAAGTGATGCATCCATTATATTAAAATAGACCCGCTATGTTCGCGTCATGCATGCGTTGCAGACACATTTTATGTTAAGTTAACTCTGAGCTGTGCTGTACATGTTATCTATATATGCTCACTTCATGCGCGATGGCTTCGCACGAAGCCATCGCTCACTGCGTTCGCTATAAAACGTCTTCATATTATTTTATATTTAGATTCCAACTAGGATTTTTATTGTGGACACAGGTTTTTTAATATAGTACATTGGGGTGGGGGCAGGGGGTCTGCTCAACAAAGTCAGTAGTATTGGGGTGAGAAAAGTTGTTGGTAGGTGTGACTTATAGTAGAGTGTCGGCATCTGATATATCCATTGAAAAAACGAATATCAGATGAAGACTCGAGATGATTGAGATCTGATTGTGTCCATCTGTTTTGGCGCATTTCATGCTTTTCACCATTGTATAGCTATCCTAATTTTGATAACTTCTACTACTCTGATGGCAATTTTCCATCTTTTATTATCTGTATCGCAGAGAAATTGGCGTCCAATATTCAGCAATTTTGGTGGACGATGTTGCTGTCTAAGTGAAATCATGAGACTTTGTCTATACAGAATCAGTTTTTTATCTGCCCATTAGCAAGATGCCATCTGGACAAAGATTTTATGACAGACGTAATAGTATTAATAACAACAGTAGTAGTTACTCAGCTAGTATTGAGCTGTGTTTCTTATTGTAGTTGTAGATTGATAAAATGGGAAGAATATGAAATAAATAAAAAGCATTGACACAGAATTGGAATAGATAAGGTGGCCTGGATTGACTCATACTGGCAGTAATCGCCCACTACAGGTATATGTACAGAGTACATGTATATGAGATCTGACTGTTAGGTGAGAAAAAGGATTAGATTTGACACTTTCGACACCTCTGCCCCGTTTTCTTATTTTCCCTTATTTATGCATCAGTTGTGGGATGTTGGCTGAAGACCGAGTAGTTGTCCGGAAGTGAAAGATTTACTGTGGCAGTTCACATAAATCTCAATTGTGGTATCGTATGAAACAATGCCATTAAATTCACTGACCGTGTCATTCGTGAAAACACATATAGATCTGATATGAAAATAGGTGGTGCCTATTAGAGAATGCAGGCATCAACTACGTCACAGCTGCCAGTGACGCTGTCGGTGGCTCCCTGGTTCACGATCTAGACTGTCTATAAATACGTTACCAATAATTGTAGAAACACACCAAGCGTTGCGGATATGTGACCAGGAACCAGGGCATCATTTTTGAGTGAGCGATCGCTCTCGCTCACTTAGCTCGCATAAATATAAAATCTGGTGAGCTATTAATTACTCGCCTTGGCACGAAAAAAAATTTGAAAACATTTTCCCAATGTTTAATCATATTTTGTCGACATTTAGATAGCTTGTGTTGCGCATGCATTACAGCATGCACATAAATCACATCAGTAATGTGCCCGTGCGGGCATGTCAATTGTCTGCATAATAAATAGCAGCGCATCGCGGATGACTGCTAACTTGTGAAGAGAAAATGTGAATCCAAGGTGTTGTTACACCACAAACATCCTGTACCGTTCAATCACTACTTGCTAAATCAACTACTCTGCATTTAGCCACCAGAATAAAATTTTTATACTTGATTACATGCCTCCATATGGCTATGACACTTCATCACACCCAGCATATGGACTATCGGGGACTGGCACCAGTCTATACACACTCCTCAGTGACACCTGTCCCTGCACATGTACGCGCATGTGCAGAGGAGCCCAACTAGGAAACAGACTCACTTTTCAAATATTTTGCAAGCAGATAGTTGGCTTAAAATCCAGTCTTTGTACTTCTTTACTGAATAGTCTTTCGCCGTAGTGCGTATTGGGCCAATGAAAATGCAGAATGGCAGCTTTTCGAGGAAAATATTAAACACGGCCGACCGTTATAAATTCTTTTAAGAAGTGAATACATCATTCTGAATTTTGATTGGATAATCATTTTACTTCTTCCTTGTGTTCTTAATTTTGATTGGCTAATTAGCCTAGAACGGCAGCGAATAGAAGAAACGTCGTAAATACAACAGATTTCTTTGATCAAATTAGATATTATGGAATTATATCGAACCACTCCTCGCTTAAAAACAGTTAAATATAGATTATTGACCGCTAAGATAATAATTATAATTATAGTGAGATAATTGAGCAAATATACGCAGAAATCTCGCTAATAAATTAGCGATATTCATTCGTTGTTACCAGTTTTCGTTAGTGCAGTTTTATTTTCTAAACTTCTGAGGGTATTTTGGATTTTTTTCCTGATATATTTCGTTAAGAATCGTGATTATATCATAAATATATGCGCAAGGATGGCCTAACTATGGCAAATTACCTTTAAGCATAGAATAATGGACAAGATAAATGATTAAATCGCTCCTTTCAAAATGAGAAATAAATAATGACATGATTTGAGGGCATGCTAATTCCAGTGAGGGCACTCAATTTTTGTTTTTAGCATGCCCTGAATGGCATTCACCTTAATATGTTAAGTTACAGCACTGCATGATGCGCTAGACACCGAAGCTGTCAGTCTGGGCGGTGCTCCTATGTAAGGAGGAAATTATGAAATACAATGCAATTTGTTTTAATTACTGGGACAAATTTGTACATGTAGGCCTATAGGGTCAAAATATCCTATATATGTATGCCCATATATCGTACATTTGAAGCTAATATTTCATCACGCTTGGAGGGCATTCTGGAAAATCCAGTCCACTCTATTCGCAACATCTTTTGCGTAGCCTACAGCATTTGGGCCAGTATAATTGCACCAGTCCAATGACATTATAAATTTTGTAGCGACATATCGCATCCATCCTCGTCATTGAGGAAAATACAAACAACAACGTTCTTAAGTACTTAACAATGACCGTGAATAACGTCGTAATAAAATATCATCCGCTAGATTTTTCAAATCGCGTTTATCCAGACATAAGATACAATAAACAAGAATTAAATTAAGCTATGCCCATGAGTGCACATTCCATCCTAGTGCGAAAGACATGATACTGATCCTTACATTGCATGTTACAATGCTAAATACATATATACGAAATTGACAGCCTTGGCATTCCACAACCTTAGGTGTGAAAAATAATACAAGACTCAACAATGCCTCATATTGCATTTCTATGTGCATAAATAGTCCTGAATAGACATTGCTTTTAGCTGCCCTGCTTGATACTAAATTAATTTTTTTACATTCTGAAGTTAAATGTCCACTAATTCATGATAGCAATATCACATAAATATTGGACATTGAAAGTGCGGAGTAGGTTGCCCTAAACCGGGGGAACACACGCATAATGATGTTGTAGCACGGATCGACCGGATTGGTACAAACCATCCCAGCTAAGCTGGATACGGGACGACCACTCGGCTACGTTCCAAGCACGCCCCCCTGAGTAGGATAGTATGCATGTATAAAGCCCTATGAGAGGTTTTATTAAAACGGCTAAGTCCGTAAGAGCGCGTCGCGCGCATGCGCACGTGTCAGCTTCCCTGGCAACACGTGTCAGTATTGGGAGAGAGTGTTTGCTTATAGTGTACCGAGTTGGTTCTGGTGATTTCTTCAAATCACACTAGTCTCGTCGTTCTTGGTACCATTCAGGACCGGAATGAAACGAGGATTTCAGAACTTTACCTTTTTAAAATCGGACCAGAAATGGCAGAGTTATTGTTAAATGGCTCACTTAAATTATTTTCAAAATACTGCTTTGACGTCGTAATCGCGTGTATGTATTAAATGAATGGGGAATGTGCTGTTCACGTGATCGCCACATCACAATTTATAGCTACACGCTGATTGACTACTACTGCTCGCCCCCTGATTGGCTGGAGCATCCTGCCTCTGATGTCACGAGTAGTATAAAAGGAGCCAGAAATCGAGAATCAAGAGCACTTCGGCGTGGAAGCCGATGCAGTCATCAAGACTGCTGGACCAGCGCAGTGTTAGACGTGGGAGAACTGCTGACTGTACCTGCACCACAGCAGTGCCTTTCGGAATTGAAATCTCCTGCGCCGGTGAGCAGTCTTGAACATCCGCAATTCAATTTTGGAAGCTCTCGGACAGCCATCCATGGGCAAATTAATTTAATAGAACTCTTGCGGATGGGCCTTGCGGGCCCGATGTAAATCTACAGGATGTAGAGCCGAGGTGATTCTTGGTGGATAACTCGCCGCATCTTCCGGACCACACTGTAAAGTGGTATCAAACTTCTGCGCAGCATGTCTTGTGTGTTAATTAACTTTTAGACCACAGTCTGGTGGGACTCTGCCTGGTGCGTCGCAAGAGCTATGCGACGTATCCCGCACTGTGTACCCAGTTTAATGTACATGCATGTTTAATTACCACTAGCCCTCTATGTTACGGGCAACTTTCAAACTACTGTCACCGGACGGAAACTTTATAACATACCGTGTAAATCTATGTATCAGTTATTCTGACTATCTAATGGACATCTTTCTATAACTTCTTCTTCACCGTCTTGAGAGTTAGCCGCATCAACAGTCTGCTTGCAGAAATCTTCCCTGCGACTTCGGAATCGTGCCATCTCACGCTACTGAGCTGTGGCGTATCCATTTCTGTGATTTATGAACTCTTACTGTACCGATGACCAATAGGTACTCAAATAACTATACTATTGTACTATTCATTATTTCCGTAATAGGTACTGATGACTAATAGGTGCCTACCCGGTCTTAAAGACAGCATTTTTATACTTTCTGTTTCTTGCTGTATATATTATCTTTATTTCTGTGTGCTCTCAACTAACGTAGCACCTGATATACTGTCAGCACTGTATTAGTTACGTATATGGCAAGTAGCGATCCTAGTTATTCTGTTTTATTTATATATAAAAACTCTAGGACGCAGTATGCTAGGAAATGCTATACAGCAACACTATATCCGCATCACTATTCTCCCTCAGCATCAGTTTTACACTGAGGTCACTGTTCATACTCATATTGCTCGAACCTGACATGTGGCTGACTAAACCTGGCTATTCTAGCTCGATAGGATAGGTTTAATGTAGTTAGGGACAATCTCTCCATAAGAGACACATTGTGTACGCCTCATTTCCGGCTGTAGTGGATATGTAACACCACACACCAGCTAGATTGTATAAATTGGCCAATTACCGTAGGGCCTCTTATTAATATCAAGTGATTCTCTTTCTATGCTCCTCCAGCTGCAAGGCTTAATAATTGTCTGGACTGCCAATCGAGACGTTGGCAGGATCCAACTGGGAAACTATTGGAGTTTCTGAGCAGTGATAACTAAGGTGTCGATTTACATACACTTCCCCAGTATCTTCGGATAACAGTTAGTTTAGATACCCCGCCAATGTACAAATGTAGGAAGCACTGCGAAAAGAAATTATATTATGTAAACCGGCCTGCAGTGCATCTCTGGGCATTCTGGAACTTAACCCTAATGGTAGGTGAAATGTTAATTCTGTAATGCACGGGTGACGGACGAGACACAGATCTCCATCCATCTCGGTATAGTGACTGGGTGAGGTCTTAGAACCCACCATGCCCTCACGGGAAGGTCACTAGGGATGGATATCTGTCTCTTACTCCCCACCATAAATACTATTGCGCTTTCTAAATTGCTTATGTGCACTGTAAATTGTCCTAGTGATGTTATATGTGGTGCAATGGTGACTGGATCGTCATATGATTTTGGAGCTGTCGCTCCGTAACATGTACGCACGCTGTTTTTCTGATGAAGATGCTATTAGGGGCGACCTTCGGGAAGCTGGACATCTTCGCCAGTTAGACATATATGTCAATAGATAGATAGGAATCCATGCCACTTGCGGCCAAAACTTGGAAACGTATCTTAGGTTAGACTTTATCAGAAGGCCAGCATAAATAAAGCGGCAACTACCAATTCAGTATTGGACCTACATAAGATGGTGACCTGTGAATTCTTCGGAAATCATCCGACCGGTCTTCACGTAAAACAGCGTGCATCATAATAATTATGGCTTCACTAGGATTGACCACTGCACTTAACTTTTTGTTTGAACAAAAGAGTTGCCCTTTTTGCTAGCTCTTTTCCTCCGCTTCTGCGTTGAAGGTATTTTCCGGTGACGGAGGCCCGCGCAAGGCACTTTCCTCTCACAACAATAATATTTTGTATGTGTTAGGGGTATAATTAGTTTATATTAAACTACTCAAGTAGCCTCGTTGCGATACTGCCTTGCGGGGATACCTCTGCAGGTTTACGAATCTGTGTGGTACCTTCGGTGAGCCCATGTAGAAAGAACACCAGGTGGTTCTGTGTACTGTATTATTTTTGCTGATTCACTAGCAAACGAGTAGCATTGTTTGTATAGGTTATTTACTTTAACAGTTGGGATGAGACCGTGATGTTCAATCTCGGCGGCAGTGGTCGCACGGCCCCACTGGAACGTGATCGTTCCACCGGCTCTAGAAGCCGGTTTTGTACCTTCCGGAGAATCGTGAAACGGGATCCGTAACCCCGAGAACCATAGCTAACCAGCCCTCTCGCGCATCCTGTACATGCAGTGCAACGAAGTGGAGCAACATCATGGACCAGTGCGTACCCCCGCGAGCTACAATGTCCCTCATGAATGGAAACTATGCTTTCTTAGTCGCAAGGTTTGAAGGTATATATAGTTTAGCCTGGTTCCCTGTCTCATTTTCTGTTGATTTTTTCCCCATTACACATGTACATGCTATATCTATGGACTCTTTCGATTGGCCTCGGGTTGCTTTACTAGTGTCGTGTTGTTGCCATAGTATGATTATGGCGTTTTTTAAATATAGTTGTAATTGTTAAATTTGTCATGTTTTTCCTGTTACAATTACATGTAGCTATTAAAAGGGCTTCACATTGCATACAAATGTCCTTAAAAACATTATAATTTGTATAGTTTGACAAATGTATGGATGTTTTAGCATTTATGCTGGGTATAAAAAAAATGATTTTTTTCCCAGCCAGGTGAAAAAAAAGAAAAATTTCACCCGGGAGATTTACAGGAAATGAAACTTTATTTTCTCCCTATATGAGCTAGAGGAATGATACTGGTATCAAGCCCGAAACAGGTTCATAAAATTTATTGACCACATCAGTCAGTACACGAAAGAAGCACATACATGTATGCAGTTTCTGAATTCTTTATGTCCATCATTGATTTCAGTAGGGGGACCACACAAGGTGGGGACATATACGGACTATCTGTAATTATCATGGAAACAGCCTGCGAATTACTGTAAAATATGAAAATTAAAATATAGCGCCAATTGTAATTCTTACAACAGCCATTTTCTCATAAAATGTCAAGAAACATTAAAGCTTTCAGTCTCGCAAATTCCTGTGACTGCAACGAGACTTTCTAGTTGACAAGTTTAGATTGGTTCCCAGTTCCTTCTGGTTCGCGGTTCCCTCTAGACTGACATCACTAGATAGCCATAACTACATCCAGGACATTACATACCGGGAACTTATCATGATTGAGTAGTATGTCTCTGAACATCATAAAAATTAGGTCTGTAACAAACATTCGTTGGTTCTGAAAATTGCAAACCAAGCATCAGTTTGCAGACCAAGAGAAGATGATTTTTGAAAGTTTAGCACTGAAATGACTGACTCGGTTATCGAGCCAGTCATTCCAGTGGTAAATTTTCAAAAATGGTCGTCTCTTGGTCTGCAAATTGACATTTCTCTAGACCACTGTAGAAGCCGCTTTTGGCTGATATACGTGTTAACGGGTTAATCAAATTAGTTACAAAATGCTCAGCATGATATTTTCTATGCCATATATAATTTGTTTTATCTGACTTGTCATGCCCATTCTATTCCCTATCCACTGTGCTTAAACATGTTTTACACTTTATCTGTCTAAAAGCTGTTTAGAAGGGAGACAAATACAGATCCCTCTGAATAGTTTAAAAGCAAGTTACATGTGTTTCAGTCAATTTCCTTTCAAAATACTCAACAGGGCCAAGCTTTAATGCCATGGAAATCAACACTGAAAATTCAGAATGATATAGACTGAATGATTTGTGGTGTTAACTGCCTTCTAGCTGCTCTGGCATGTCTGGTTATCTGCTCATTACAAAAAACTGAAGTTCACACCTTCCTGCTAGCTCACCTAGCAAAAAATATCCCAATGTGGATTGGGCCATCCATTCCACCAGAGCTTCAAGGCTGCTACAAGCTTTGGACAAATGTATGTTACAAACTGGTCAAGATACAGCTACAGATGGACAAATTAGAACTATCTATCTCCAGTGGGAAAGATTTGCCACTTTTACAAATAAATGGCCGGTACGTCCCATCCGCAGACGATTCTGAGTTCCAGAAAGAGTGGGAAAGACACATTAAAGACACTAGTCTACACTAGACTGGTCCACTTTTAGAACTGCTACGAACCCGCGCTAGCACCCTTACAGAACGTGTAAGGAGAGTTAAAGCAGGTTTCAGGGCCTAAGCAGAAAACAACGACGTGGCCCTTGAAGCTGAACGAGCAGTCCGGTCCACTGTCCTGAAAACTAAGGACAGATCCACCAGTCCACCCAAGCATCGACGAACAGAAGGCAAATTCCAGCCTAGACCTAGGCAACAGCAGCAAAAATGGCAAGGAGAGACGTCTTAAGAGAAACGAGAGTCCCACCCTACAGGACAGGACACAGAAGAAGAACAAGAACTTTGACACTTTGAATCAAGTGCTTAATCTGCTAAAAAGCTTCCAATGCTGAAGCCATGAATTACATTCAGACTATCAGCAATCAAAACAGCATTTTTTTTAAACTATAAAAAGGATTGTAATAAAGATTTTGCAAAGAACACAAACAAGAAACAAACATCCATCGAAAGAGAATTCTCTGCAATCTGCTCTGAGAAAGTAGTACATGTACTAGGACTACGATTTAGTCCTACTGTAATCGAACCGAACATGGCAAGATTACACTCAAATCTCAATAAATTCTTCAGGAGGTTACGCCTCAAACTACATTTTGAACACCCTCCATTTCCATGGGGTAATGATGAAACAAATCTTACAACGGTGGACACACAACCCCCACCACCGCACTTCTCCATATTCACTGAGACTTAAAACAAAAAATTCAAGCCACCCAGCAAATGGAGACCACCACCTGGGAATGACCATGTTCTTGACACCTTCATCAAGAAAGTCAAACATAATCTAAATAAGCTAAAACACCGCCGAAACTTCAGGGGCAACGTCACCCCCATCTGAGAGAAAACTAACACAAGAGTTAGCCAATGACAAATCAATTGTCATCAAAAAGGCTGATACGGGACAAGCCACAGTTATACTAAATGCATATGACTATAAAGCGGAAGCACTCAAACAATTAAGAAACACGCGCTATTATATATTGGTCAAGGAAAACCGTACCACAAAACATGCCGAAAAAGTGGAAACTGCCATCACAGGTTTAGTACTGAAAGGGGAGATAACGCGTGACAGTGCTAACGGACTATGGGTAGATAACCCACGTACTGCGCGTTTTTATCTACTACCAAAAATCCACAAGCAAACCACAAAGCCTACACCAGGCAGACCAATTATAAGAGGCAATGGCTGCCCTACTGAACATATCAGTAGCTTCATAGATGAACACTTGAAAATTCATCTTCATGCCATCCCTTCATACATCAGGGACACTATAGATTTCATCAATAAACTAGAAAAATTTGGCAGATTACCCGACCACACAATCCTAGTCACCAAGGACGTCATCTCACTTTACACCAACATCCCTCACTCTGAGGGACTCAGAGCAGCCGCTCAACATATCCGAGAATTCGGTATGGCCGGCGATCTTACACCTAGGTCACAGCTTAATCTATTTATAGTACTGAGATGTAATAATTTTGAATTTAATGCCCAACAATATGCCCAAACTGGAGGGATGGCAATGGGCACCAAAGTAGCACCAACATATGCCATCATCTTAATGGCCCAACTGGAGAAAAAACTACTCTCTAAATCACCACACAAACCGGCTCTCTATCTATGCAACATCAGGGCTGGTGTCAATTCCTCATGAAAGGAATTGATTCAATGCCAATTCCGTTGCTTTTTGTCAATTCCAATTCCTCCCAAATACAAAAGGAATTAATTCCAATTCCAATTCCTTTGAAAAGGAATTCATTCTAATTCGATTCCTTTTCATAAACCTGGGGTCTGGAGAATGTACAATGAACTGAGTCAGGATAGCAGTTAAGAAATTAATAAAATAAGTTATAAAGCTTTAGTAAATTTACATGTGTTATTATAATATGAGTTATCTCCCTGTGGTGAATGTAAACAGTAACGTGTTAATGACATACATGTACATTTGTATTTGACATTGTATAAAAATATTACTTAATGAAATGAAATTAATATATTCATATTGGAATGTGGTTTCAACAGTTAATGTAAATTATGTATGAAATTGTATAGGAAATTTGCTAATTATTTTGAAAACAATTTGACTGATTAGCAGCAATAAGTTTCAGTTAAATTGTTTTCAGATTTACATAGGATATAGACATTACTAAACAATGTTTAATGAAATACAGCTTTAAACTCATTTTTTGGATCGCCCTTAATAAACATCTTTCATGACTATAAATCTTTCCTCCAGTACTGAAGATGTGCTCCTCCATTGGGGCTGATGAAGCAGCTATTTCAAGATAATGTCGAGCTAGTAATTTCACTGGGAAATTAAAAAAATATTCTTATCTTGGTCTGTAAATGGACACTCACTAAGCAAAAATTTAGATTTTCTTTAGAATTTCATTCAGTGCTTGCATGACTAGCAATACATATCAGATACACTAATGACTATGACAATACAACTTACTTGACATTTAAGTCCAAGGATCTGAGGTGAGAATTTTCACACATAGTTATAGTAAATGCAGGGCATAGAGCTACATGTACACCAGAGAGTTAGCAGACATTATCATTGAGTCATTTCAGTAATTAACCTACATCTCAACTTCACAGTGACTAAAACGGATATGTTGAATATTTTAAAAATAATCATTGGTGCCTAAAGTAGCACTAATTTTCAATTAAATTAATTTTATAATAATTTTGCATCTCACATTTCTCTGCTTCAAAGCAAGTTTCTGACAATTCAGAATGGAATAGGTTCAGTAGAAAGACAGAGTCATAGACAGTTCAGGATATCAGAGCAAACAGTCAACTATAATGAAATGAGTGAACCTAGCATTTACTACTTTAAACTAAGAAATGCCTTCAATAGACAATAATACTTTAAAGGAAACTAATTTCATTTCAAAAGTTAATCTTTTATGTTTACTTAACCATTCTGTGTAGAGAACTATACAACTATAATATTCTCTTGCAAAAGCTTGCCATATATAAATTTGAAACAGGATCACTAAAATGGTTTTCGTCATATTTAACCGATAGGCAGCAATATGTCTCAATTGCTGGAAAGATCTCTAAACATGTATCAACCCACATCGGAGTCCCGCAAGGATCTGTATTAGGTCCACTCTTATTTATCTTATATATTAACGACCTTCCACTCTGTACATCTAGTAATATAGATATGTATGCCGATGATACTACTTTACATGTTAACAGCCGAAGCACCTGAAATACAAGAACAGTTAACAAAAGATATGAAATCTGTACAGAAATGGTGTTTAAATAACAAAATGTTGCTTAATGAGGATAAAACTAAACTGATGATGCTTGGCACTAATCACAAATTGAAGAGCATAACAACAGATATTGTAATACCTACTGAAAATGGAAACTTAAATACTGTAAAATCTGATAAACTCCTTGGCCTACACATTGATAGTACACTCTCATGGCAAGAACACATAAGTAAAATCTGTAAAAAAAGTCTTCCATAATATACATGTTGAAAAAGAACAAGAATTATATGAATGTTGAACAAAGGAATCTATTCTATAAAGCTTACATCCTTTCACATATAGATTACTGCTCTCTCATCTACTATCATTCAACTGATACATTAGTATACCAGCTGGAAAAACTACAAAAGAGAGCAGCTCGTATAATACTAGATGCCCCTTTTAGAGAACCAACTGAACAACTGTATAAACAATTGAATTGGACTACATTGGCTAAGAGAATAAACTTCAAAACAAATAGCATGACTTATAAAGCCTTAAATGGCCTTACTCCAAGTTATATTAAGAACTTGTTCAAATATGTAGAAGATACACATTCCCTTAATTTACGTTCAAAAACCTTTGGTCATCTACATCTTCCAAAATTTAAATCTTGCTATGGAAAAAAGAGTTACACATATAAAGCAGTTCAACTCTGGAACGCATTACCTCAAAGCATTACACAATCTCCGACTCTATCATCATTCTATCATAATATTCAGAAGTATATGAATTCACATTAACCCTTTAATGAAAAATTTTGTCAAAATAAATCGTGACTGTCTATTTGCAGGTCGGGTGAAGACTGTTTCTGAAAATTGACTCCTGGAATGGCTGGTTCGGTTACCGAGTCAGTCATTCCAGTGGTAAATTTTCGGAAATAGTCTGCACATTTCTCAAGACCACTGCAGGGATCAGTTTGGGTCGGCTTCGTCATAAAATGGTTAATATACTAAATAACTGAATACTCAGTATTATGGATTCAAGGGAGATAACTGTTGAAAATTATATTTTAAAAGTCATTTCTTCCCTGGACATATCCAGTGAGTTAATGGAAACTTGTTCATATTAATGTATATATGTAATATAAAATGTGTGAGTGAGTGAGTCATGAGTGAGTGAGTGAGTGAGTGAGTGAAGGAGTGAGTGACTGACTGAGTCAGTGTGTGCGTATATGTATAAGTGCATTTATGAGTGTTTGTATGTATGTGTTTGCTGCTTATTTAACTGTATATAGTTTATTGTGTTTGGGAGGGCCTCAGGAAGATCAGTTTACTGATGATATACCCTCGATAAATAAATAAAATAAAGATTATTATTATTATTATTATTATTATGAAAGCTGAACACTGAATATTTAAAAACTAATATTTTTAAACTAATTTTACTTGAACATGTTGCTGCAATAGGCAGCAACAGCTCCCAGTCAAAGCAGTTTCAAAATATTCAGCAGAACATGCTGTGGATTATAAAGATCAAAAAGAATAAAATAAGCAAAATACAAAACAACATGTACATTGTAGATGAATACTACATTATAGTCACAGTTAAATCTAAGAGTATATAAAAAATAAACTAAAGTAATTGGTAAAAGAACTGTCAATTACCAATTACTTGAGCAAAGTTATTGATTCCAATTCCATTTCCTCAAAACTTACCCAAAGACCAATTCCCTATCAATTCCTGATGAAAGGAATTAAATTACCACCGATTCCAATTCCCAATTCCAATTACTCCAGCCCTGTGCAACATCGATGACATTTTTATGATTTGGACATCTGGTCAACAAAAACTAGATGAATTCATCACATCACTCTATCAAATTCACTGCCGAACAATCCGTGGCCAAAGTGAGCTTCCTGGACACTTATGTATGCATTGATACAGACCGTACAATCAGATTCGACCTGTACTGTAAACCCACAGACACACATGGATACCTTCACTATCAATCCGCACATCCCCACTCTACCAAAAATTCCAACCCATATGGACAATTCCTTCGACTACGCAGAATCTGCAGCAAGGATATTGACTTCCACACACATGCCCTTGAACTCATTGGAAAGCCTGTACACACTCAAGATTTGATCTACTAGTACCCAAGACTAAAAACTTGGAGAAAAACATGTCAGGGTTCGTACTGGTCATGGAAATCCTGGGAAGTCATGGAATTTGAAGATATAAATTCCAGGCCTGGAAAGTCATGGAAAATCAGTGTTTTTTATCATAGGTCATGGAAAAGTCATGGAAAATGGTAATCATGTAAAATAAAAAGAAACCTGTTGGAATAAATCACCTCTATGCAATAAAAATTATTGTAACAACTTATCAAAATAAAGGCTGTCGCAAGAGGCAATATTCAGCCATTTTGCAGAATAATTGCAGATTTTATTTTTAGGGTTTGTCATAAACACAAGTCTCCTAGATATTAATTCTTGGAGGTCATGGAATTTTTTAATTTTGGTCATGAAAAGTCATGGAATTTCAAACACAGAAAGGTGTCTGAACCCTGACATGTATCTCATGCATTATGGACTTCCACATTCAAAGCCATAAAGCAAAGAAAATCATCCAAAAGAACTGGGAACTGCTAGAAAGCAGCCTCAAATGCAGAAGCACATTCGCCACACTACCCATGGTTGGCTATAGAAAAAAATCCCACTTTCAAAGACACCCTTGTTTCAGCCAAGTTTGATTTTCCCACCAAAACAGGATTCCAAGGAAAAACTCCTGAACCCTATCTATCCATGCACCAGGAAAAAATGTTTTTTCTGTCACAAAATGGACAGTAAGCATGGGTTCACAAGTACTCACACAGGCTTAAAATATGGATGTAAATTGAAGACATATTGTGACACCCGCAATGCCATATACTTACTCACATGCACAAACAGTGTGGGTGAAACAAAACGTGAGTTTCACTTACGAGTGAAGGAACACTTACGGGACATTAAAAAGCACAAAGATACCCCTGTTGCACAACATTTTAATTTGTCCAATCACGATGGACAGAATGTGTACTTCAAAATTATACACGTTCTCCCTCACAACCCTGAGGACTCAGATAAAACTTATATTAGAAAAGAACAAGAGAAATACTGCTGGATACACCAACTCCATACGCTGGATCCTATAGGGATCAATCATGCAGACTGGTGATTCCAAAATCTGAGTTGTTTTTATTCTTAAATAATTGATCGTGATTACTCAAAGCAATAATCTCGTAAGCCTACTGCTGTGACTACATGTACATGTGCAAAATATTTTTTAGTCACAACACAGCTATATCAAATGTTAGCTTAATGGTACATCTGATGAAGAAAATCAAAATATCTTCTCGTCCATTTGCAGGCCAAAGTCTGGTTATTGGGCTACATGTAATCATTCCAAGTCTGCAGTCATAAATTTTAAATAATAGTCTTGATTTACAAATTGACATTTCTCAAGACTACTTCAGAGGCCAGCTTTGGCCAACATGACCATTAAATGCCTAAGTTATTTAACTATTAAATTTATTCAAGAAAATCTAGATTTTCTGATAGAAAATGTCCATTTGCAGACGACAAGAAGACTATTTTTGAAAATTTACCACAGGAATGACTGGCTCAGTTATTGAGCCAGTCATTCCAGTTGGAAATTTTCAAAAATAGTCTGTCTGCAAATGGAGATTTCTCAAGAACACTGTAGAAGATGTTTTTGGCTGATATGAGTGTTAAAGGGTTAAACCATACACTACATGTATATTCTTGTACTGTATGCTTCAATTGGATTTATTTCCTGTCATGTCTTGTTTTCTTTTCTTTCTATCTTTAGATATGTCAAGCCGAAAAACACCAAGCGATTTTCTGAAGCAAATTATTGGCCGACCAGTGGTTGTAAAGCTTAATTCAGGTGCCGATTACCGAGGTGAGAGTTGCAGAGTAAATTTTTAGCTCGCCTGTTCAGCGAAAAGAAGAGCTTATGCGATACCATGCACATCGTCCGGCGTTGGCGGCGGCCAATTTTGGTTACGTTTTGCGTTTAGCTCTGCTATGGCAGCAATCTTATCAGGCATACAGCCACCAAACTTGATATACAGCCTTATTACTATATATATATTACTACAATCCATTTATAACATTATCCCCTACATTTTCCACGCTGCCTTGGGGATGATTATACCTATGGACAAGGATGTGCATGACACTTTTGGAATTTTGTAACCCCCCCCCCCCCCCCGTCTAGGCCCTGGGGTCAAAATTGGCAGTAATTATTGATTGTAATGCAACTCCTAAACCATTTCAGATAGAAACTTTAAACTTTGGGGATGATTACATATATGGACAGGGATGTGCATGACACTTGGAATTTTGGTATGCCCCCCCCCCCCCCCCCAGGTCAAGGCCCTTGGGGATGAGGAATATGGGGTCAAAAATTAAAATCTTTCCAACGGTGGTCATGTTGCATATCATTTTCAAGCCAATGCTTAGTAGTCTACAGTACAAGGAAGTATTTTGATCTTGGGTCGAACTGAGGGCAGGGGGCGTGGTCAAAAGTGGGCACCAATCAACTGTAATGTAACTCCTCCTAGACCATTTCAGATAGAAATTTGAAACTTTGGAGATGATTGCACATATGGCCAGGGATGTGCATGACCCTGTTGGAATTTTGGTCTGACCCTTCCCCCCCCCCCCCCCCCCCCCCCCCGATTTCAATTATATTTGGCAGGAAGCATCCTTAGGGCATGGGGATCTAAGTTTGTTCAAAGGAAGACGATCGGCCAATTTGGCCGGTGGCCATCTTGGATTTTGGCCGATTTTGAGAAACGTATTTAACAATCTCCGAAACCACTTGGGGGATCGATTCAAGACTGATGAAATATCATCTAGAGCAAGAGCTGAACCAAGTTTGTTCAAGAGAAATTAATCGGTCAAATAGATATGGCGGCCATCTTGGATGACTTAGTTTTCCTGAAAACAACTTCTCCAGAACCGCCGAATGGATAAGGCAGAAATTTGGCAGATATGATTAGGGACTAAGGGATATTAAAGTTTGTTCAAGAGAAGTTAATCCGTCGAAAAATATGGCCCCCTCCTGGACCAATCAAAATGTAGCACGTTTGGAGGCCATTTTGGATTTTTTATTTGATGGATTTTGAGGCCGATATTGGTTTTGTAGTTGTTTTGTGGTATTCTGTTCACAAATTTGCAATTTTCAAAACTGTCTGATAAACGGTTTAACGACCATCTTGGATCATTTTCCCGCCAAAAGCTCCCATATTAAAGCAATGGGAAATTTTTAATGATATGATTAGCGTCTAAAGGCCATTAAAGTTTGTTCAGGAGAAGTTTATCTGTCAAAAAACATGGCTGCCGTTGGCCAATCAAAACATAGCATGTTAGTGGCCATATTGGATTTTTTTATTTGATGGATTTTGGGGCCGAAATTGGTTTTGTATGTGTTTTGGGGTATTCTGAACCCATCTTGTTGATAAAGAGCATTCTAGTTAGCTCACCTGGCCTGAAAGGCCAAATGAGCTTATGTCGTGGCGACCATCCGTCGTGTGTCCGTCCGCCAACTTTTCCTTTAAAATTTGCAATTTTCGAAACTGTCGGATAAATGGTTTGATGGCCATCTTGAATCATTTTCCTGCCAATAGCTCCCCATACTAAAGCAATGGGAAATTTGAAATGTTTTCTCGAGAACTGCTGGGCCGATTTCAATTATATTTGGCAGGAAGCATCCTTAGGGCATAGTGATTCAATTTTGTTCAAACGAAGCCAATCGGCCAATTGGGCCAGCGGCCATCTTGGATTTTGCCCAATTTTTAAAAACGTCTTTAAAAATGTTCTCCGAAACCGCTTATGGGATTGATGCAAACCTGATGAAATATGATTTAGGGCAAGAGCTGAACCAAGTTTGTTCAAGGGGACTTGATTGGTCAAATGTTTCGCCGGCCATCTTGGTTGACCTAGTTGTAGTGAAAACAACTTCTGCAGAATTGCTGAAGGATTGGTCCGAAATTTGGTAGATATGATTAGGGACTAAGGGCTATTAAAATTGGCTCAAGGGAAGGTGATCCGTCAAAAAACCTGCGCTCCATGGGTCAATCAAAATATAGCATGTTTGGCGTCCATATTGGATTTTTTTATTTGATGGATTTTGAGGCCGAAATTGGTTTTATATGGTTTTTAGCTCACCTGGCCTGAAAGGCCAAGTGAGCTTATGTCGTGGCGACGGTCCGTCGTGTGTCTGTCCGTCTTTCAACTTTTCCTTTAAAATGACCTCAAGAACCGCTGGGACCATTTAGATTATATTTAGGCAGGAAGCATCCTTAGAGCATAGGGATCCAACTTTCTTCAAACGAAGCCAATCGGCCAATTTGGCCAGCGGCCATCTTGGATTTTGGCAGATTTTTAGAAACGTCTTTAAAAATCTTCTCCGAAACCGCTTGAGGGATTGAAGGGTACCTCATGAAATATGATCCAGGGCAAGAGCTCAACCAAGTTTGTTCTGGGGAATTTGATTGGTCAAATTGTTCGGCGGCCATCCATTTTGTTCAAATGAAGCCAATTGGCCAATTTGGCTGTTGGCCATCTTGGATTTCGGCTGATTTTTAGAAATGTCTTTAAAAATCTTCTCCAAAACCGTTTGAGGGATCAATTCAGACCTTATGAAATATGATCTATGGTAAGAGCTGACCCAAGTTTGTTCAAGGGAGCTTGATTGACTAAATGGTTCAGCGGCCATCTTGGATGACTTCGTTTTCGCAAAAACGACTTGTTCCCCAGAACCACTGAAGCGATCAGGCCGAAATTTGTGATATATGATTAAGGACTAAGGGCCATTAAAGTTTGTTCAAGAGAAGTTGATCCGTCAAAAATTGGCTGGTTTAAAATGTCTAAAAATCTCCAAAACCGCTTGGGGGATCAATTCAAAACGCATGAAATATCATCTAGGGCAAGAGCTGCACCAAGTTTGTTTCAATGGAACTTGATTGGCCGAATGGTTTGGTGGCCATCTTGGATAACCTATTTTTTGCCAAAATGATTCCAGATCCACTGAGCGGATTGGACCGAAATTTGTGAGATGATTAGGCACTGAGTGCCATTAAAGTTTTTTCAAGGGAAGGCACTATGTCAGAAACATGGCTGCAGTGGACCAATCAAAATGTAGCGTGTTTGGCGGCCATATTGGACTTGCAAAAATGTCCACAACCTCATTTAGAAGACTATTTCTAAACCACTCACCAACAATTGTGACAAAAATGCATAATGCTCCAGGTGAGCGATACAGGCCCCTTGGGTCTCTTGTTTTATATATTCTCCTTCGATCAATACTCGCCATTCTATTACTTCTGATACAAGCTATCCTGGATAGCTGGCCCTAGGACTATAGATTTAGTACGCTTTACCGACTCCTGGAACCGGGTACTCGGCTCCCAACTGCGGAGTACCCGTTTGCCATGAAGCTCATTCTTGTTTGCATAGCAGCAAGAGCTACATGCTTTTTTGTGCGGTTGGAGTCTTAAGTTTCTAAGTCTTTTTCTGTGTAATTGTGATAGCTTTGTGCCCTCTCTAAGGATTATGTTGGATTACCATGGATGGAGCCGATGATAACCAGGTTGTATAATTCCATGTTATTCCATAGTTAAAAGACTTAGGTCTTCAAATTTTGTTTCTAATTTCTGACCCCGAATCTGGGACATGTGTTAACAACGAAATATGCCAGATTGATCGCCTTCCTTTAAACCCCAACAGGCGATCGGCAGATATGAAATAAGGTGTTGGCTTTATGGTGTTTTAACACGAAAATCGGCTGACGTCGTTCTCCGTAAGATCCGAGAGGTGACGTCACACCCGTGTTGTCTCAGATTTTTATGTGAAGAAAATGTTTCATTAATTCATTCATCTGATTCTGGGTGCTGCATACTTTATTGGTACCAGAAAAACTTTGGAATTTTCAAGTTTTGCGTGTTATCACGATCTGTTTGCAATGATTGGTGGTTTCAAAATTCTTGATTTAGATGTGTGGTCTGCGGTTTTACCGTGTGCTACAGCAGTTTGTTTACATTTTGTTGTTTCTTCACATATCGTTTTGGCCTTCGTTAGGAGTATAATTTATATTGATTAGTAAATATACCCCGAATGCTATGCGATATGATTCCTGGTTCCGTTATACATCCTTGAGGATCAGTTTATGGGTGTATTATTGCCCGCTTCGTTCTTGTCGTCATAATCAATGCGATCTTTGCTGTAACGTTGCGGGGTGGGGTGCGGGAGGGTTAACAGTTAATTTATGATCAAAATATTTGAAAATTAATTGTCTGCCTTCCATTCCTGTTTCGTTCCGCTTGCTTATTGTAGGTTTGTGCTTATTTATAGGCCAAGCCAGCCCCATAAATTCGTGAGGGTTCTATTCAAGGACCATGTCTGTTTCCGTTGTACCAAATGTAATCTTGACAGTAGGTGTAACGTTTGTGCAGTGTGGTCGTCCGACATGATGGTTAAGTTCCTTGCCCAGAAGGACTTGGCAGGGTCTATGCAGGGTCAGGCGGTCTGAAAGGAAATCGTGGAGCATCCGTTTCGTCCCTTGGGGGCGTTCCACGTCTGCAACAGGAGGTGGCTGAGATGGCACCGCTGGCGTGGTTTGGTCCTGCTATGCACCCTTGCCACGGTTCTTCAACCGTTACGGGTCAGCACGGTTTTCCGTGCGGGCCTACTCCATGAACTGGTGTTTTTCATGGGGTGGCAGCGGAACCGTACGGTACCAGAGTTCCTGGCATATCAGCAATGGCTCCTAGCCGGGAGGCCGTTGATGGTAGGGCCGTGAATACGTCAACGGGTGACATGTTCACGGGAGTGTCCTCCTCGGAGACAGACTGGTCAGAGGCTCTGGCTTGGCTAGCCAGGGTAGACCCGTCTGTGGTTTCGACCACGGCCGAGGAGGATGCACCCCGTCCATCGGTGGCATCGATTAGGACAGGGATCTTTCCTGCAGCCCAGAGTGCTGGAGCGGGTGGCCCTGCCCCGCGCTGGTGGACAAGGCTCAGGTACACCAAGACGAAGTCCTGTCCCTATGCGATGAGGGGGTGAGGGCGGCAATGAGTGCTGTCAACCATTCTTATCGCCTACTTCAGTCGGTGTGGACTGAAGCGGGAGCAGGCCACCCTGTAGCACCTTCATGTGTTAATGACGGCATGGTGCTGTCTATGGAAGCATTGGCAAGGGTGCAAGCGCGTCTAGGAGGCAGATGGTCCTTGACCATATGCGTCCAGCTACTGCCGTTAGGGAGCATCTTCTTGGGATGCCCCTTACTGCCCCTAGCATCTTTACTGGCCAAGCGCGGACCATCTTAGAAGACACGGACAACATCGCGCAGAATCGGTTAGCGGTTAATCTGCAGCTGGAGCTAGTGCGTCAAGCGCACGCACTAGGGGCTGTAGCCAAGCCGCTAACCGGGCAACGTTCTAAGAAGCAGAAGAAGCACAAAAGCAAGGTGAAAGCTAAGCCTAGTGCTGCTTCTGCTTCTACTGGGTCTTTTCAGCCGCCTCAGGCGAAGAAGGTCATGACGGTTGTGGAGGCCCCTACCCTCCCCAATGTTGCTCCTGATCGCTGGTTTTTTGCTACCTTCAGAAGCAAACCTGACACTTCGTTTTGAATGGCTTCTAACTTGTCTGGTTCCCTTGGTATGGGTGTCTAGACAGGTGCCAAAAGACAGATTCTGTGGTGGAAAATCCCACCACTCCGGCATGTACCCCTGGAATAACCATCCCACGACCAGACTGTCTGACGTCACACCTCGCCAAGCCTCGATGAAACGCATGAGCCTTCTACCCACTATAGACACATCGACGCCTAGTGCGGGTGTCGATGGTTATCCCAGGGGTACATGCCGGATTGGTGGGATTTTCCACCACCGAATCTGTCTTTGGGTCCTGTCTGGACACCCGTACCAAGGGAACCAGACAAGTTAGAAGCCATTCAAAACAAAGTGTCAGGTTTGCTTCTGAAGGGAGCAATAAAACCAGCAAACCGGAACACTCCAGGCTTCTATTCAAACATGTTCCTTATCCCCAAGAGCACAGGGGGATGGAGACCCGTACTCGATCTCAGGCCATTAAATTGGTTTATCCATACGCCTTGGTTTTAGATGGAAACTCCGAGGTCGGTAATGGCAGGATTGAGGAAGGGAATGTGGTGTGTATCGATCGATCTGAAAGATACATATTTCCACATTCCAATGAACAGGAGTTGTCACAGGTTTCTGAGATTTGCGTTTCAGAATCAAGGGTGGGAGTTTGTAGTCCTCCCGTTTGGCCTGTCGACACCTCCACGGGTTTTCACCAGAGTGGTCCTTGCGATGACGGCGTTTCTCAGAAAAGAGAATGTGGCGCTTCACACCTACATAGACGACTGGCTGATCAAAGCAGATACATCAGCCAGGTTAGAGGTGGCTACTGCTCTGACTCTGAAGTTACTTTCAGATCTAGGCTGGATAGTCAACAAGGAGAAATCCGAGTTGACACTCACTCAACGGTTCGTTTATTTAAGGATGCGATTCGATCTCGAGGAGGGCAGGGTTTACCCGTCAGAGCCCAGAGTGGTGTCTCTGTTAGCCATCCTCAAGAGTTTTCGATTGGGAAACCACATTCAGGTGAGGCGGTTTCTTCAGATGCTGGGCATGATGGTCTCCATGGAGCAGGTAATCCTGTATGCTGCTCTGATGCGAAGACCTATCCAGTTGTGTTTGATCTGATGTCTCTGTGGAAACAGAACAGAACCCCTGTCAGAGCTGGTGCCAGCTTTGGAGCCAATAATGTCGCATCTTGTATGGTCGAAAAAGCGTAAGAATCGCCTAGATGGGGTTTCGCTGCACCTACCCCACCCCTAGCTGTCCGTGTACACGGATGCATCGCTGGAGGGATGCGGGGCCTGCCTGGGAGAACACCAGGTCTCGGGCACATGGACTCGCCAAGAGAGCCAGCTGCATATCAATCTGTTGGAAATAATGGCAGTGGAACTGGCATTGGAAAGGTTTCTTCCAAACGTCAGGGGCAAGGCGATATTGATACGGTCGGATAACTCGACAGTAGTATCATACATAAATCGCCAAGGCGGGACCAAGTCACGCACACTATGTATGAAAGTGTGGCACTTAATTCAATGGTGCAGGAATTACTCGGTTGTTTTAAAAGCAGCTCACATTCCTGGGCGATTGAGCATTCTGGCAGATGCTATGTCTCGGAGACAGAGAATTCTGCCTACAGAATGGTCTCAACCCTCCAGTTCTTCACAGGATCTTCGAGCATTGGGGCAAACCCAACGTGGACTTGTTCGCCACAAAGGAAAATGCTCAAATCATGACTCATGTCTCGCCGATTCCAGATCCAAATGCCGTCGATACAGACGCTCTGGCGATAAGCTGGAGAGGGATGCACGCTTACTCGTACCCACCCACCATTCTTCTGCCGAAGATATTGGTAAAGATCAGGGGGGAACTGTGCCTGGTCCTACTAATTGCGCCATGTTGGCCCAGCAGGGCGTGGTTCACGGATCTTCTAGATCTGCTGGTGGACAATCCAGTGCAGTTACCCACGATTCCGAACATAATCTCCCAGGCCAAAGGACGCTTTCTACACGAGCGTCCCGAAATGTTCAAATTGACTGCGTGGATGTTATCAAACAACGTTCCACGTCGGAAGGCTTTTCTCGACAAGCTGCGAATTTCATCGCAGCTGTGAGAAGGATGTCAACCTTCAAGTCATATAACAACAGGGTTAACAGATTTGCAGACTGGTGTGAAGGAAAGGGTATTGATACCTTTCAATCCACTATTCAGCAAATAGCAGACTTTCTCTGTGAGTTGTTCTTTTCAGGACTAGCTCCTGTCACAATTGCTGGATACAAGTCCGCTTTGGCATCAGTTATCCCTTATCTAGCCAACAGGGAGAGTCCAGAGGTGGCCCAGTTGAATGTGATGGTGAAGGGAATGAGCAATCTCCGACCTAGACAACCGGTAGCCATTCCAGCCTGGAGTCTATCTTTAGTGCTTAATGTACTGGCCAAGCACCCTTTCGAACCGTTGCGGTCGGCTAGTCTAAGGCATTTTTTCTATTGGCAGCTTCCTCAGCTAGAAGGCGCAGTGAGATCCATGCACGTTCAGCAGAAAGGGACCAATTTACTGTCTCCGGAGAGGGTCTGCGTCTACTGCCAAGAGCAGAGTTTATGTCAAAGAATCAATCTTTTAGATATCCCGGCAAACCGATCATTATACCGAAACTAACTAGGTTTGATCGTGATGCCAGTGTCTGGTGCCCAGTCCGTGCTTTGACTAAGTACAAAAAACGGACAGACTCGTTACGGTCGAATGATAGCCATCTGTGGATCTGCCATAAGAAGCCATATGGCGCCGCATCCATGGATTCTATCTCTCGGTGGGTAGTCGAATGCATTCAGACTACCCATGAGATTGCGACTGGTCACCAGGTGCAATGCGCAAGGGCACACGATGTTAGAGGAATAGCCGCCCTTTACAATGGTGTTCCGTTAGAGGACATCATGGCTGTTGCACAATGGCACTGTGAGTCCTCTTTCACAGATTACTATATGAGGGATGTGTCAGACTCCGCCAATCCACTCGCTTTAGCTGTTTTGAAACGATAGTTATACGACCACACTGCTCTTCTCCCTTTTTTGGCATTTGTAAGAAAGAATTAAGAAGCAGACATGGTCGAGCAAGAGGATGTCAACCAGATTGTGTCACTGATGGCCGGACAAGTGAATGGTTGGAGGCTCCACGTCTGAAATCCAAATATCATGAGGTAATTCAAGATTGAGAGTTTTTTGTATTATGTCTATATATCATGTTCATTCATCTTATATATTCATGCTCATTCCCAGGCTAATATATGTAAAGAGCAGTTAATCCTCTTGGCATATTTGTGTTTCAGGCGAGATGCATGTTCGTGAGTCCTCTCCCTTTTCTTAGGAGAAAAAATGGGGTGGGGGGGGGGGGGGTGGGTGGGGTGGCAGTGATGCGAATAATTCAGTTCCATTAACTTGATGGTCCTTTTAGGTCTCCATTAATCAAGTTTAAGTCTAGCTCTGTCTCCAAGGGGCAAAAGTAGCAGTTGATGACTGCCCCTTCCCACCAGGTTACTGTCTAAATCTGGTGTATATCAGAAGTAATAGAATGGTGAGTATTGATCGAAGGAGAATGAAGGAAATTTCAATTTCCCTTTCTCTGAGATCTAGCAATACTCACCATTCTATTACGGACCCAGCCTCCCAGCCCCACGGAGGCAAGCCATGGGTATCTCTTGTTTGGTGGCTATGCAAACAATATGAGCTTCATGGCAAACGGGTACTCGGCAGTTGGGAGCTGAGTACCCGGTTCCAGGAGTCGGTAAAGCTTACTAGGTCTATAGTCCTAGGGCCAGCTATCCAGGATAGCTTGTATCAGAAGTAATAGAATTGTGAGTATTGTTAGATCTCGGAGAAAGGGAAATTGAAATTTCCTTCGATCATAATAATTAACCTTTTGCAAATGACCCTTATATGTAGAATTATATCAACAGGCGAGCTCCGTGGTTGCAAAATCACAATTCTGGTTATTAAATAAATGAATGGGAGATAGGAATTTCTGACCTACATGTCTATATAAGGTATTTTACTACAATAACTACTGCTTCATATACATGTGTGAAAATTGTTGCGGTTGCGGTTGACGACTTGACATCAAGGTTGTTACATGTACTTGCTACATGTATATGTAGATGTAAATACATTGTACATTGTAAAGGGTTTTGTAACATGACAACTGCTCATGTCTGATCGAGTGTAGTTGATTTCTATCAAAAATCTAAACTGATACATGTGTACATGTAGCCTACAGTCCACATTAGAATTTCGAATGTGTAAGGAAGTACGGTTTCAAAATGCTTAACAAAAAACGTAAACACGCAAATAAATATAGAGATCTGGTCGATTTTTACGGCCTTTTATAGTGGATGGCAAATGAATATTCAGTGTAAAATGCATTTTGATTTGTCATGTCTCGATCAATTGGAATCTGTCTCGGCCAAAAAATTTCACATCAGAAACTTCATAGGGTGGTTGGACTCGGTGTTGGGAAGAAATCTATCGAAATCGACGATGATCCGAAATCCAAGATAGCCGCCAGCCACTGGTGGCCATCTTGAAAATTGGTTACCGTTTGTCGGATCGCATTGAAACCTCATAGGGTGGTGGGACTAGGTTGTCTTCTTTTGGTGGCCAGCTCGGCTATCTGAAAATATCCAGAAAATTGGCTAAAAGAGTCCTCAATAACTACTCAGTCGATTTCAAACAAACTTGTCTGCAAGGACCCTCGGATGACACACTTCATATAACTTGTACAGAATTTTAATTTCTCAATGTTTGTCGGCGCCCATCTTGCATTGAAAATAAATCTCTAGGAAACTGTTCATAAGATTACTCCTAAAACTGTGGGCCACAATTTGTATTTTTACAGTTTCTGTGTTTCTGGCCTGAATTGTCGCATTGCTGACCAAAAAATTATAGGGCTCTGCCTTTGTAACATAGACACTGAATGCCAATACGCCAGGTGAACGAGACAGGCCCCTTACAGTGTATGATTCTTGTTTGCATTTAACGTGGTGTTACATGTAAAAAGACATTTTCTAGCCAGTTCATTTGTGTCCACCTTTCTGTAGTGATCACTGGTCGTCAGTGTCCATCTGTCTCTAGCTGTGGCTTTACTCATCATTGTTATGTGTGACTGTACTGTGCATTATTTTCAGGTGTGTTGGCCTGCCTCGATGGTTACATGAATATTGCACTGGAACAGACAGAGGAGTATGTGAATGGTCAACTCAAGAACAAATATGGCGATGCATTTATCCGAGGAAATAATGGTATTTAAAACTGTACCTGTACATGAATGTTAAATTATTCAAATTATCAATCTAAATATTTGCATGTGATTCAGTTTACACATACTTTTGCCTCCAGATTTCATTCACACTCGGTGTCCCGTTGAAGGTGTGGGGAAGCCTGAAGGTCAAAATTTGGTCCAGAAGGCGTAACAGCAATAGCTCCCAGTCAAATTGACCAGTTTTAAAGTATTCAGGAGCTTATTTGTATGGTTACCTGGTAATTGACATTCTAGGAATTCATGGTGCAATCGATTCAAACCTGTATGTACAAATTAAAGTGGGCGGAGCTTAGGTAGAAATGATGATAACTACGTAATCAGATCGGGAAACCAATGTCGTAGCTATTTTAGCCTGACGCTTGGTCGCAAATGTGAGACCAAAAGTCTGAATGATCTGGACTGAAATTTTTGTCCCTTTTATACCCTTCTTGGGTGAGCCTGTGGATTGAGTGAATCTTGACCATTTATAGGCAGAGAAAAACCAGACTGGCGGTTTTCCCATTGGAGGTTTGGTCAGACATTTTTGCCGGTGGACCTTCATTTTACCTGTTGGGGTCAAGTTTACCGGTTGTGACTTATTTACCGGTTGTGTAATTTTTTGCGGTTGTGGCTGTTTTTGGCGGTTGAGTATTTTTTGCGGGTTGTGAGTTTTTTGGCAGTTCTCCCATTTTGGCGGTTTTTACAACTTTTTTGGCGGTTGTGGTTACTTTTGCCGGTTGTGGATTTTTTACCAGTTGTGTCCATTTTGGCGGTTTTGGAAAAAACTTTGTTTTGGCGGCTCAGGTCTTTTAACGGTTGAGTTTGTTTTTGGTGATGAATGTCTTAGGGGTCTCTGTCGGTCAAGTTCGTGAGTCTCTTTACTCCTTTAGTGGAGTGAAGTCAACGGTTCAAAAAGAGCATTTTCTTAATTAAAATAAGTTTTAACATTTCAATCAATGTTCACTCACTGTTTTCATCAAACCGTAACAATTATGCTGGTAATACAGCCTCTCAGATTCCCCTCTCAACATGGCAACCGTCAGTCTTTTAGATAAAGGTTTGGGCTTTAGCCCTACGGTCTCAGAACCAAACATGGGAAGCCTATACACTGATTTACAGGCATTTTTTAGACGCATGCGTCTGAAACATTTCTTCACCCCCAACCCACACCCACCACATGCACTCTTACAACAGGGAGCCGGTACTACAATCCCACCACCGGTACCGGCTCCACCTACATTTCAAGATGTCATAGCAAGGAAATTTGCCGCCAAAGAAACTTCAATGCCGCCACCCACATTGGATGCGCCATTTGAAGCCTTTTTCAAGGCAATAAGGTACGAATATGGAAAACATATTCACCATAGAACAAAGTTAAGTAACCTGAGCACTAAGGAAGCCACAGCCCGTGTGCAACTTAAAAACAATCACTCCATAGTGATTAAGAAAGCAGATAAAGGACAAGCAACGGTAGTCCAAAACAAAACGGATTACATAGCAGAAGCAAACCGCCAACTAGCGGACATAAGGTTCTACAAAAAGGTCAATCAAGACTTGACATTAAAACATACTAACCTTGTAGAAAAAAGACTAGACCAACTAGTCAGAGACAAAGAGGTTGATGCACAAACTGCCGGCAGACTATTACCAAAATCGCCAATCACAGCTAGATTTTACCTACTACCAAAGGTACATAAAAGCAAACACAACGGTTTAGTCCCAGGCAGACCGATCATCAGCGGCATAGGCTGTCCCACAGAATTCATCAGCAGTTTCGTGGACGAACACATCAAGGTTCATGTCACAAAGATCAAATCATATGTGAAAGACACCACAGATTTCATCAACCAACTAGAAGCATTCGGTCCAACAAAACCCGGCACGCTTCTAGTAACAATGGATGTCACCTCACTGTATACTAACATAACCAACAATGAAGGACTAAGAGCAGTGGCCAAATTCTGCAGCAAATTTGGGGTACCAGGCGATCTCTCCATCAGAGGATTACTAAACCTTCTAAAACTTGTCCTCGAATGTAATAACTTCGAGTTTAATGGCGAGCACTACCTACAGATAGGAGGAACCGCCATGGGAAGCAAGGCCGCCTGCACCTTCGCATGCATCTTCATGGCCGACAGAGCAAAGATTGCTGCAGACTGCACCACACCAGCCTGCACTGTATGTTAGATACATAGATGACATATTCATAATCTGGGAGCACGGCAAAACAGCCCTAGAAGAGTTCGTCACATACATCAGAGCATCAAATTCACCATGGAATGCTCAGAAACATAAGTTTCTTTTTTAGACACACTGGTCAAACAGACACAGGATCATTCTATCATCTTTGATCTCTATACAAAACCGACAGACACCAACGGCCACCTGCATTATGACTCAGCCCATCCCTCAAACTGTAAGGACTCGTCCCCATACGGACAATTCCTCAGGTTGAGACGCATCTGCACGCTCATAGAGGACTATGACAAAAACAGTATCCTCCTACAAAGACACTGAAGCACGAGGCTACCCCACAGGCATCCTGAACAAATCCAGGGCCAAAGCCAGATCACAAGAGACAACAAATCGTCCACCCACCACCAAAAACAACCGCCAAAACTCAAATACAAAGACCAATCTTTGTATGTGAGTTCACCAGGACAGGCGTTTTTCTGAAGAAAACCATAAAAAAGTACTGACCAATCCTGGAAGCCAGCAACAAATGCAGGTTAGCATTTCCAGAACCACCGCTGTTTGGATACAGGAAGAACAAAACAATCAAAGACACGATTGTCAGGGCCAAACTCCCAACAGAGCACGCCCCTGTAACGCACAGAAACCCATTTATCGCATGCAAAACAAAAAAACTGTACCATCTGCCACAGGATGGAGAAAAACAGATTCTCCCACACGGGCCTAACCTACAAGGCCAAAATCATAGGTAACTGCCAAACTAGAAACATCGTCTACCTCCTAACTTGTAGCAAATGCAACAAACAATACGTGGGAGAATCCCTGCGCACCTTTAAGATCCGAATTCAGGAACACCTGAGATCTATATCAAACCTCCACAAAAGTGAGAGATACGACACCCCAGTCGCCAGGCATTTCAACAAACCTGGACACTCACGAACAGACGTGCAGTTCAGAATCATACAGGTTCTCTCATCAGACCCCGATGATGAAAACTCCACACCATGGAGGAGACAAAAGGAATGCCATTGGATACACCAGCTCCACATGATGGAACCTATAGGCATCAATCTAGCAGGTTAGGGAACACCCTTTACCTGGACCAACACGCCTACTATAGGCGGACATGCCCAGTGGTTTTGATCTTCCAAATTATCACTGATAAGCAAAAATTTGGAATTTACATTTGACATTAACCCTGCACTGGTGACAAGAAATAGCAAGTTGCAGGAGAATAGTAGAAAGTTATTTTTGTAATTTCTAGCGATAAATTGTCAAAAAATAGTCTTCTTGGCATGCTAATGGACATTCACTGAGCAAAAAGGTAAATTTTTTTTAAAATTTCGACCATTAGGGTTAGTTGATATAACTTCTCCATGTTCTAAGTAGCATTTTGAGCGCTTTGAGGCACTGTTGACACACGAGGGGATAGTTGGTACAATATCACACCCCTTATGCATTTGTAATCGTAAAATGTATTTAAGTATTTTATGAAGTATTCACAGTTATACAATCCTGGTAAATTAACCATTTCAATATTAACCGTTTAACACTCATATCAGCCAAAAACGGCATCTGCAGTGGTCTTGAGAAATGTCCATTTGCAGACCAAGAGAAGACTATTTTTGAAAATTTAACATTGGAATGACTGGATCGATAGCCGAGCCAGTCATTCCAGTGGTAAATTTTCAAAAAATAGCCTCATGGTCTGGAAATGAACATTTTCTATGAGAAAATTGAAATTTTAAAAACAAATTTGAGGGTTAAGCCGGCCAGAAAACAGCTTCGGCAGTGCTCTTGAGTAATATCCATTTGTAGGCCAAGAGAAGACTATTTTGAAAATGTACCACTGGAATGAACCTTAGTCTTCAAATGTACATGTACATTTTCTATTAGAAAATTTAGATTTTGTTGAATAAATTTTAGCATTAAATTGTTAATCCCCTTTCTTATATATGTTTCAGTTCTGTACATTAGCACCCAGAAGAGGAGGGTTTAGCACGCACGTCTACACTAGTGGTGATATAACAGGCATGTCGTCGCTAGTAGCAGTGTAGCTGGAACATCTACACTAGCGTCGATAATGGAGACACGTCAAGACTAGCAATGGTGGTAGCTTGCGCTTCCATAGTGTCAGGGAATGGATTAGAAAATGTGTGTGAAGGCAGCCAATTGACTTGCGATGGTCAGCCTTGAGATAGTAATATATAGTGATGTGAAACATACATGTATGGTGATTTGTACATGGACAACAATGTTTGGTGCATTTAGACATTACATAGGATAGTGGGCGTAGTGGAATGAATTTTGAAAACGGTGTTGCTGTATGGTGGTGTTGTCTGTGACAGCAATAGCTTACAGGAAAATCATTTTTAAAAGGAATGCCAGTCAGGATGTAAAATGGATTGAATTATAAGTACTGCAAAGTTCTACACAATTTACCTTTCCAGAGTAATGATGTCATATGATGTCATAATCAGCTAAGCGGTGTGTAGGATGACGTCATAATCATTACTTCAGAAATGATTCTATACGGCGCGCCTTTAACTCTTAATAGTCTGACACATTGTACAAATTGTATGTCTCTATCTTCTTCTTCTTCTTCTTCTTTTCGTTCGCTGATCATACCGCCAATCCTGTAAGTGACTATCGACATGATCATATGCGTATGTCTCTATGATTTAATAAACATGCTGTTGAATATTTTGAAACTAATTTAACGCTGAGCAACAGCACCCAGTCAAATTAGTTTCAAAGTATTCAACAGCTTACCTGTATAGTTTTCTGGAAATCGATAGTCAGGGAGTTCAGAGATCGATCTATCCCAACACGATCGACATGTGGACAGAGCTTAGCTAGAGATGGGCGGGGCATAGCTAAAAAATGGAAAGGTCCATTGTTCAGGATAATGTTCAAACTTAGATGTATATATAATATTTAACATGTATATAATCATTCAGAGGATGCTGGGTTCATTTATGAATAGCTCTTGATTCTCATGTATGGTCGCTACACGTGCCTTTCCACACGATACAGCCAGGCGATTTCACCGCTACTACCCAGATTGATATATAAAGGGAGTTAATTGATTGGTGTACAATGTGTAAATAGAAAATCCACGTAGATGTAGGTAGCTGATGATCCATCATGAAAGTGCCAAAGGTCTGACATAGGCTTCCCGATTTTGTGATTAAATCGAAAATTGCGATTACTTTTTAAATTGTGAATTTATATGATTAAAAATAAAATAATCATGAAGATTTCGAACTGCATAAAATATTTCAATTCCAACCTTTTGATTAATTTTTAACGAGATCGAGCACGAAAATTGACATTTTGCTCAGTGAATGTATATGTCCAATTTGCAGGCCAAGAGAAGAGTATTTTTTAAATTGCGTCACTGGAATGCTCGAGAATCGAGCCAGGCATTCCAGTGATTCATTTTCAAAAATACTCGTCTCTTGGCCTGCAAATGGACTTTTCTAAACACCATTTCAGCTTTCGTCATTGATACGCTTTTGTTGTTAGTATGTCTTGGTAATTTGTACCCAAGCTGATTAATAGACTAATCACAATTATTCTTAAATAATCGATCGTGATCACTCAAAGCAATAATCGCACAAGACTACTCTGACTGTAAGCGTCTGAATTTCATGTCTTTGTGGAAATTATAATTTATTGAACACTATTGAATGTTTTGAAACTGCTTTGACTGGGAGCTACAGCTCTCAGCCAAGAGTTAAAAAATATTCAACGTCTCTTACCTGCATGATTACCTTAGAACCCTTGAGATTCTGGGAATTTTTTAATGGTCAAGTTTTGTCCAAAAAATTTAATTATCTGCATATTGAATGTCCATTTACAGTCCAAGATAATATAATTTTGGAAACTATCACTGGAATGACTGGCTCGGTTATCTAGCCAGTCATTCCAGTGGTAAACGTTAAGTAATTGTATTCTCTTAGCCTGTAAATCGACATTTCACAAGACCATAACAGAGGCCGGTTTTAGCCGACATGACCATTAAATGGTTAGTGTTAAAATTTATTCAAGCGCTTGTACAGTGGACAGAATTGTGCTAGAACTGCCCGTGCGTGGCACAGCTGGGTCGAATGAATCGCACTATAGAAGGTTATGTAAGCAACCAAACGTACAACAGTGCTCTACTTTTGTTTTAGAAAATATTAAAGCTTTCAACAAAATTTATTCAAACATTTTCCAAAAACCTTCCTCGCTGTATATCTAAAGGTTTCTGAAACAAATTTCTAAAACACTTAAACAAAGATATGCAGAAACGTTTTGGTGTAAATGTCGGCATGCATTAGCCATTTATTGGTGAAATTTGATAAGAAAAATTAAAATTTTCTAGTGAAAAAGAAGTGTCAATTTGCAGACCAAGAGACCAAAAGAATATTTTGAAACTAATTTGGCTGCAAATTCTTTGTTTTCGGAGGCATTGACAGCTCTCATCAAAGGGACAAATTAAGAAAACTGGCACAGGGTAACGGAAATTATTCTATTATCTCGTTCTCATGTCTGCCTTTTTTAATTCTAGTTAATATTCAGTGTTACATTTAGAAAATCATTTATGTTGGAGGTTTCCAGATAATTCTACAGAACAGATGACGCTTCCGTGGTCAAGAGAACCAAAGTGTTTGATTAGTGAATGTGGATTTTCAGGCCAAGAGAAGAGAATTTTTGAAAATTTACTGCCGGAATGACGGGTTCGGTTACCGATCCAGTCATCCCAAATGTTCATCTTTAAAAATAGTCTTCTCTTGGTCTGTGCATGATGAATCCAGTTTCTCAGTGAATCATAATCAACTATGTGATGTGTAGGCTGTACGTCATGAATGACTCGATTTAGTCCATCTTAAACGATTAATACATGTAGTCTGTCTGGTTGTACGAATTTTGTCTACTATTTAATAATCATGCTGTTATATATTTTGAAACTAATTTGACTGGACACTTATGGTGCTGGCCAGCAACAGCACACAGTCAAATTAATTTCAAAATATTTGACACATTACCTGTATAGTTTTCTGGAAATTGATAGTCAGTGAGTTCAGTGTTGAACGCAGGCAAAGTTTGATTGGAGCTTAGCTAAAGATGGATGGGGCATGGCTAAAACTGGATTCCTCCATTAATGGTCATTTCCCAAGACCATTGTATAGGCTGGTGTTGGTTGACTTGACCACTGTAGAGGCTGTTGTTGGTTTGCATGACCACAGGCGTGTGTGTTGGTTTACATGACCACTGGAGAGTCTGTTGTTGGTTTGCATGACCACTGGAGAGTCTGTTGTTGGTTTGCATGACCACTGGAGAGGCTGTTGTTGGTTTGCATGACCACTGGAGTCTTGTTGGTTTGCATGACCACTGGAGAGTCTGTTGTTGGTTTGCATGACCACTGGAGAGTCTGTTGTTGGTTTGCATGACCACTGGAGAGGCTGTTGTTGGTTTGCATGACCACTAGAGAGGCTGTTGTTGGTTTGCATGACCACTGGCATGTGTGTTGGTTTACATGACCACTGGAGAGTCTGTTGTTGGTTTGCATGACCACTGGAGTGTTGTTGGTTTGCATGACCACTGGCGTGTGTGTTGGTTTACATGACCACTGGAGAGTCTGTTGTTGGTTTGCATGACCACTGGAGAGGCTGTTGTTGGTTTGCATGACCACTGGCGAGTCTGTTGTTGGTTTGCATGACCACTGGCGAGTCTGTTGTTGGTTTGCATGACCGCTGGGGAGTCTGTTCTTTGTCTGCATGACCGCTGGAGAGTGTTGTTGGTTTGCAAGACCACTGGAGAGTCTGTTGTTGGTTTGCATGACCGCTGGATAGTCTGTTGTTGGTTTGCATGACCGCTGGAGAGTGTTGTTGGTTTGCAAGACCACTGGAGAGTAGGGTTGGGCGATTTTTCGATATTATCGTCAATATCGCGATATACCGAAATCGTCATAATTTCGAAAAATCGTAAGTATCGTCAATACCGACAGGACGATATTGCACTTTTAACTGTGAGCATAATATAAATAACTAAGTTAGAAATGTCATACTCTTACCTCTATTTGGTCCAGTAATAGTCTTTAAGTAATAATCCAGTCTTTGTCTAAGGTAATAAAAACTTAATAAACTCCAAAATAATCTGTGTTCATTTAATTCATGGTTTGTTTGCGCTAATAAAATGATTTAAAGTACAAAATAATCCTTTGTTGTTCACTTTTTATAATTACATAAATAGACGCCATGTTTTTTCTTGCCTCATTCTGAGTATTAGTCAGTGGGGAATACCATTTGCACCACCCACATTCCAATCTGATGGCGTCATTACTACAGGTCAATCCATTAGTCATTGATCTGCATGGTTAACTTCTGACCGTGAAAGATTTAAACTTTAAAACTTTTTAGGTCGATAGGAAACCACACACACTTAATCCCTTATCAATACCACAGCTTGGAACGGTCGGTGAGGGGGAAGTTAATCTCTTGCTTTACCGTTATACGTTTTTATGTAACTTTATACAATATATTTAGCATTTTTAAACGAATCAGATCAAAATTCATTCCACATATAACATTACAGATTTATTCTAAGTGAGAAACAGCCTTAAAATAAATAATTTAGGCCTAATTATTTCCAGTCTTCAATCTGTTGTGGCAGTTTTGGCTGCAGTGTCAACTGGGTTAATTTCACACATCCCGGCTACGCCTTGAGATCAATGGATAGGACCGCTAAGTAGTGAGCAAATTTGAATAGGTCTACAATGGGGCAAATGAGTATTTAATGTTACAGACCAAATAAAATCTGATATAATTGTTTCCGGTCTTCACGCTGGTTCTCGTTCAAAATCATGCAGTGTTATTTTATTAATTTGCATCGTCTACACTAGCGGCGGGCATGATAACAGCTGTCGGAATTCTGCAGTGTGAATTCTGATTGGCTCAAGTATGATACGGCGACCAATCAGCTTTCGCTCAGCGGAATTCCTTTCTGCGCAATGAAGTTAATGCGTATTCCTTGCTCAAGCTTTTGACAGTTGTTGTTTGATTTGATTTGATTTGATTTATTCTCTTGGTAAATATTACAAATTACAATATGATAACAGGGAGTCCACTGGAGGCTGTGCCTATTAGCTTGTGGACCCCTGACATAGAATAACATACAAGTTACACATGATTTGACATAAGTAGACATAAGGCATTATGACAATATATTATACATAACTACAGACAAATAATTAAGGATTTGACATAGAAAAAGAAGAGAAAAAAAAAGAGAAAAAGACAAGACATTTGACAAACATGGTTCACTTGTTTTTGATTGTTCTTCATACTGTGGGTAACATATTTCACTCATTGGAATGGGCTAGGGGGTGAAGGGGGTGGGGTGGGGGCTGGAGTTCATCCTGTTTCTACTATTATTATTATTATTGTCTATCACCTTCTTTCCCTAGGAGAAAGAGAGTAAACCGGCTATGTGAATCTGTGTTCGAGTCTATTTCTTAGTGTGTTTGTCATGGCTGGATTTTTTTAGAGCTCTTAGATATGATCAAGTTCTGGATCTGTGTATATCTTGAGGAGTGCTGGTCCAATTTGACTCAGGATTTAACACAGAAGCTGCACACTCGCTGAATATTCAGAAAAGCCACCTGACTGAGAGTTGTTGGTGGCTTAGCCCCCGGTCAAGTCCTCTTCAAAACACCCAGCAAGAGGAGCTATGTCCCTTGGGATGTGTTGTCTGTAAGACCCAGGAGCCAGACATTCACATAAAATATAATATAATAAAATAAATTAAATTAAATATGATTATGGTTAATGATACAGTAAAGATAACAATGGCCAACATGATTCTAGCAACAAACTGATTTGGTTATGACGTAAGTAATCTTCTGTACACATTTGGAATAGAAGACATTGCTGCCTTATGCAGAAAATTCTCCCACAAATTCCACTAGGTCCAGAATATTCAGCAGTACCGGTACCTGTTGTGAGGTAAAGATAACACAAAATACAAATCCTTTATTTTTCTTATTTGTGATGAATACGGTTAGTTGGATTGCATTCGTTGCTTTAATCTGTATATTGAAGGGTGTCAAAGTGTGGAATTTTGTGTATTAAATATGCGGAAATGGCAATCTCAATTTACAGTTTCAATGCAACAAATTTAATGAAAATAACATGTAGACACCACCAATTTGAAATACATGTTATTCTATGTTTACACCCTAACTCCACACCCCACCCAGATGACGATATATCGTGATACCGCGGTATTTTAATGAGATACCGATATCGTCATGCCTTGAGCAATATCGCTCAACCCTACTGGAGAGTCTGTTGTTGGTTTGCATGACCACTGGAGAGGCTTTGTTGGTTTGCATGACCACTGGAGAGGCTGTTGTTGGTTTGCATGACCACTGGAGAGTGTTGTTGGTTTGCATGACCACTGGCGAGTCTGTTGGTTTGCATGACCACTGGAGAGTCTGTTGTTGGTTTGCATGACCACTGGAGAGTCTGTTGTTGGTTTGCATGACCACTAGAGAGGCTGTTGTTGGTTTGCATGACCACTGGAGAGTCTGTTGTTGGTGTGCATGACCACTGGAGAGGCTGTTGTCGGTTTGCATGACCACTGGAGAGGCTGTTGTTGGTTTGCATGACCACTGGAGTGTTGTTGGTTTGCATGACCACTGGCGACTCTGTTGGTTTGCATGACCACTGGAGAGTCTGTTGTTGGTTTGCATGACCGCTGGAGAGTCTGTTGTTGGTTTGCATGACCGCTGGAGAGTGTTGTTGGTTTGCAAGACCACTGGAGAGTCTGTTGTTGGTTTGCATGACCGCTGGAGAGTCTGTTGTTGGTTTGCATGACCACTGGAGAGTGTTGTTGGTTTGCATGACCACTGGAGAGTCTGTTGTTGGTTTGCATGACCGCTGGAGAGTCTGTTGTTGGTTTGCATGACCACGAGTGTTGTTGGTTTGCATGACCGCTGGAGTCTGTTGTTGGTTTGCATGACCACTGGAGAGTGTTGTTGGTTTGCATGACCACTGGAGAGTCTGTTGTTGGTTTGCATGACCGCTGGAGAGTCTGTTGTTGGTTTGCATGACCACTGGAGAGTCTGTTGTTGGTTTGCATGACCGCTGGAGTCTGTTGTTGGTTTGCATGACCACTGGAGAGTCTGTTGTTGGTTTGCATGACCACTGGAGAGTCTGTTGTTGGTTTGCATGACCACTGGAGAGTGTTGTTGGTTTGCATGACCACTGGAGAGTCTGTTGTTGGTTTGCATGACCGCTGGAGAGTCTGTTGTTGGTTTGCATGACCACTGGAGAGTGTTGTTGGTTTGCATGACCACTGGAGAGTCTGTTGTTGGTTTGCATGACCGCTGGAGAGTCTGTTGTTGGTTTGCATGACCACTGGAGTGTTGTTGGTTTGCATGACCACTGGAGAGTGTTGTTGGTTTGCATGACCACTGGAGAGTCTGTTGTTGGTTTGCATGACCGCTGGAGAGTCTGTTGTTGGTTTGCATGACCACTGGAGTGTTGTTGGTTTGCATGACCGCTGGAGTCTGTTGTTGGTTTGCATGACCACTGGAGAGTGTTGTTGGTTTGCATGACCACTGGAGAGTCTGTTGTTGGTTTGCATGACCGCTGGAGAGTCTGTTGTTGGTTTGCATGACCACTGGAGTGTTGTTGGTTTGCATGACCGCTGGAGTCTGTTGTTGGTTTGCATGACCACTGGAGAGTGTTGTTGGTTTGCATGACCACTGGAGAGTCTGTTGTTGGTTTGCATGACCGCTGGAGAGTCTGTTGTTCGTTTGCATGACCACTGGAGTGTTGTTGGTTTGCATGACCGCTGGAGTCTGTTGTTGGTTTGCATGACCGCTGGAGAGTCTGTTGTTGGTTTGCATGACCACTGGAGTGTTGTTGGTTTGCATGACCGCTGGAGTCTGTTGTTGGTTTGCATGACCACTGTAGAGGCTGTTGACCTGAATTCAGAATCTCGCTTAATGTACATATAATGGAGGTTTTACCCCTTTAACCCTCAAATATGTTCAAGAAAATTTAAATTTGCTGATCAAGAGAAGACTATTTGCCAAAATATACCACTGGAATGACTGGCTTACCTGTACAGTTTTCTGGAAATTGATAGTCAGGAAGTTCAGAGATCGATCGATCCCAACACGAGCGAGCTGTGGGTGAAGCTTAGCTAGAGATGGGCAGGGCATAGCTAAAAATGGAAAGATCCATTGTGAGGGGATTTGTCCTTGCAATAATTTGTTTTCACTTAAAATATGCATACATGTATCATATAGCTAACACCATTTGTTATTGAACATAATTGAGAGATCTGATCTGTCACTCAAGTAATTGATGTCCTAATCAATTACATCACTAGTCACAATAACATACATATAGCTCTGTCATGAAAATTGAACGGGCTGTCACTAGTGTATGAATTATATGTCTGATAAAATTACAATTTAATAAACATTCTCTTGAATATTTTGACTCATTTGTGTGGAAGCTGTTTCTGCCATAGGCAACTGCCATAAGCAGCAATAGCCCCGGTCAAATTAGATTCAAAATATTAAAAAGTTTATAAATTAAATTCTAAATATTCAACGGGTTATGTCTAGAATTACCTTGAAATTGGGATTCTAGGAATTCATGGTTCAAAGTACATAAATCAGTTTCCAACATGCATACAAAGTGGGCGGAGCTTGGCTAGAAATGGACCCGCTATTAAGCAATGAATTGTTTAAAAAACTGATAATGCTGTAAAATTTGTTACATTGTTTGCTCACGTAATAAAACTTAAAATCTCAATATGTTGCCCGTGTCTAGAAATCAACTACCGGTACATTTTGTTTGGCCAGCATATTGGTCAGATCAGACAGAAAGCACTGGTGAAGTTTTCAATCCTATGTTATATTTCAGGAATATTGCCCAATCATCATATATTCAGTGTCTTTAGGTCTCCAAAGAGATTGTTTTGCTAGTCATAAAATAGGTCAAAAATGTATTTATAGTAGATTTAACCCGTTTCAAATTAAATTCAAAGATAAACTGGTGTTCATTTTTCAACAAATTTGGTTGAAGATGTTGCTGTCTACATCGTCCACCAAAATTATTAAGAAATATACACCAGTTTCTTTGCTATTGACACAGTAAAATATAGAATATTGACATTATAGAGTGGTAAGGGTTAATTATTCTGTGTGCATAACCTCCATGCATCTTAGCAGATCTGTGTTCTGGTGTGTGGAGATATTTAAGGTTTATGGTGCCATCCTCTCGCTTAATTAACCCTTGAAATTCATGTAGCTCAATTTTCAAAACAACTAGAAAGGGAAGCTGTTGAATATTTTAAAACTAATTTCTGTGGAACATTTTGCTGTCACAGCAACAGTTCCCGTCAAATCAGTTTCAAAATATTTAGCATGATATTCCTTGTATCATAAAGAATTTGACGTTTTTCTTCTGTAATGGCTCAACGGTACAAACAGCTAGTCACAAATATTGTACTGATAGATTATGGCAAGTAGACTCCATAGCATTGACTTTCAGTCGTGTTACTTTATTTATGATCGTATGCTTTTTAGTTGGCACTCATCTAGCATGACTAGTAAAGGTTATCTGTCATTCAGCATGTCGGTTTCAATGTTTTTATTCAATCTGCCTCCCTTATTCCTATGCCTTAATAGAAGCCTACCCCCAAACTCAGCAACATCAGCCCCTAGATTTTCTTAGCACTTTGAAAACGTATGCCTCACCTACCCTTGTAAGCATAAAAAATTGTTAGCCTGTGGTGGAAACACGTGTCTGTATATGCATTGTGGCTGTGCGCAATGCATATTGCATTGTGCGAAAATATAAAAATAATTGAAAATTAAATGGATAGATCATACGTATAAGTAGTGCGCTGCGTATTATAAATTGGTACACACCAAGAATCACCCATATCATTCAGTAAATTACACAGTGGCTATAAGTCTGTTGAAAGATATAAAACTGAGTTACACTTTTGTAAAATGTTTTCTACAAATGAATTGCTTCAGTACCTTCAAGAAAACTGAAATATTTACTGACACTTGATAGGCCTACATATTTTTACCTACGTATTTTTATTTGACAATCACTATTAACAAAACCGAGAAGCCACTGTAATAAAGCTGAGAGTCATTTTCCTCTGCCGGAACAGTACCTGTGCAGTTGATACAGGTCTTAGTCTTGAAATGAATAGCGGGCATCATCTAGAGGTGAGACCTGGCATATCAGAATCGGCATAGGGTGATGTCAGAGAACTCGGACTAGCCTCATCACACTCGCAGACTGCTATGATTTCTACCATGCAGTTCCCTGAAGAGAAACTAGAACAGTTAACCGTGAACAAGACTGAGCTAGTACCCAAACAACAAGCCTCATTTAATGTGTGCGTGTGTGTGAGTTGCATCGATTGCGACAGCAGTGGAACTCGTGCTAGGGTGGGTGGTGGAGGTAAACCAATACCCCACCCCAACCAACCACTCCCCCATTCCAGCCAATGGGCCTGAGTCAAGTCATTCATAGAAAATGTGCACGAGAAATTTCTTTTTGTATTGGAACAGAAATTGAACAGACGTAAATGTATATAACTTTATCTGAAATAAACTTCTATTGGCTATATTAAAGGAAAGTACCAGGGAACTAACAAATGCTCTTGAATGAGAGATTTAGATAATCAGCCTATAGCCATCAGTAAAAAAACAGAAATAAATGTGAATCATTTGAAAAAAAGCAAATAAATACCATTTCCTGGCGGGAACCAAGTAGTGACGCATGTGGTGCTGTGCGAATAAATACCCACTACAGCCAGTCATATAATCTAGTTATATTTGCATTAAGATAGGATTCCATAAGCGCGGATGCGGTAGGCGTGCACATTTTGGTGTGCAGAATATCTGCGTTGTTTGCTTCCATATAAGCGGCATAATATGCTGCTACAGCCGTTCATATAATCTCAGTTATATTCACGTGAAGCTAGGATTCCATAAGCGCGGATGCAGTAGACGTGTACATTTTGCTATCCGGAATATCCGCGTTGTTTGCTTTCATATAAGCGGCATGATATATTTGTTTAGTCTTTCATTTCGCTGGAGATACCGAGAGAGAAACATGCCTGCGACAATGCGCATGCTTAAAGTACAGAAAAACCCTCTACCTTTGACGTCATTTTATGGATCCCCCCACGCGGGTGTGAGCGGCGAGTGTCTGGATAGCGATTGGGAAAATTGCTTCCGCATCCGCATATCATTCCGCATCCGCGTATATGGAATCACACATATTGAAGTTAATGATATTCAATTTTTACTGCATCCTCATCTGCATCCACGCTTATGGAATCCTAGCTTTAAACTGATTAGCCACTACATCCTGCAGATAAAATATTGTCTAATCTTAAAACAATTTGAATGAAAGCTGTTGTTTCCAGAGACAGGACTTGCATTAGTAGTAATGGGGGGGGGGGGGTCTGTTCGTTATTGTTCTTTTCATTGGAATGTGGTTTTAACCAATCAAAACGCTCCATTTCAGTAGGCTATTGTTTGAAGAACAATGACGAACAGCCACGCACAAATGTGTGTGTATCTGTTCGTTATTGTTCTCTAAACAATGGCGAACAGCCGCGCACAAATTCTAGATTCTAGAACACTGTCGAAGCGTCTGACTGAATATTGCTGTTCCTGTATTCTGTAAATGTTAACCCTTAAAAGTTGATTATTTTATGTTTTAACGTAGCGGCGCGTGCCCCCCTCCGTGGTTATCTACCATTGTAAGGAAAAAATAATAAGAGAGTAATGTAAAAGAAGAGTTTAAGAGGTGATCTGATAAGGGAGGTCTATGAGTAGGAGGGAGTCGGAGGTTTGCGGAATTAGGCCAATGCTCGATATTGATGTATATTTTGAAAATAATTTGACTGTTTCGTCGCTTACATTAATTTATTAGTAAACTATTTTGTTGAATATTTTGAAAACGTTTTGCCTGTAGGCTTAACTGTCATTATGTGCAAATTGTTTTTTAAACACCGCGACTAAACTAGGTAATACATCGATATACTTTCGTGTATTTTTATGCGTCATGTATCTGTATATCCGACCCTTCAGTGTGCGTTGAAAACGCTCTACCATTGCCGCTTTCGTTTCATTTTGAGAAGTGTAGAAATGTTTTCCAGTATCTTTCAAATAGTTTTTCATTACACGGTTTACGAACTCGCCCCCTTTGTCTGTTTGAATAGCGTGCGGGCGATGCTCAGTACGCTCCAATATTGTTTCTATCCCTTTCTTGACTGCTGACGACGTTTTACTAAACAGGCATTCTACCCATGCATATTTTGAACGGGCATCAACTACGAATAGCAAATATAACACGTTGTCGTTCTCTTTCGCCAGCATACCCATCGAGCATACATCTGCCTGCCATAGTTCATCAATGGATGAAACTCTTATTTTTCGCCTGTCAAACTTTGTTCTCCGCGGTCTGTGTAGGGTATATACTTCTTGGTGTTTTAAGCATTTGTCGATGTAGTTGCGCGGTATTTTACCTTTGAACGCATTATATAGCTTTTCTTTCCCACCAAAAGACGTGTAATGTTTCGGATCAAAATATACTTTCGCCAATTTAGCATCATTCATGACTTATCTAAATTTACCCACACCGGAATTGAATGCCCCTTTTTCTTGCTGTTGCCCGCTAGAGAACTCTCTACGTATTCTTTTGCTCATGGGTGTAGGCGTGTACTCACTGACGCTAACATCCTTTTCTGCACCATTATATATCTGTTTCAGCATTTTCTCTTGCCCTACAAATCTATGGGGTATGTTTAGGTCACATAACAGATTAAGAACTTTCCCTCCGCTTGATCATGCATACCAGCCATAAGAGGTTTACGCCCATGTGCTACTACGTTTGTAAGCAGGTCAAGTACATTACTTTTTGGGAAAAAAGTGCCCTCTATTGTCACTTCGCCCAAGTCATTAACGTGAAAACGTTCAAGAACCGAACGTAAAATATCAATTACTCCACTGGCTTTTGTCTTGTACGTTTTTGGTATTCCCCTCATCGTACGTTCAAGTATTTGTGCGGGCAGTGTGTCGTAGTTAGTTATGGGTTGTAGAGGTAACGGTTGATATTGATGTCCTTGCGTTTGCTGATAGTAATGCCTATACTTATCCAATACTTGTGAATACGATTTTGCTTTTTCATTCTGTCAGATCGTGTCTGGCTAATATATTGGATATCTCGTTGTCGAGACTAATAGCTTTATGTATCGATGGATCTTTTACTCTGTTCATTTAAATTTCCTAGCAATTCGTGAGGAACTAGTGCCATTTTACGTGTATGTTCCATCTTTTCACGTGAACAGTTTACCAATTAATGGCGCTAGCGTACCGATCACCGCTGGTAATAAGGATCCTAAAAATCTGCCTGTTTGTAGCAATTTTCTTTTACGTGCATATGGTACACCGCGATTAGTCAGCGTACGCATTTTCCCTCTATATTTACTCAGCTGTTTGTATCGTGTTTTAGTGAGATGAACATTCCCACGTAATACGTTTAGGCATGATTCGCATAGTACATCCACCAATTCGTTCGAACACTGTTTGATTACATCATTTCTGATTGAAGGCTTTACTTTAGCCAAATATTGCAGCATAGGTAAATGGCGTTCCATTTTATGTGATGCCATTTTACTTAGGTATGTAAACGTAGCAGCCCTCCTTCGGATGAACAGTAGTCTGATATTGTCAGGTGTCGTCTGTTTCAAATCTAGGAGTAGATATGAGTGAGGTTCGTGTGTAGCGTCCTTATATGATTCGATCAAATACTTTGTATTGCATGGGTACATCTGATTCGATAAAGAACGAATAGATGAAGCATCACGTGGATTCTTAAATAATACCATGTAGTGACAGTTAACTGATAAGTCACGTTGATTGCGTGACTTGTGAAACAGATTTTGTGCGACAAATATTACGCTACAATTCTAATGGTGAGAACGTTTTGTAAATAGGTCAGCCACATTCTCGTCGCATTCATTCATCAAATCGTTGAGTACCACCAATGTTCTGCAACTTCTGTCTAGTTCAACATTCACACCCTCTTTAAATTCAACTTCTTTCGCCAAATTGTTATAACCGTCTTGCCACGCACCGTAGCAGTACACAACCCTCTGTGGAGGGAAGAGTAATGGCGTAGGGGTCTCTTATTAGTGCTTTTATCATCTCAGTTTTACCGCACTGCGTTGGTCTACAGACGATCATAGTAAATGGGTGGCGCAATGACATATTGCAGTCAAGCGATGTTGCCATTGCATCAGCACACGTACGAACACCTACGACTAAGGAGGTATAAGCTCATGCGTATGTATATATACCTTAGTCGTGCGTGAACCATCACTACGATGTAATATGTAGTTACTCTTCTGCGAATACTTTATCGATGCTTACTGGTTAGCGAGCATAAAGAATATAATTGTGACATCAGATACTCATGACGTAAGAGAAATGCTATGATTGTGACGTCAGATACTCGAGACGTAGGAGAAATGCTATGTCCATTTAAGAATTGTGACATAAAATTAGGAGAAATGCTATGATTGTGACGTCAGATACTCGTGATGTAGGTGAAATGCTATGTACATATAAGAATTATGACGTAAAATTAGGAGAAATACTATGATTGTGACCTCAGATACTCGTGATGTAAGAGAAATGCTATGATTGTGACGTCAGATACTCGAGACGTAGGAGAAATGCCATGGCCATTTAAGAATTGTGACATAAAATTAGGAGAAATGCTATGATTGTGACATCAGATACTCGTGATGTAGGTGAAATGTTATGTACATATAAGAATTGTGACATAAACTTAGGAGAAATACTATGATTATGACCTCAGATACTCGAGACGTAGGAGGAATGCTATGTCCATTTAAGAATAGCATCATAAAATTAGGAGAAATGCTAGGATTGTGTCGTCAGATACTCGTGACGTAGGAGAAATGCTATGTATGTTTAAGAATTGTGTCGTCATATACATGCTACGGAGCAGAAATGCTATGAACATTTAAGTGTATGATTATGACATCAGATACTTGCGCAACGAATCCATAGCAGCTTTAAATAGTAACAAAAATAAACACCGTATTCAGCGAATATTTTACCATGAAATTTAACCAAAAAAAACGTCTAATGGAGTTTTAGTTAAGTATGTGCTATTCAGCTCACTCTATCAATCATTCACCTGTCCCATTCTTCTCTAAAGAAAAGCAATGGCACGTGCCATCAAGTGCCTCTGTCAAGTGAAAAGCGGACATACCAGCGCGTGCGGAGGAGGCGGGGGAGTGAATAGCAAGTCGCTAGCGACAGACAAAGAGAGAGAGAGAGAGAGAGAGAAAGCATGGTGCTAGTACTGAACAAGTGAAATACGATTTTAAAACTTTTTTATTAATAATACATATCGTTACAAAGATACGAAAAACACCAAATACAACATATTTTCCAAAGCTACGATTGACAAAATAAAACAATTATGATATTTAAAAAAAAAAAAAAAATGAAATACGTATATGATTTTATTTAAACTTATCCGTGTGTTTTAATGCTTAAAACCTGGTTAATTTTAAATAAAACTAAATAAATTAATATGCGCATAGAGAAAATATTAATTTTAGTTATGGTGACAACATCTGTTTTTCATATTTTACATCCACAATGTACCTATACCATTCCATCATACACATGCGGTACAGATCAGTACAATGTTCATATATATCGTAATGGCAGGCAAGTTGAGCACAATATTTGGCTTCGTCCATTTCTAATAATGCTGCCTCATACCGTTCAAAGTTGTCAATTAGATTAAGGTCAACATCAATAACTAAACAAGAATGTTCACGTTGACTCGGATGACTTACCAGACACCCGTAACAATCTCGCACAACCAATGAATGTATCTTTTCACACAGCATGAATGCAAATAATTTCTGATTAATCTTTTGCACATGATCCGTAGGACAATAATGATGTGACTGACACATGGTTTTACAATAGTGACGCAATTTGTCGGTATCGTCATCGACGAGATTTAGTTCACCATCGCTTAAAAACTCATTGAAGTATATAGTGTCCGTAGTGAGTGTGGCGTGATTAGACATCTCTGCGGAATCACTAGTGGTTGGAATGTTATTCATGTTCACGCTTTATCTTTTTCACACCGTAAAAGCACTGAGGTATCGGGCTAAACAACGCATCACCGCTCATGTCAGGAGGCATGTAAAAGTTAGGTAATGCTGCCAGCAAATTACTCGCATTCTGTTTCAATAATTCCCACTCATTGTCTTGCAGGTATAATCCGCAACGTGTGGCACATGGTTCTGCATCAGAGCAGAAAAAATAGCGTATGTCAATACACAGAAATTCGTCGCAGATAGATATACGAACAGAATTGTCCAAAGAATATGTAAATAGTATGCCTTCTTTTTTGCGCGCACGTTTTACTGCATCTTCAAGATCGGGTATGATCTGTAACAGCTGTTTAAACGCTACTACGCTGAGATATAAACCGCGTTTAGTAGGATAACAGTCAGGATGAAACTGCCGTAGATCGATACACCACCTTTCGCCAAAATGTATTGTTCGCGCTTTACGCGAATTACCAAGATCACACCAAAATGTCGAGCGATTTAAATATTTAAAGCAAGGATCAGACGACATCGTGGAGAACGAATAATCATAGAGCGTAACTATGGCCTTTATATATCATTAGTAACAATAACGACCAGCCGCACATGGATTGAACGCCATCTGTCGAAAATACCATGCACACAATGGCGTACAGAGGAATGTGTGCGTTACAATGACGTACATAGACGTGCTTAATTTGAATGTATAGCGCGCATTTGTTCGATCAATAACGTACATATTCGCGCGGTACGGACACTGTCTTCTACCATCCATCGCGCGCTTTATGAGCAATAATGCGCACAAACAACTTTTAACCATTACGCGGCTGAGAGACTCGGTACACTAAAGTCGATGCGTATTATCGCTGGATGCACAAAATATTTTGAAAACTATCTGACTGTAAGTTCATGGTGGATTACAACAACTTAGTCATAATATTTTTGAGGTAATATAAGGCTTGTAATGCGTGCGATAACTAAGCATAAGTTATGAATGAGAAAGACACCGATTAATGTAGCTTCGCAACAATAATACGCGAACCCAATGCACACTATGTTTATCCCATATTCGGTTAATAAACCCTTGCTAATTTCAGACATGAGTATAATTCTTCCAGTATTAATTTTGTCATCTCTTAAAGCGAACCGCATGCTCCTCATAATCAATGCACGCATCTTATCCTTATCAGCGTTACACAGACTAGCGTTAAACCTTTAACCTTCGTCACATGTTTAATGATCGATGAATCATCGCGACGCTTCATTTCATAACTGTAGTTTTTTTGACCGAGTGTGCAAAAACTTGTTAATTCGTAATCGGAGGGGATTTCACTCGTCCAAGAACCTAGATACCCACGTCGTTCTTGAATGATCGGCTCACCTTCACGGGTACTAAAGACCACCGAATCCATATCGTGATAGGCTACACGGCGTCCGAGTAAGGACAAGACTTCGTACAGTCTTATTCGGCCATAAGCTGTCACAAAAGATGCAAGAATACAGTTGGTATTTAATGGTGACTTAACGTACTCATCATTGACCGAATAGGAGACCATTAAAAGACTATCGTTCATGAATGTAATGGAGCCTACCGTTCTACTTTTATCATTCAGAGCGGAGAGTAGACCTTTACGTGTTGATATCATGCTATTCTTTTTATGATCACCAAGAGAAAATCGTCCCCACAAAATATTCAAACAGGATTTAGCAACAAATCGCAAACCAGGGTTATTCGATATTTTAACATGGTCGAGCTGTATTCCTTCATGTTTATAATAGTGAGCCATGTAATTCGCCTTTTCACTCTCACTGCCGACACAATCAGGATAACCGCTACTTTCCTGTTCAATTTTCAAAAAACATTTAATGTATTCTGAAAATAACCCATCGTCGACATTCTGGAGTAGTCCATGTCCCGCATAAACTGCGCTGTTCTTCCGTATGTTCGCATACAGAAGATTGTTCATTTTTTGCGCATTTGGTGCATAGTACAAACATGAGGTGCAAATTTATTCTAGCAGGTAGCACAGGAAAGTATAACTCGCGAGGTGGAAGGACTTTGCATTTAATAAGACCGAAGAAGTCATGCGCCATCTTATCACTCAAGTTATCGCCTCTTAGTACTGTATATGAACCTTCTGGAAAACAACATTGTTTCATCACTGAAAGATACATGGAAACGCAGTCTAAATTTTCGAGTGTGGTATGCTCATCCTCTTCCATAAATAAACGAATTGCGGACGTACGTCCACCGAATAGCGCAAGTCCAATTCGGTGATAAAATCATTTAGCACTGAGGAATAAGCGACTTGTTTCTTAAAGTCGCATTCCCACATAATTCTCACCATATATCCGCGCGATTCAAATAAATAAATGCGACATTGAAGCACGGAATATGCTTCTTCATATGTCTGATCGCCATATGGTGTATATGACGTATCACGCTTATCGACGCAGCAAGCAGACTCATGTCCGTGGAATTTACAACCTAAGAACTCGTAGATAATATTTTCAGATACATCAATTCCATCCACATAATGTCCGCATATTTTCTCTTCACCACCATTTAGCGCATGCATGATTGGGCGACCCTCGCATTGACTGACCCATTCCATCCATTCTACACCTAAAACGCTATAAGCACGTTTTGCTCTTAGTGAGAAATCAGATAAAGTACGCTCTCAGGTCGAAGCCATAAAGCGTGATAGGCCGCATTACACGCTCCCGCTAGCATTATCCCTGTCACAAACGGGTTTTGGCCATCCGTCGATTCAGAAAATAAAGTCTTAAATCTAGACATGACTAAGCGTAAGACAGTTATGTCCTCATTACAATATTCAATGAGATTTTTATCAACGTCATAGCGCTTGTGTCTAGATATCTGGTAGTTGTACCAGCGATCAAATTCAATTAATTCATTCGCATTCATATTTTGTGGACATAATATCTCTCTCTCAGGAAAGGGTATATTACCTTACCCCAATATTGAGGTGTGTTGAGCTGATGGGGAAATGTCCCCTTATGAACTGGAAGATTAAAAGCATCGCCCACCTTACGTAATGAAAGGGGGAACAAAGTTAATGGAATCGATTATCCGAATAGTACCTACGTCAAATGAGAGAACTGAACGACCGCGCATGATAATATTTGCAGGTTTAAGATGCAGGTTAGCGGATGCATTGAAGGAGTAAAAGAGAATCATAGGCACGCGCGTTGTGTGCGATCACCAAGTAGTCAGAGAAAACATATTTTCTAGTGATTCTTTTACCGACATGCGCAGCCTTAACATGTGTCAACCAGCTAACGAACTGATCCACTGCATCTAACCCATGAAAGCGAATATATCCATAATTCATGCCTCGATGACATGTAGAGCAATCGTCTTCAAGCGGTTGCTCGAAGCACGCATCACAACATATGTTGGCAACCACGAGATTGACTTTATGCTCAGCTAGAATATTAGTATTGCTACTGTCAATAGGCGCTAAATATGTTTCTGTATCGTAAATGATGTATTTTTGAAAACTTTCATAACTACAATTGTCGGCATTCGTACACATAGAGCGTGCATGGGATAATGACATAATAGGTTCTTCAATTACTTTATGATAACATGTATGATTTTCAGTAATAGCATACTTTTCTTTACACGCGTGACATTTTGTCATACCGCATACGTGTTCATCGTCATCTTTACATATGCGACTGAAACAGTGGAGGCATTCCTTCACCATTATGCAGGTCCCGTTTGAGAGGTGGTTCACCATACATTGTCGGTTATAAAACTTACGATGACAATCAGTGCACATTATCTTATGCGTAGCGTCTGTAGAAGTACAAGATCCTTTATCTGAATAAGGTGTCTGACAACTACGACAATGAGCGCCGCATGAGTGATCATTAGTGTATGATGCATTACACCGTGTACAGTAATTATGTACCAAAAGAAATGCGGCCATAGACGTGATTAAGGATATATGATTATCACATTCTGAATGCATAAGATTTATGCTCGGGGGAAACGCTACCGAATAGGCGTTCATGCGTTGACTCTGAGTAGACTTGAATAGAAAATTGATTGCGAAAATGTTCCTGAAATTTGTTCCAATCAGTACTATTAATTTCACGTTCAGGAATACTAAAAGACGTATGATATTCACGAGCCATATGCGTCAAATATGTTTTACATAGCAAATTATTCCTTTCATGTGTAGAGATTAATTTGTTCATTTTCTCAATAAATTTTATTCCTAAAAATATTCGTGCCGCGAAACAGAATGGATATTCGCCGCATACTGGTATAATACATTTTTTATATGCATGTATGCATCTAAATCAGATGAATGTAAATTTAATAAATTTAATTGTCTAGAATCAATCACTCCTAGGAGAGTATCATTTCGCCCACCTGAGTTGTAATCCTCTACACGAAAAACGTGAAGTTCAAAACCCTCTGATAACCTACAATCAGTATTTGACTGAATGACATTTTCCACTGATTCTAAAATTGTGTCAGGCGTAATTTCACTACATAGCTTAAAATCCATCGCTATCGGCATTTCCAAAGAAGAGTGAATCAATTTGATTCTCACATGATCATTCGGCTGAACATTGCTATATTCGCTATACGTATCAAGCAAAGATCGAAAGACGCCTGACACGAACTCAGAATGAGAAAGTGGTGTATCGGCTATATGATAACTTTTAAAAGATACATTATATTCAGTACCTTTGAGATGAAACTTTTTACTGCGGTATTTGCGAACAGTCTCCACAGATATATAGTCGGTATAATCAACTACCGACCCTCCAATTTGAGCATACTCATAGGTTTGCAAATAACGATTAAGTAGAGCATCTGTAAGCGCTATATTCTCTGATATACATCGACTGATTTCATCAGCGATGAGACTAATTTCATCTGTCGAATGATTTGCACGCGTGTCAATAAGAGTGAGGAGTAGGAACATCGATGCGATAAGCGGAATCGTTAGGAAGGCATGCTAAATCCTGAGATAAGTCATTAGCAGAAGACGCAAAGCGGTCTGGCACATCACATAAATTAAGCTCGGAATCGTTATAACGGCATGCTAAATCCAGCGATATGTCATTAGCAGAAGACACAATACAGTCAGGAACTGGTGCTGCATCGAATAAATTTAGCTCGGAATCGTTAGGAAGGCATGCTAAATCCAGAGATAAGTCATTAGCAGAAGGCACAATACAGTCTGGAAATGGCACAACATCAAATAAATTTAGGTCGGAATCATTAGATAGGCATGCTAAATCCGGTGATATGTCATTAGCAGAAGGCACAATACAGTCAGGAACTGGCGCTACATCGAATAAATTTAGGTCGGAATCGTTAGGAAGACATGCTAAATCCAGAGATATGTCATTAGATGAAGGCACAAGAAAGTCAAGAAGGAATGCATCGTCAAATAAATTTGCATCGTAATCATTAAGAAGGCATGCTAAATCCTGAGATAGGTCATTAGCAAAAGACACAACGTCAATTAAATTTAGATTGTGTCCATCACGTACATCGGTCGAATAATTAGGATCAATTACATCACATTCGTTATGAGGTTAATTTAAAAATGATGATGGTACGGTACTCCGATCAGGAATAGATAGTTCAGTTCTAGTATGAACGGTTTGATCTTCGGTAGAAACAGGTTGAGCAGGTATGATTACGTCATAATCATATAAATCATCCGCATAATTGAAAACATCAGCATCGGTAATAGACTGATCAGGAATGACTTCGCAGTAATCAGGAACAGAGTTGACATCACTATCGTTAACATAGCATAATGCTTCGTCATTATGCTCATCAGATACGTGCAGAATTGAAAAGTCGTGATCATACAACATAGAACACAGATATAATAAATTATCCGCATGTTCATCAGGCGAATAGGATCGATCCAGTTTAATCTTGATGCATCAGAGTCATGCATCTGCTGCAAAATCACATTAACAACATCTTCACATTCTTTAATATCGACGCTTAAATTATCTGCCATTTTGTTGTCTTTAACGTATGCTTATTTACTCCTCGGTAATATAAAATGCTTAAAAAAATTATTCTCTTAAAATCTACACTCAATACGTTGCTTTAAAATAAGAAAATAGCGATAGCGAACTACACATGCGCACTTAAATACGCGCAGAGAACAGCGGCAGGCGGAGGCTGGCCGCCTTAGTATTCCTCCTCAGCATACTCCTACTCCTCATACTCCTCATAGACCTTCCTTATCAGACCACCTCTTAAACTCTATTCTTTTACATTACTCTCTTATTATTTTTTCCTTACAACGGTAGATAATCACGGGGGGGGGGGGGGGGGGGGAGGGGGGTGCACCGCTATGTTAAAACATAAAATACTCAACTTTTAAGGGTTAACATTTACGGAATACAGGAACAGCAATATTCAGTCAGACGCTTCGACCGTGTTCTAGAATCTTGAATTTGTGCGCGGCTGTTCGCCATTGTTTAGAGAACAATAACGAACAGATACACACAAATTTGTGCGTGGCTGTTCGTCATTGTTCTCCAAACAATAGCCTACTGAAATGGAGCGTTTTGATTGGTTAAAACCACATTCCAACGAAAAGAACAATAACTAACAGAACCCCCAATTACTACTTGCATTCAGTTACACAAATTTCAAAATGTTTTAAAAAGAATCAATAGTGAATTAACAATAGCGAGTTAATCGCTCTACGGCGCCTATAGAGCATACTATTCATACCACTAACGAAACTATAGTCACGTTTGCTTTTGTTATATTCGAGTAAGCGTTATAACTGCACACGCAGTTGACACACGAAGCAGCGGTTACGCCCCTTATTGGTTCCACGTTAAACGCTTCCAGATTTAGGAAATGCTTTTTCTCAAATATTCCCGAGTCATTCCCAGGTTTTATAGTTAGTAGTTTTTGTAATATTGTATGAAATTATCAATACACATCATTTGTTATTTCCCGTTTCCCTTCCTTTAATCTGTCACTATTCCCACTGCTTAATACAATTAGTGGTCGGTCATTAACATGTCCAGTTTCCTGCTCACGTTGGCGGAGACGGGAAATGGTTGAGGCGTGAACATTAAACATATTGGTTTGGAGACTATGATAAAATACTCAACTGAAATACCGCACTTAAAGGGTCATAGCTATTCTACATGTATTAGATTTCTATGGGGTGAGTAGTCAAACTGCCAGACGGACATTGCGTAATTTTCTGCAATTCGGGACATTTTCTATTTATCCTACATGCTAATGCAATCTAAACATAGAGCTGTAGCTTCGTGCTATGCCGAGAATGCAGCTATCTCGCTCCAGTTTAGCATAGATCTCGCGAGAACACGAATGATTCTAATGGTGGGAGTCAATAAGTAAATATTATTATTAACACTGACCCCAAAATGCCGAATTCGAAAACTGATTCACAATTTAATACCCATTCTAGTGGATATTTTGGAACTAATTTGACTGGGAAATGTCAAATTACTTTCAGAATGTTACTCAGCGTATCTGTATAGTTAACCTTGAAATTGAGAATTCAACCTTCAAAGCGTGAACAAAGTCACGCGCCTGTTATTCTGCCAAGCGGTACAATGACGTTTATTAGCCTTATCTAAATCAATTCAATGTTTATCATAACCCAGTTAGGTAGGTATTCGCTGTCTTTAATCATTTAATGGCTAAATTTGCTCAACAAATATAAATAGTTCGTTACTAAATGCCCATTATCAGGCCAAGAGAAGACTATTTTTGAGAATTTATCACTGGTATGGCTGGCTCGGTTATTTAGCCAGCCATTCCAGTGGTAAATTCTCAAAAATAGTCTTTTCTTGGTCCGCAAATGTACATTCCAGAAGACAACTGCAGGGTTAAGCTGATTAGAATGTTATAAAGTGACTCATTATCGCATGGCGTTTTAAATACGCAGTTAAACTATACACACCGGCCTATTTCTTAACGTTGTGGTTATTAGTAATATTTATTTTCACTAGACACTCGACAATGAATATTTGCTCACACACGGAGTATTGGTTTGATAGAGCAAAAGTATTGAACCAATCAGATCGTTTCTTTGCGACGATCTTATTACCAGGTTGCCATGCCAGGCGATCGCTGTGGGAGATTAGGCCTATATGAGTTCAAAGAGCCAATTTTGCAAATCTTTTTTGTTCATGAAATCATGTGATATTGGACAGCCAATCAGAATATCAAGATGCTTGACCAGTCAAAAGTACACCGATTTCCTGGTGTCATTGTCGACGTAGGCATGTTTGAGAAGGATATATATATATATATATATATATATATATATATATATATATATATATATCCTTCTCAAACATGCCTACGTCGACAAAAAACGTTTAATGTATTCTGAAAATAACCCATCGTCGGCACGCGGCTCATATCGCGATGACGCGTGATAATGCCATACTTCATACATTTTTAATGACATAACCATTGAGTATAGCTAGCTGTAATTCCGTTGAATGATGCCGTGTTAAAGGCGCGATGCTAGCATTACAGTAACAAGAGACTGTTGTTCAAATTGGAAAATGACCTATCAATTAAATAATATATTTGAATCAATTTATTGTTTTTGTTAAATAACATTTATACAGTAATATTCTCAGTGTTGCTAAACTTTTTTGGTTCAGTATATATATATATATACTGAACCAAAAAAGTTTAGCAACACTGAGAATATTACTGTATAAATGTTATTTAACAAAAACAATAAATTGATTCAAATATATTATTTAATTGATAGGTCATTTTCCAATTTGAACAACAGTCTCTTGTTACTGTAATGCTAGCATCGCGCCTTTAACACGGCATCATTCAACGGAAGGGTCCAATTTAAATAATGACACTGAGCTGTCAATACCGGTTGTGCCCTCCGCGCGCGTTAACCACCGCCATACATCGCTTTCTCATGCTTCGAATTAAGCACCTGATGTCACGAAGAGGAATCGCATCCCATTCCTGGAGCAGTGCAGCTTCCAGCTCCCGCACGTTGTGAAGATGTGGATGGTTCTCACGCACCATACGGCCAAGAATGTCCCACACGTGTTCGATAGGAGACAGGTCCGGTGATCGCGCTGGCCAGTCCAACACCGGAACGTTGTTAGCCTCAAGGAAATCACTGGTGACCCTAGCTGAATGAGGACGGGCGTTGTCTTGCGGGAACATAAAGTCTGCATGATGCTGCATCAAAGGGATGACAACAGGGGCGACAACTTCTTCACAGTAACGCTGAGCGGTTAAATTTCCGCGAATCACAATAAGATATTCCAGCCCACACCATGACACTGCCGCCACCGAATCTGTCGTGCTGAATGATGTTGGCTGCATCATACCGTTCTCCTAAACGTCGCCAAACCCATTGCCTACCATCCGCCACATCCACACAAAACCTCGACTCATCACTGAACAAAACGTGGTTCCATTGTTGAGCACGCCATCGCCATCGCCAATGCAAACAAATTCTCGATGTGACGCTCTGTAAGCGGAACAGCAACAAGTGGACGACGGGCATGCAGTCCAGCATCATGGAGTTTGTTTCGCACAGTTTGTGCATGCACTGTAGTGCCGGTAGCGGTGTGCAAATTACGGGGCAGCCGCGGCGCAGTCTCAAACCTGTGACGTTGTGATGACGTCACTAAGTAGCGGTCTTCTCGTGGTGTTGTTGCTCTCGGTCTGCCAGATCGTGGTCGGTCATTAACATGTCCAGTTTCCTGCTCACGTTGGCGGAGACGGGAAATGGTTGAGGCGTGAACATTAAAATGTCGAGCAACAGCGCGAACGCTCTGCCCAGCAGCGAGTCTTCCCATTGCTTCATGGCGCTGATTTTCGGGTAGCCCTGGGCGGCGGCCCATGTTCGGTAGGGTAAACTTTTAAGCGTTTTCTGTTAAGGTTCGTTATCTGCTTTTGCAATATGGTGAATTTTTGCCTTCACTACCCGCCAATGTGGGCCAGTGCATGAAAAATGCATTTTCACATGCAGTAAGCGTGCCGCCAAGAAATGCAAGAAATGATTTGCATTTCTTCATGACCAGCGAGACATTACATTGACGAAACATGCCTGCAAATTTGGTTATAAATTGACGCACAGTTTTAATACAACAAACCAAACTTCACTGTTGCTAAACTCTTTTGGCTCAGTATATCATATATATATATATATATATATATATATATATATATGGATTTTAGCGACTTGACGGCGTGACCGTTAGCACCTCAAAGATAGTCATGGCTCAAATACAAAAGGTGTGAGCGGCCAATAAAATCAACAGAACTAACGAACTAAGGAAGAAACGAACGAACGAAGCCTCCGTAGGTTTACAGAAAGACACGTCATTGATGGCCAACCTTAGACTGCGTCATTTTAGCAATGTCATTGTAGCGTAGTGGCATCTAGGGGAAGATAACCGTGCATAGTTTATTTTTGCTCTCTCTTTCCGGAAGAGTTAATGTCAAGCTTTGGTTGACAATGCCTCAGGACCAACATAGACATAGCAGTGTGCCAGATCACCAGTTGGAAACCACGCTTTTTCATGATGTCATTGTGACGTGGTAACTTTTAAGGATGTGTAGTTTATACTTAGAGATAATTGACCAAGTTATTGCCTCCTGTGTTTAAATTTGGATGCGTAGTAGCGAAGTGCAGGTTTGGGACCAATGTACTCATGTACTCAGTACTCATGTACACGAGTACAAATTTTCAAGTACCCGCATGTACTCAGTAGTCGTGCCTTTTTATGAGTATATGTACTTGTACTCAGCCTCAGTATATTTCCAACGTACCCGTACTTGTACTCGAGTACATACTCTGTACATGTACTTTTGACTACACAAGAGGTCATGCTGAGTACTTATGCATTTTCTACATAAAAATTGTATGAATATTTATCTTTTTCATTAAAAATTCCAAGCACTGGTTCTCAGGGAGGTGATATGAAATCTAGTAAATATTTGACAACAATTTGACTAACTTGGTGCAACATGCACACAATGTTGGAACTAGTTTGCCTAGTAATATGTTTTCACAGTGATTTGTTTTTAAAAAGTTGTTTTAAAATTGGAATTCTGGAAAGGGCGATTGCTGTAGTAGGTATGCTTATAGCGAATAAGATAACAAGCATTTAACACTTACTTATCTAAATTTCAAGGCTGTCATACAGGAAACTGTTGAATATTTTAAACATAAATTGAACTAGAAGCCATTGGTTCATTTGCTGCTTGAGCCCGTGTCAGCTTCCAGCCAAATTTATTTCAAAATATTTAAAATGTTAGCTGTTAATTTGTTTTGAAATTGAAATTCTGGATGTTTGTGTTGAAATGGGCAATTGCTGTAGGCATGCTAATAGTAAATAAGATTTAAAAAGCAAAGCATTTTAACCCATGCATTATTTAAACCCTCTATCTACCTTTCAAAGCAGGCATACAGGTAAACGTATATATTTTGAAAATAATGTCTGGAAACCATAATTGATGCTTAAAGTAGCAAGCCCTTCCAGCAAATAATTTTCAAAATTTTCAATAGAATCTTTCTTAACAGCATAACAATTGTCATTTCTGGTCATTTATCATTGAGTGTTGAGAAATATAGGAGGGAAGATTATAACAGCTGTGCAAATGCACAAGCCTTATGTCAGCAAATACCTGGCCAGGGCAATTATACACCTATTGCTAAGATACCATTCATGCATGAATAGTCCTGACAATGATATTGGACAAAGCCCATTATTACCGAGATAATACCGCCCATGGTAGCAACAGCATTCTATCTGATTATATCCAAAATATTCAATAAGGTTGCTTTGTAAATAAATAGAGGGAAACACCATTACAGAAGTTGTATTTTATATTTACATGTATATTTACAGACTTCACAGCAACTCCACCCCATATAGCAAACACGGGGGAGGGAATATTATAGTATGACCTCTCTCCCATCCCATCCATAGCGACCAAGGATGGCAGTTTGCTATCAATATGTACTAGGGCTGGGCACGTTTAAACGTTTAAACGTTTAACAATCTGGTAAACGTTTACCAAAATGATAAACGTTTAAACGAAAATAAAAAAATAAAAAATAGCATTTTCCGTGTGCGTAATTTTGAGATTCCTGATCGCTAGATCGCTAAAGTCTTTGCCAGATATAATCAATTGTCGAGCGCTGTAATCCATATTCAAATAACATTTTAGAAATAATTTGACTGGAAGCTGTTGTCTAAATTTCTAAAGCAGCAACGTCATTCAGTCAAATTATTTTCAAAACCGTCAGTTACAACTTTTATTCAAATTTGTTTCAAAGTTTTAAGAAAGCTTGGCTTGAGCGTGTGTAAGTGTAAGCAAGAATGTTTATTGTTGACTTAATAATTATTGCCAAGCGTAAACATCTGATAATCTATTGATTTAATTAGACAGGATATGGTAAAGTATAATTAACTGTTTTTCTTAGGCCTAGTCGTTTGTTCTGCATGAAGAATCGCGTCTTTTAAAAACAACATTTCCACGGATGTGTAATACGGCGTACAGCAATCGCAATTGGCTGGCCCTCGAATCGCGTATGGGAGGGGCTTGGCACGTGCTATATATATTCTGCATTCAGTTGTGTTTTTCATTAATGTCTTAGATGTTATCAGTTTCGTTTCAATAATGGGTAAAGCTAAGAGTGAAGTGTGGAATAATTTCGAGAAAGTTGAGCAAAATAAAGTGAAGTGTAAACTATGTGAAGCTATGCTGTCATATTCAGGATCTACCGGCACAATGCTAAACCATCTAAAACTAAAACATTCGCATGTGACTACAAAACCAGTTGAAAAAACACAACCAACAATTAGATCCTATGTTAGTGTACGGAAATGTGATGCATCGAGGATGGAGAAAATAAGTAACCTAATTGCAGAAATGGTAGCTAGAGACTGTCTACCAATCAGTGTTGTCGAAGGACAAGGCTTCAAAGCACTGATGGAATACATTGAGCCTAATTACACAGTACCATCGCGAAAGACGATCACATCACGCTTACGGACCATTCACGACAGATGTAAGTCAAATGTACAAGAGAAACTAGACAAGCTTGAATCCATATCCATCACAACAGATTGCTGGACATCAACAGCCAATGATTCTTATATGACAGTTACCGCACATGCCATAGATAGTGAGTGGAATAAGATGTCTCTCGTATTAGACACTGCTGAACTGGAAGAACGACACACTGCCGTTAATCTGGCCACTGCTATGAACAATGTTACCTCGTCTTGGAAGATAACCGACAAAGTAACAAGTATTGTCCATGACAACGCTTCAAACGTCGCCAGGATAGCAGAATTTTGTGACAGTGAAGCTGAGGATGTTGGATGCACAGCTCACAAACTTCAGCTCTGTGTAAATGGAGCATTAGATGATAAGGTTATCTCAAAGATGGCAGCCAGAGCCAGCAAGATTGTAGGCCACTTTAAACATAGTAATGTAGCAAATAATGCTCTAGAAACAAAACAGGAGGAAATGAGTGCCCCTAAGCACAGGTTGATCCAATCATGCAAAACGCGTTGGAATAGTACGTGTGATATGCTTGAGAGATTGATAGAACAACGCTGGCCAGTTTGCGCCGTGCTGAGTGACCGGCGTGCGACAAAGGCTATTGATTCGCGTGACCTGGAATTCAACAACGATCAGTGGGAGCTAGCAGAACAACTTGTTAAGGTGCTTAAGCCACTCAAGGTGAGTTGATTTAATCATTGGAACTTATTTAACCAAAGTTAATCCCGTGAACCAGAAAGGTTAAATGTTAAGAATCATATGCATAAGACATTATGTTGAATAGTTTGACGATAATTTGACAGCTTTCAGTCGAATTATTTTCAAAATATTCAAATGTTTAAGCCTAAGGGTTGAGTGCGAATATTTAATCCAATGATTTAGTACGCTAACTGCCGAGTGTTTGCAGACAATATTTCCCATATGCTATATCTCTGACCATGTTAAATATTTTGAAAACAATTTGACCGAGAGATGTTGGTGCCTGAGCCACCAACAGCTTTCAGTCGAATTCTTTTCAAAATATTCAAATGTTTACGCCTAAGGGTTGAGTGCGAATATTTAATCCAATGATTTAGTACGCTAACTGCCGAGTGTTTGCAGACAATATTTCCCATATGCTATATCTCTGACCATGTTAAATATTTTGAAACAATTTGACCGAGAGATGTTGGTGCCTGAGCCACCAACAGCTTTCAGTCGAATTCTTTTCAAAATATTCAACGTGATTTGTCTGACAAATTTTTAAAACATCTGACGGCTACAACTTTTAGTCAAATTTATTCCAAAATGAGTCTTCAAGTGATTACATGGTATTATTTTCATTTATTTTGCAGATTGCAACAACCGTTCTCTCACAAGACGAGTACGTCAGTGCGTCTATCATATATCCGGTTATATGCGGGCTATTGAAAAACCATCTGATCGCGAAGGACTCGGATAGCAAGACAATTCGGACTTTGAAATCAAAGATAAGATCTGAGATGGAGATTCGCTTCAAACCTGATTGCGTTGAGTCGGCTAATAGTGTACTAATGTTAGCGGCACTGTGTGACCCACGATATAAAGGAATGGTTTTCTTAAGTGATTGTGTTCGTGTTAAGGCACGTGCGCAATTAGCGGACCGATTAAACGATGTAGTAATCAGTTGTGAATCAGATTCGGAATGTCCACCACCAACCAAGCGACCACGCATCGACCAGGAATATGAACCATCGGCTATGGAAATCTATATTGTTTTATATATATCATACATAAAATGTTCGTGTACTGATTTAATAAATAAAGTCTTTAATATTCAACACTTACTTGAAAAGGGTACTAAGATATTTCCCCCCAAATTCTGTTACCTACTTAAAAGGCTGAAATACGTTTAAACGTTTAAACGTTTAATAAACGAACGTTTAAACGTTTAATGATTTCGTTTCCAATGCACAGCCCTAATATGTACTTGTACACGTACTCAAGTACATTTACAATATACTCGTACTCAGCCTCGAGTACTTTGCCAAAGTACTCGTACTCAGCCTCAATACAACTGCCTATACTCGACCCCAACGCTGGCAAAGAGAACGCGACTTCACATACGCCGGCTTGGTGTAGCGGCAAGCGCACATGACTCGTAACCAGAGGACCTGGTTAGTGCCTGAGGTGTGCGCTATATCACCTCGTCATTGGACACATTCGCTACTTGCAGATACCAGGAGTAAAAATCGGTACCAGGGGTATAAATCGGTACGAGAGTTAGCAGCAATGCCCTAATAGACTAGAGGCTCTTAACAATAGGTTACATGAACTCGTGAATGTACTTTATCCTACCAGCAGTACTGTTGCAAAACAGGTCTGATATAATGGATTGGCGATTCCTTCTTATTGCATATACATGGAAATAAACATGCCCAGTCAGTTATCTGGACCTAGTTATCTGGAAAACTGATTGATTCAATTTGATCACGAGACATAAGAAAATAATATAGAGAAAATTAATACATAGGCTGCATATAACGAGCTTTTCCAAATCAATACAAATTGACAGATGAAACACAGAACACTGATCTCGAACTGGTGATCGTTAAAACTCATTAGAATATGCATTGGCCAAAATAAGTTAAATACAAGTACACATATTGATGCAAGGCATCAATGGTAAATAGCGTGGCCGTAGATTATTATAATTCAAGTTGAGCTTCAAATTCATTTTATATATAATATACAACTTGCAGTAGCACAACAGGTTCTCCACCAAAGACAGTGACTATATCTAGACCTTGGGCCCCTACATAGAACACAAAATAAATTATACATGTAGAACTGGTACAATCACTATGCACAATAAGACATGGGATTCGAGTTAAAGTACCATAAAGACATAGCCATTAGACAATGTGATAAATTGACAACATATTTGCAGGACAGAGAGAAGTGTGTGTTATCTTGTTATATTAAGATTCAATGTTACATTCGTTCTTACTATCATTTACAGTTTCTTACTTGTGCCATGTAGTGCTGATGGTGATTGCGATCGTGATAATGATAGTTTCTTGGTAGTGTCATGTTTAAGATGGCTGTAATGACATCAGCCTTGGATAGGATTAGGTATGGGCTATTGGAAGAAGCAGATTCTATTTTGGTGCCGTCCGGCCATCTTTCCATCCATCTTGTTGATGATATGTGTAAATTCTGGGGGTTTTGTTTGATAATCAGATTCTATCCGGAGCTAAATTATAGGATATATAGAAAGATTTTCACATTATTACAAGAAATATTTGATAATAGAATTGTGCAATATCTAGTGAGTTCTAGATGGTATTATGTTCGAAAGCCTGGTTATAAACCGAGTACAGAGATTCTGATACAGAATATATAGCAAATTGTTAATTGAAAACTGTAAGTTGTGACTAAATTGCGTGTTTCGAAATTACTCCATTGTAGAAATTGTTAAAATTCAATACTTTATTAGCGCATTCATGTATATCTAGCTAAACATATTGGTGAAATTCTGGAGCCAAACCTATTACAAGCGATATGCCAGGACATACTGACATCTATCCGATTGTGGCTAATGTGACCCAACTATCTTTCAATGGGGACATATTGTGAATAATTAACCCCATGGACATACTTGGGAATTATGATATTATTTGATATTAGAATCGTGCAATATTTCGTACAGCCCTAGTACATAATAATAGATATTGAGTTCTGTATGGCTAGATGTTCGAAAAGTGGTTACAAACAGAGTACATAGATATCAGTACGTAAATTATTAACATCTGACAACTTTTGGTCGTTACTAAGTTGTGTATTATAAAATTATTTTATGGTGGGATTTAAAAAAATCAATATTTTATTAGCTTATTCTTATATCTATCTGACATTTTGGGGACGAACCTACTACAGACAGTAGGCTACCGAAAACCGTGGATCTGCCAAAACTTGTGCAAATTTTTGCCATGGAATTGTGTACTATGAAATTACTTCATGGTAGACATTTTTAAGCCTGATACTTTATTAGCGTATTCATATATCGATCTGACCATATGTATGAATTTAGAACCGAATAGGGGCCTAACCTATTGCAGACAGTATGGTACTGAAAATCACTGATCTGTCAAAATTTAAGCCAATTTTTGGTATTGAATTGCGGACTATGGCACTATTTCATTGTAGAATTTGATTTAATTATGAATATAGCTAGCAATGATATGATATCATATTGTTTACAGCTGAGAGGAGATTTTGGCTGAATTATACTTTTTAGTTAGATTGCTTTTTAAACAGATGGGTCACAGCGATTCCGAAAAGTAAAGGTATGGGTCGTATTATATACAGTCATAATTTTTCATAGTGTATGTAGTGCAAGTTAGGGTAAGTTTTAGTCTGGTCAAACGAAGAGACTGGTGTTGTTCGACCCACTGCCTAATAGTGATAATATATACCTGTAGCATTGTATGTGCTATAATATAGACTGATGTGATTCCACATTTAATTGACTTGTAATAGAATACTATTGGTAGAATATAGACCATGGTGGCTTTCCGCACATCTATTTGTAATGAAATATATACATATATTAATATTTTGGGTACAGCACAGATTGGTGTGATTTCACACACAATCTATTATGTATGATTACTGTATTCTGTGGCTGTAGTAGCAGAAACATCCTACAGCTGCAATCAGTTCTTCTTCGCTTTTACCCAATGTGTCTTGTCCTCAGCCGAAGTCCTTAGCTTCCTCAAGTCCATTTTTAACTTGGGTGTACCAAGTCCTGCTTTCTTGAGGTCACCTCGTAGCACACTTAGCAGATTTATGCAGTGACATCATCTCCTGGCTTTGTATTTGCTGGCTCCGAGTAGGACGAATTCGAATGCTCTCTGTGAACGGGCCTCTTTTGGCATCCTTAGCACATGGCCAAACATGGTCCATCTTTGCTGGGTGACTTTTACAGACAGCGGTGACGTATTCTACATCTTGCATAGTGCATCTGTGGAAATTATGCTGCCTGGCCATCGGTGCCCAGTGATGGTGCTTAGGTCTTAGCGGTGGCAGGTATCTAATTTGTCTAGAGCTGCCTTCGCAGCTTTTAGATTAAATTGTGTACTACGAAATTACTTCATGGTATAAATCTTTTAAACTCAATACTTCATTAACGTATTCACATACATATGTAAACATATGGCTGTCATTTTGGGGTCGAGGCTATTACATGCAATATGCCAGGACATATCAAGAGCTATCGGAATGTGGTGAATGTGATGAATGTGAACCAACTATCTTACAATCGTGGCATATGTCGATTATATAACTACATACTATGAAATTACTTGGTGGTAGAATCGTGCAATATTCCGTACAACACTATAAAGAGTTCTATATGTAAATATGTTTGAAAAGCAGAGTGAAAACAGATTGTGCAGATATTGGTACTTAAAATAGTAAATTATTGACATCTGATAACTGTTGGACGCAACTAAATTACATATTGCGAGATTACTTTATGGTAGACTATTTTTTAAATCGACATTTTAAAAGTGCATTTATATACCTATCTAAACACATCAGTGGAATTCTGGGACAGAATCTATTGCAGACAGTAGCATATTGAAACCAGTGGATCTGACAAATTACTTCGCTGTAGAATTTCTTTTGAATTGGCAATATTATGTGTCTGAAATACTGGGGCCGAATATATTACAGACAGTAGGGCACTGAAAAACATGAATCAGATACAATTTTCACAAGTTTTCAGTATGGATTTACCATGAAATTACTTCATCTAGAAATCTTTTTATATAGCTAGCATAATCAAACTCAAGTCTATGTGGATGAAAATCTGGGGCCGAGCATAACCTACAGACAATAGGGCAGTGAAGTATGTGAATTGGCTAAAATTTCAGCTAATTTTCAGTATGAAATTGTGTACAACGAATTAGATTACTTCATGGAAAACATTTTTTAACTCAATACTTCATTAGCATATTCAAATACAAATCCAACCATATGGGTGGAATTTTTGGACTGAACACATTGCAGGCATTACTAACTTAGCACATTCATACCCTTTCTGTTGATTTCTGTATCTAAACCACCTGCTACAATGTTATTGACAGCCGTTTTGACTGGAAATTCAGAACATCAGTTATCTATCCCTAGTGCTAAATAACTGCATGCATAGCTCTTTTCCCAGTGAAGGATTAAGGACAATAAATTACTAATGAAAGTCACACATACATTATTTTTAGCGAATTTTGTCTACTTTTTCATGCTCTACAATATTATTATACATGTTTTACTTTGAAAATTTAACACACATATCGTGACTAGTAAAATGTGTCCACGATATTAAAATCATTGCCCTGACGCTCTACAAGACATAACAATGGAAATGTATGGACTATCTCGAATGTTCAGCCTAGTGTTTTATGCTATAATAAATAAGGGAAAAATGAAACAGACACAGTACCTGGTATTGTCGTGATAATATATTAAACATTTACTGTCTAAATTTGGTAAAGATTGTTAAAATATTTAGACATTGAATGTCCATTTGCAGGCCAAGAGAAGGCTGTTTTTTTTGCAGATTTGCCACTGGAATCTGGAATGACTGTCTCGAGAGTCATTCCAGTGGTAAATTAGCAAAAACTGTCCCCTCCTGGCATGCAACTTGACATTGCTCACAATCCCTTGCGCAAAATGGCAGCGCTTATAGTCAATGGACCTTTCCCGTTTTAGCTATGCCCGCCCACCTCTAACTAAGCTCCACCAACACTTCACAGTGGCGGCTAAAGTTCTAGTTAGTTAAAGTGTCCATAAAGTAAGAAGTAGTCCTAAATTTAGCTAGGATATGTATCATTTAAGAACAGATGAGAACTTTAAGTGATTCAAACATGTGGCTTCGTTTGAGCTGTAATTTTCACCTAGAGATCTAAGGGCCAGACAAGCTATTATATGATGGCAAGGCCTACTGTACAACGTGTAGAGAGATTTTAATCAAGTTAGTTGCTTTAGCGTAAACGATTTGCACATGTGAACATGTACGCAAATGTCTTATGTCGCATTACGACAACTAGACGCATTATAACCAATGTAGCTATCCTCAAGTACTCAATATTAGCAATTTAAAATTAAAATTGTTCTTATTATTCACAGTAATAACCACTAGCCTTCCTACCCTTCCACAGTCATACATTTCAAAAGAAAATTCAAATCACAACGAAAACTGCTTGGAAACAGCAGTCATTTAACACAGTAGGGGTCTAGTGATTTTGGCCCTGAATTGTAAGTGACTTTGTAACTAGTATTCGTTTGTTGTCGGTAAATACAGAAATCTGCGGAACATAGGTTTGCTTCGTCTGGCTGAACACTGTGTAGCATATCGCTCATTTGAGTAGTTCCACAGGCTTCATCCAGCCAGAAATAAAAATAAGCAGCATGGCTCAAATCACGAGGTCAATAATAACATTTACTGACATCCAGACTAAAATGTGTTAAATTCCACAAACTCCCACAATCAAATATGTACCCATATAAACGGCAGTGGTAGAAAGATTGATACGCACACGGCAAATAGAACAATAGTAGTCTCGTAATATATTGACATTATTATGACAGAAAATGGAAATTTAAGTCAAATTAATTAAGTATTAGCCACATCATATACACAATATGCAACAATTGTCTACCGTCTCAAACTCAAAATGTGTTAACTATAGTATAACATGAATAAAATAGCACCTAACTCGGGTAACCGCGTTTGAAAACCAAAAGACAATCATATTAGCTGTCCGTACCCATAAATTTGGATGGGCAAATAGCTGGTTGTGTCTGGCCATGCAAACCAGTTAACCCTTTCATCTTGTATTCCGACAAAGGTGACCTTATTGGATGCCAAATGAAAACATACTGGACATATTGAGAAATTATCACCATTGATCGCCTCAAAATGGCAAACACCTTCCAAATCGCATACAGACGTACCCATCAATATAGTTATCAACATACAGGATGAAATAGGTCACTTCCACCAAATACCTTGTCAGGATATGAGAGACAGCTAACATCGTGCATCACAATGCATCCATGTAGGCACGCATCCATGCATCAATCACACATATATGCATCTCATTGTGCCCGCCCTACATACACCTGAGGCGCGACCTGAATAAATATACACCCAAAGTAATCTTAAAATACTCGTGAACCAGTGTTTGGAGACACTCATGTTATTCATGGTCATCAATTTGACCCTTCAAATTAAACTCACATAATTAATCATACGTTTTCGAGAATAATTGAGCAAATTTGACCTACAATAGCCGTGTCTCGCCAAAACACAAAACAAAACAACACAAAATTGACAATCATATTATTCAAACCATCAACTTCGCTCTCCAAAATTAAACTCACACAATCAGTCATGTGTTTTTTTAGAATAATATGAGCAAAGTCGTGGCCTACAATAACTGTATCTTACCGAAACACGTAGCTGAGTCTCACCTGACAAGCATTAATAGGCATTCAATTTGTTGCATAAGTTAGCACAATTTAACTTCATTCCATCCTGAATAGACATAGCCACAATCTCCATTCATGCAAGCAGTGAAGCAGATCTGACAGTGGGTAGCAAAATAGCTGACTTCTAACATATCAGAAACCATATTTGAGTAAGTGGATAACGCAATGGGTTAGAGGAAGTGATTCATTTCTAAGAAATGTGCACAAAAGCTCTGTGTTATTAATGAAGAAAATCAAATAGATCTACTTTACTGTATTTTTTGACAAGTCAATCTAGTTTACTAATAAGCAGTGCGAAAAAACATAAGTCATCAAACATTCAATCGTATACATATTCATATAATAAATGGCAATCATAGATTCAGTTGTATATGAGATTGCGTGCGTGCGCGTATGCACGCGTGTGGGCGTGCGCGCACTTATGTTCAAGCGTGCGTGCGTGTGTGTGTGCGTGTACATGCATACGTGCATGTGCGTGTGGACGTGCGCGCGTGCGTGTGTGCATGCGTGTACGTACGTACGTGCGTGCGTGCGTGCGTGAGTGTGCAGCCTCCCGGTAAGAGCCATTTTGCTTTTAAATTAAAAAAACATAATTCCTCCGTCGATAGGCGACACATTAGAAATACTACTTCAAATAAAGTCAGATACAAATAACGCCATTTTATCACCTTCGGATTTTTTTGAAAATGGAGGATTAGTCTGCATATCTGCTTTGAAAATAGAATTGCTGAAAGCCGTTGTTGTTACAACAATGGCCATCTTTCAGCAACACCATTCCCGAAACGACCCTCAGAATGTTCGTTGAAGGGAAATGAAGCATGAAAGTGAGAGTATAGTAAAACGATTACATGTTCTTAAAACAGATTTGATACTCAATGGTCACGAAATAGTTTATCCGCCAGACTGCTCGTTGGTCGTCAGTCACGTAAAATAGCGCTATTTAGGTGTTCTTCAATGCCAACATTATAGGCCTTATACTGATAACACATGAACTCAAATTCTTGTCTCCACTTAGTTAATTACGTCACATTCTGTCTATTGAACGTACATTATGCCGACTTAGAACAGGGCTGGTACACGATCGCAGAAGCTTGTTTCCCATTAGAAGACACAAGTTTGTAGAGTAAGTACATCGGAATCGGCATAGACAGGATTGCTAATAACGCACGTCAATTTGAACAGCACATTTGCTCCAAATAACTACATGTGTTGGCCACATAAGTAGGATGCTCGCTTTCACATATAGTCATGCAGCGGTAGATACGTACGTAGCCTTCGTAAATATAAGACCAGAATATAGCATACAGAATTATACAGCTTATTATCTAGTCCATAGTGGAACTGTCATTAGATGGTGACATTGGCAGCATCAAATATCATAGTTACCAATTATCAATTGACACTCACTGTTCATATCACATTCCATACTTTGTGCTTAGGTACGTGTTAAGATGATGATATATATAATTCAAAAACTACAACGAATACGGTGTCAGGGTATTCCACGCTGAGTAAATTGCACATAGATCAACAGGCGTCTGATATCGCGTGCAAATGTTTCTCTATTTAATAGGATACGAGAACCTTACATGACCTCTCGAGGTGCTCAGCTATCTGATGACATCATAATAAAACACGTCACAATGAAACGATGTAGGTACGTCACGAAAGTGGCAAAAGTTCGTCAGTAACAGTCTAAATTGTGTCTTGGGCGAATTTAAACATTCTGTTGAATATTTTGAAACTAGATTGACTGGGAAAATGTTGCTGTCGTAGGCATCAACAGCATCCTACAATGGTTTTTTTTCTTGATTTTGCATTCTGAAACCATACAGATGAAAAATCCGAAGGGTGCCCAGCTGGCACCCTTGAGCGTTTTGAGAAAATTTGTTTCAAAGTTTTTTCACCTGCCGCGTACCTTTTTTAAAACCAAAATCTTTTAACACAACCCCTATCAATATGCATATCAAATGAAAGGTCTCAAAGAGTAGAAGTCAGGAATCAGTAGCACATATTGATATTACCTTTCATTAAGATTTGCGATTGAATTCATTTGATTATTTAAGAGTTACCGCAAGGTACCATTATGACTGTAGAACGAAATTCATGGCACCTAAATCAACACAGATAGCATCTTCCAAAAGTAAAGAACCCGATGAATCTAATGACAATGAACCGGCATTTGAGAAGTTAGTTACGAATATGAATTCTGAGAGATTGCTCATAAGAAATTCCTCAGAAGTATACAGCTTCTACCATAGTTTTGGTGGCAAAATGTCAAAGCGGGGGACTCATAAGTCAGTTATCGAAGCATTTTGCACATGATCTTCTCATCATGAAAGCAGCTGGTATTGCAAGCATACTTATTTTTCATGAGAAAGCTAAAGACGTGTTCTCAATGGTTGCTGTTGATGATGATGATGCCATAGGAAGCGCGGACAAGAAACTTTTTAACAACCATGCTCCTTTACAGATGACACTTGGTGTCTTGATGAAAAGTAAAGAGTTGATCCACTAGCTGCACAAATTTGGTGTTGTGTGTTCCTATGATGAAGTGTTGCGGTTTTGGAGGTCGGCGACCCATGCATCTAAAAACATAATGAACAGAGGACTTGTACATACACCAGATGAAAGAGCTAGCCTCGTGCAAGTAATTGTAGATAATTTTGATACCACTATTTCTAGTCACAATGTGCTACAGTCAACTCATGGTCTTGCGATGCTACTCACACAAACTAGAGACACAGCACTTCCAGAAACGATACCTCGTATATCAAAAGAAGAAATGACCAACCAGGGTCAAGTTCGACTCGCTAACTATAGTCAGTTTCATGGTTTACTGATCATGTGCAGTTGCTATGCCCGGTCGAACTTGATCGTAGTCGACTATAGTTCGTTGGTACCCGGTTCCTTATTGAAATACTATTGCAGAAAATTTGGAGCCGGGTACCAGTCTCCATTAACCCTTTCTGTCGTCTGTTTTAATGAGCTACGAAAATGGGTTATTTTTGTCCGCTAGGACATCAAAAAGCGTCCATATGACATAAAGTGGGAATGAATATGGGCTTGGGAACATTTACATACAATTGGAAAGCATAATTTCATCAACCCTAAGTTAGTTAATGAAATATTTACACTCTTATATGCATTTATTCACGCCAAGCGACCAGTGTCCGCCATTTTGAAATTTACACAAATATCGGCCTAACCTTCTGAACCGATCTCGGGTGCTCAGTTGACTATAGTTGACTAGCTAGTTAACTATATGAAGTTTGAGTGGTATTCTAGTTAGCTATAGCTAACTATGGTTCGGAGTCGAACTCGACCCAGGTAGTGGATGATATAGAAGTTCAATGATATTATGGGCTCAAAAAAGCTGGAAATGTCAGAAAATAAAGCAAAGAAATCTGTACTACCTTTGCTTGTATTGACAATGCAAGTCATAGCTAGCCAAAGAGCATTCATCCTGGATTTTGAGTTCTTGCAAAAGGTAACAACCAATTCTGACTCCAGAATGGAATGGGTTCAACAGTTTCTTGACTTGCAAGGAAAGTCAAACAGTCAAACCTCAAACTACTAGTGTCCATGGACCCCTGATAGATATGGTGCCTTCAGACCCAGATACCATGTTGATGGCTATGGTCCAAGCTGAAATCCTGACAAAGACAGTTGGTCAAGACATTGTCGTATTCACTTGCGATCAGCAGCTGTACAATGTGGCTGTGAACATCACGTGGGTATATCCAGACCAATTCGCTAATATAATCCTTCGGCTCGGAGGTATGCACTTCATAATGAGTTTCATTGATTGTATAGGGTCATTAATGGCTGAAATTGGATTATCAGATATCATGGAGTGCTGTTTCGGTTGTATACAGAGTATGCTAATGGGGAACAAGTTTCCACAAAACTTTCGAGCACTGAGAATGGTCGTTGAGGAACTTCTTAGAAACCTAGTACAAGAAGGCAGTGACTCTGAGGATCTGATGATAAGCTTAGAAGAACTGGCTAGCCAGAGTAGGACAACAACGTTTTGGGTTGATACGTTAATAAAACCAGTTCTACTCATGATGCTATTCTGCTGAGCTGAGAAGGAAGGGGACTGGCCACTCCATCTACTTGCAGTGACGTGTATGCTACCTTACTTCTTTGCAGCTGGATACAACAATTACGCGCGATATGGCCTTTATTATCACTTGTCAGTTGAGAATCTACTGTTCTACAAAAGTTTCTTCATGGGGAACATGTCACGCGTCACAACCCTGGTACATGGAATGGCATGTGGACAGATATGATGATAGAAAACACATTCATGCGGTATGCAAAGGGACCAAATGGTATTATTGGCATCACATTGCAGCCAAATACTCTGAAAACGTGGACATTAATTCTTCATACGTGCGGTACTTTGGTAAAGGACATAAATGATATGATCACTGATGAGAAATCTACGAGTAATCAACACAAAGAAGAAATGGAAAGTCGGATTGCGGCAAATGTCAAAGACAGAGACAAGATCAGACAAAGACTCGACGAATTGACTGACCCACTTCAACCTTCCTATCATCCAGATGATAGCATCATCCAAATTGTGAGTGGCAGAATTGCTCCTGCATCCGTGGATGTAGATAAATCATTAGCCATTGGTCACACACGGATTATGAAAACACTTGGCCTCATTGCTTCAGTTCCACAATCTCGAAGGAAGTGCACACCATGGCGACTCTGCAAAATTATATGACATGAATCTTATCTGTTTGCGGATCATTGGCCTACAAGCTTCTGGTAGAGATGTCAGTCTGGAGGATGTTCTAAAGTATGAATTGGCACCGGTGCCCACTTCTATATTCACTACGACTGATGAGATGAGAAGAGCAAAAGCCAAATCAACACTTAAAAAGACAGTTGCAAGTCGATGCATCGGTAAGAACTCTGCCCAAAGTGGAAACGGTTATAATTGACAAATCGGCGATACTATGGGTAGTTCATTGGCCAACAAATGGCAGAGTGCAGGATTTTGTTGACAATATTGTCACATAGTTGCAAATGTTATGAAAAATGCTGATGTGTATTTAATCTTTGATAGGTGTATGGATTACAGCATCAAAGATGTCACTCGATCGTCAAGAGAAGAGGCAAGCAGGCGACATCAACTCTCTCTCTCTCTCTCTCTCTCTCTCTCTCTCTCTCTCTCTCTCTCTCTCTCTCTCTCTCGCACGCTCTCTCTCCCTCTCTCTCTCTCTCTCTCTCTCTTCTCGCTCTCTCTCTCTCTCTCTCTCCCCCTCCCCCTCTCCCTCTCCCTCTCTCCCTCCCTCCCCCCTCCCCCTCCCTCCCTCCTTTCCTAGTGTTTTAGGCAACATTATATATCGGTAGTGTGAACGCGTAGTACCCTTTCACAGCCAATATTCAGGACACACGAGCGTGGATAAATACATGTTTTAGCAAATTTATCATTTTAACGACGAGATTTGGTCATTAAGACTTCAATTTTTTCATAGGAAATGCCAATTTGTAGAGCAGCAGAATGTTTTTTTAAATATTGCCACTGTCATGACTGGATCGATTTTCGAGCCAGCCCTTTCAGTTGCAAAATTTCAAAGATAATCTCTTGATCTACAACTTTACATTTCATTAGGACCGGCGTGGGCATGAAAGGGTCTAATAAATAGACAAGCACACATACATATACACATGCTCTAGCTGAATGAATAAGTCGGCTTACATGAGCGTGCGTGCGTGCGTGCGTGCGTGAGTGCGTGCGTGCGTGCGTGTGCCAAGTAAAGGTCAACTGTTATGAGCTATTAAGTATTATCAGAAAGAAGTGTGAATTTGCATACCAGTAGAATATTTTTGAAAGGTTACCAATGAAATGGCTGGATCGATTATCGAGTCACTCATTCCAGTGGCAAAATTTCTAAAACTATCTCTTGTCCTACAAATTGGCATTTCATAGGTATGGCTTATGAATGAAAGGATATGTTTTAAAAAGCTATTTTCAGTCAATGTGGCAACACAACTTATGATGATTATCAGTTTTGTAAGTGCAATTTTCTTCTATATCAAAAATCAAATAGCTTCATATGCACTTGTTCTTTAACCAGTAACATTTCTGATTGAAATGTGTTCTGGCACTATATGCACAGCCCATTCCGCGTACACAGTAATTCTTAAACAATCCATTGAAACCAATCGCAAATCTCGTTTGATATGCATATTGACAGGGTTTGTATTAAAATTGAAAACTTTAGTTTAAACAAGTGGGCGTGGCAGGTGATAAAAACTGTTAAAATGTTTTTCTCAAAACGCTCAATGGTGCCAGGTGGGCACCCTTCGGATTTTTCATCTGTGTGGTCTCAGGATATAAAATCAAGAAAAAAACATTGTGGGACCTCTAGTGCAGGGTTACCTACGTCCTCTAGACTATAAGCGTTCGATTGTGTAACCCCTATACTAGAGAATAGAACACGTACAATGGCGTTACAAGCGAACAAGGGCGTACTATTGGTACTTAGCCACCAACAACCTTCAGTCAAATTCTCTTTTCCAGAGTATCCATCTATCAATCTCACGTCATATGACGTCATAATCAGCTAAGCGTCGTGTAGGATGACGTCATACTCATTACGCCATAAATTATTCTATTTGTCCCGTCTTTAACTTATAATAGTCCGACCGTGTACGAATTGGATGTCTCTACTATTCAATAAACACATTGTTGAATATTTTGAAACTAATTTGACTGGACACTGTTGCTGCATATGGCAGCAACAGCGCCAAGTCTAATTAGTTCCAAAGTATTCAATAGCTTACCTGTATAGTTTTTCGTAAATCGATAGTCAGAAAGTTCAGAGATCGATCGATCCCAACACGAGCGAGGTGTGGGTGGAGCTTAGCTAGAGATGGGCGGGGCATAGCTAAAAATTGAAAGGTCCATTGCTTTCAAAGGTCTGACAGTTACTAATATATTATTAATGTATTACAGGCCATATATATTAAGCCACCAGCCCACCGTTTCCATGAGTATGAGAATGCTGAATATTTTTCTGGAGGTTGTTGGTGGCTAACAACCAACAATCTTCAGTCAAATTGTTTTCAAAATCTTCAGCAGAGTTAAACCACCATGGAAAATGTAGTCCGTCGAAATTGAGCAGGCAGACAGTTAAATGAACGCGAGATCAGAGATCGAAATTCCACTATAAACACGGTGGGTGAAAAAGGCCTGTTTCTGATAACGATAATATTAGGTAAGGTATATAGGGTATAGGCCACCACAAGAAAATGTAGATATATTTTGCGTACTCGGTCGGAAACGTCGAATTGCGCTTCACGTACGGATGTATGTAATAAATACACTCGGGCAGACGTACGTGCTTCCACTTGTAACACGTGGGCGACTGCATGAATGAGGAAATTCAGTGAAATATATATATGTAGGTGGGTGGTGGTCGGGTTGTGGTGGGTGTGTGGGTGGGGTGTGTGTAGCGGTTGCAAAAATCACGATACCGCCAGGGGCTTTCCTCTCCCATAGGGTATCAGAGCGCCCCTTAGGCTTTGCCTCCCCCCCCCACCCCAGGTCAAAATTACTTTCTACATCCATGTTACATCAAATGTATGTTGACGCCAATTGACAGAAATACTCTCACGAACCTGGAATATTCAGTCAGTTGTACGAATTGTATAGCTTTACCATTTAATAAACATTCTGTTGAATATTTTGAAACTAATTTGACTTGGTGCTGCCAACAGCCCCCAGTCAAATTAGTTTCAAAACAAAATATCCAACAGGTTAGGTGTATAGCAATCACTCCCAACACGCACAAATATATATATATATATATATATATATATATATATGCCTCTGTGTTGAATAATTTCCCGTTAACGTTCATATCAGCCAAAAATGGCTTGAGAAATGACCATTTGCATACCAAGAGAAGAGTATTTTTGAAAAATTGCCAATGGAATGAGTGACTCGATAACCGAGCCAGTCATTCTAGTGGTAAATTTTCAAAATAGTCCTCGGTCTGCAAATGGACATATTGTATGAGAAAATAGATTTTCTTGAACAAATTAGAGAATTAAAGGGAGGGGGGGGGGGGTACAAATAGTCAAGCTGTTGCAACGTAGGCCAATCGAATTAGTTGCAAAATTTCGACCGGCTTTCCTGCTTTGAAATTGAGACACTGGAAGATGTGGACGCTGTTTCCATTAGCAGCAACAGCTAGTTCCAGTCAAACTAGTTTTAAAATATTCAACAGCTTTCCTATCAATAATCTTGAAATTGAGACTGCGTGCATGGCGTTTCAATGTTTTTAAATCATTGGCCTGCGAGCCACCGCCACCATAACACGTTCCCTTGGAGGAAATGCGCGTTGCTATGGGTGCGTGACCAATCAGATTGCATACCAGCCGTGAGTCTAGACCTTAGCATTGGGAACTAGCAAATAAACGCCTTAAATATTACAACACACACGCAGATCGCATTCAGCTACAGTACAGCTCATACGTTAACATGTTTCCAAAACAAAGAGAAACATGTTTGTTCGTACAATTTTGAACACGACGTAAGAAATGTTCTGCTGAATATTTTTAACATAATTAGATTGGAAAACATTGCTTCCTAACGCAGCAGTCTTCCGATCCAATTATGTTCAAACTATTCAACAGTAGGCCTACATTGTATTTTGAAAACCCCTAAGTTATTTCTGCGCTACACTGTAGAACGTTGCTCTATTTTCTCCGTACAGCGTGGCTAAAGCACCCGGATGAACATCGAACTGATTACGCAGCGAGCTATAAACCTGTTTGAACCTGTCTGGACCGGTTTTACAACTTCGTCAGACATTAGTCGCCCACTCATGCGCGCGGCCCACTCATGCGCGCGGCGAGCACGTGATCAGCTGGCTCCTCTAAACTCGCTCTCCGCGTGACATCGAGTTATCGATTTACATCGCGCGAACCAGACAGCGCGTTCAAGCAGACGGCATTACTTGTGTAGTCGTCTTGGCAACTGCAATCAATTGAAATCGGCCTTGGCGCTCCTCCAATAATAACCAGCTTGCCGTTCATTTCATCATCCGGTAAGACGCTTCGATCCCCATGTAACTCTTTCAACGCTACATATGCAGATTAATTTGACTGAAAGTCGTTGCTGCTTATGACGCCATGTTCAAATCAAATAATTGTCAAAATATTCAACAGCTTTAATTAATTTTCCATTGAAATTTAAATACTCATATCAATCATTTATCGGTCAACTGGTTAAATCTCGCCGAACAAAGAGGGTCTGTAATTGGCGCGGGACTAGATCACGCGGTACTGAGAGCTCAAAATAGAACAAGTTTTATTGGCAGCCTAGCTTTCATTGGCTCGAACTGTGGCGCATTTTACTTATTCACTGTGAAAGCGGCAGATGGTGGAATAGATTAAATATCCAAGTGTCCTCAGGGTATTTGAACAGGCTGGTTGCTGAGCGACCAATCCCATTATTAGTGGTGAGTCACAGCTCGTCACGTGTTATTGATCGTGACTAGAAAGGATTATAACTACGCGCTGGTTTTCACTTCTGAGTTGTACACTGATAAATGAGCAAGTGTAATTCAGTATTAATATATATGTATACAGTATTTTAACCGTGCTTGATGACTGAGTAAAAGCATAATTTTTCATTTAATTTGTCTGTGAAATCAAGCCTTGTTGTTTGGTAAAGGTAAGTAGAACATTGTTCTCTGCATCTTAGTAATGCTGAATGGACAAGAGCGCGATGACGTCACATATGTCAAATTTGCATATCAATAGAACAGCCACCAGTTTGAATGCCTACACATTTGACTACATAAAGTAGGGGTGCGACAGTGTAGTTTGACATCTAATCACCTGTCAAGTCATCAGTCTCTTGGCCAAATCAGAATTACAATCGATGTGTTCCAGCGTTGTAGGCAACAGGAACTATAAAAACATCCATTTATGCATCCATCGACATTTGGTTTCCGCTTGATAACAGTTCAAATTGTGGAAATACGTCGCTCTACATGAGATCTTTACTGGGATAGTGTCTGGCCGAAATCTTGCTATTCTTATTAACAGAGTAATCCACATGGATTTCTTGAAAAAAATGAAATATGTGGTTTCTAGTCAATAACTTGAGCTAGCCTGCATGGAATGAGTTCACATTTTGGAAATACATTGTTCTGCATGTGACATTGACTGGGATTGTGTTCACCGTCATCCAGCTGTAGTTATCAGCGTAATCCCCCTTGATTTCTTGAAAAATGATAAAATGTTTGTCGTTTTCTCATTAACCCTTGACTGGAATTGTTTGGCCGAAATGTGGATTGGATCACCAAAGTCATCCCCCTTGATTTCTTGAAAAATCTTTAAATATTTGGATTAAAAAAATAGGAGTTGTGCTAAAACATGCGGTTTCGGTGGTGTGCGGGGATTGGGAGGGCCATCTGATTGGGGTGGGGCGGTGATGGTGGGTGGTGAACGTGGGACCAGAACTAGTCTTTTATTGTTGAATAGTTTGTTACTAATTTGACGTAATTGTGTTGCTACCTCATCTGTCTAGTCATCCAGCATTTGTCCTTAAAGATGTGAGGACTAGATACCCGATCGCTCTGATTAACTTGACAATCATAATACCGATTCTCCTTTACTAGAAGAACAAAATGCTTTTTAAATCTTTGTAATCGGCCCAGCCAAAGCTGAGATAAGCATATAGCAACCACGTTGACAACCAAACGTTTTTAGCTATCGTGCTAGAGTTGTGATGTCACACCGTGATGACACCAATTCCTATTAGTCTAGATTATTATCTCGGGGAGCATAGCTGGGCTCTCTACTGCTGCGCGTATTGGGCACCTACCTATGCACCTCTTCTTTGACAATTCATTGTTCACACAGGGACACTAAATTGTAGGAGATGCACAAAGGTTCAATAATATCGAAGTTGATGATATTTTTGTTGATTAAACTTAAAGGACAGACCTCATGGTCAAGGTGCCTGACATCACAATTCTAACGTATAGGCCTGTTAGAGGTGACAGTAATATCGGATTTCGTGTATGTGAATTAGGCTATATTTAATCAAACCCACCCACATACTTCTTGGAATACAATTCTACAAATGCATATATATCTTATCTTTCTGGATTGACTGCATAGATTTTGCATAGATGATAGGCATGCATGTAGACAAATGTACAACTTTTTAAATGATAGTTAAGTAGGCCTATACCGCTCAGTGTACGTAAGATCGCAATTTACCATTGTGTAGGCGTATGAATAAATTTATGATTGCAATACAGCAGTTACTCCAGTTATGTGTTTAAAATTAACTAATATGTCGGGTAAATATTAATCTAAACTAATCTATTTGCATATTGTCTACATTGGCATGTTATTGACAGTACACGGTTTGTTTACAATTTAGGCAGCAGTCGAGGTGCGTAGCGAGGCTTTCACTGCCGACCGCACGCTTATAGTACAACTTAAATAACATATACTGTTGAATATTTTGAACATAATTGGGTTGGATTTCAACCCAAATTGTGTTCAAAATATGCAACATAACGTTTCTTGTATCGTGTTCATATGGTTCTATCTAACAGATTTGTGTTTTTGCTTTCGAAGCATATAAACTTATTTCTGAGCTGTACTGAAGGTAAAGATGATACGCTAGCGACCTTTGAACATCTGTCAGTTCACCTACCTATTTAAAATTTGTTCATCCGCTACAGTTTTGCTTTTTCATAACATTGAAATATGAGTGTATGTTACTTTCATACATGGAAGTTGGTTTGAAAACGATATAGTTCATATGGTTGTCACAGGCGTGCCACCCCCCCCCCCCCCCCACACACACACACACCAACGTACGTGTTGACCCGTACAGCGTCTACATTATTATTGTTATACAACACATTGCCAAAAGCTTATAGGTAAACAATTACATTCTAATCAGTAACATAGGACACACTTATTGTACATTTGTAATCTTCAGAAAAAGTTGTAACTGCACTCTAGCCTATACATTTAGATATGAATAATAGTACAGTTATAGCCATCGTCAACCTCTCCCACCCACCTCGATCATCACGCTCACATCCATCCATCCCAGCTATTACATAGTACACCCAGTCCTTTCAAGAATGGTAATGGATCCGCAGTTAGGCCTACTAGACTACAGAGTATTTGTCACATGCATTGAAATATTGCCGATTTTCAGCATTAGCCATGGTTTATCGTAGTTATAGGCCTATTATTATGTGAATATAGCTATCCATGAAACCATTAAAAATTAGTAAATATCATAATAGATTTAAAAAATCATGGTTTGTTATTTCTTGAAGGCTTAGCTTCAACCTGACATAATTTATGTTATGGTAGGTTTAGTCTATCCTGTTAAATGCACGTTTTAAAATATGTTACCTTTGTACTACAGACAGAGAAATATTGACCCCGCTCACAGCGCCATTCCTGGTGTGACGTCACAACGAGTGGTGATGTGATTCAGATTGAGGCGTCATGTAATCTCGTTATTTGGGCTGCCTAACATATTTTTCTCACTCCAAAGTGACGCTATTGTGTTTAAATAGTATAGTAGACCATAAAATTAATTGAAACTTGTTGTCGACCGCAAGTCCTCACAAAACCTTTAAGAACTGCTGGGCAGGAAGGATCCATCGAGTCAGATCCATGGTTGGTCCCGAAAAGCTGCTTGATCGATTTTGTTAGTAGTCATCTTGGATTTTGCACTATCTTAAAAATTACATTTAAAGACCTGTCAAACTACGTGACATGAAACTCAAGAAACTTCATAGTCTTCATTTAAGGCAAGAGCTGAACAAACCTTGTTCACATGTTTAACATGATTGGTAGATTTGTTTTGGATAACCTAACACCAAAACCACTTCCGTTGAATTCCGCTGATTGCAAATATAATTAGGAACTAATGGCCAATTAAATATTTTCAAAGCAAATTGCGCAAGTCCACCGTGCAGACGAATGCGTGCACACTCAACGTGTGCATCTGACACAACAACGCGCCCGCCTGCTCGCTCACATTGTGATTTGGGAATAGCTTGAATTGACCAAAGAATACATAAGTTCTTCGATTAACATTGCTCTAGCATTTATACGTAATCATAAGAAACTCAGAATGCAGGAAATCGAGTCATGAGCCTGCACATTTCAATGTTTTTCCTCATGGTGGTTAGGTAGCCAGGTATCCCCGAACACCCTTCTATGAGAGGCGGGGGGGGGGGGGAGGGGGGTTGTGTTGTGTGAACATCCATTTCATATCTTCCTCCAGACAATGCCATCCAGCGTGCCCTTTTTGTGGAATATGTCCCAGCCCCTCAAATTTGCTTCTGGCGCCCCTGTTGGGGCCCCAAATTAAAAACAAAATCGTGTTTACCCATTTGAAGCTTTTACTCCTGGTATCTGACTTTTACAGTCATAATATACATAAGCTGTTTAATATTTTGAAACAAATTTGACTACAAGCTTAAAGGCAGCACCAGCTTTCAGTCAAATTAGGTGAAAAAAATTCAACAGCAGAGAGACAAATATGTAGCAAATTGATTATATTTGGAAGTGGTAGTAGTAGTAGTAGTTGTAGTAATAGCCATTCCCTCCTTGACACACCCGATAAGGGCCCCCCATGACTATTTAGCCCGTGGCCCCAAATTGTTAATCCGGCTGTTTATTATAATGTAAATTTTTAAAGGATTTGTTTGTTCTATATTTTGTAAATTGTCTTTGCCCCCCTCTTCTCAATATAGAATCGTAGTCTATCCACACAGTTAATCTGTTTGAGCAGATATGTAGGCCTAACTGATGGAATGCTTATCTTGGCCATTTGTTCACACAGCAGATAGGGACTTTGTACACTATGCTTATTGTTTGAGAAAACAGTGCTCATTCAATGTTTTACACACCTCTTTGCTAGCTGCACTCCAGACACCTGCTGTCTATTAAATGCTAAACTAAAGTACTTTTGCCTGCATGTTAATAGATCTTTCCCACATTAGCATATTTTCGGAAAATACATTCCCAGCATGCATGGCTGGCGACAGTAGACACACAAACAGCATTACTTTACTATTGGAATCCAGTACAACACACTTTAAGCAGTTTATATGTAGAACTAATTTTATAATATTATAGAAGTCATACATCATTGGAAAGCTAAGCCAATTTTCTATACATTTCTGTATTCGTTTTTACAGTTATGTAAAATTTAATGCAATTGATTGTGATTTTAAAATAGATCCAAGTGGACACTTGATTTAATGAATCTAGGAATAATGGTGTATTTTATATACACAAATAACCCAGTGAAAATTTTAAAAAATATAAAAAATATTACATTAATGTTTAGACAATTGAATGCGCTTTCCAATGATGTATGACTTAAGTAATAGTGATTTTAGTTTATCATAGGAACGTTTTAAATTATGGTGTATTTTAGTGCACTAGTAACTCAATGCGGGTCAGCTACTTGTTACCAACCAGCAGTTGTGCTCTGAGCATTGATTTAGGGGAATCCTGGCGTACTTATGTCAATATGGGAAATGTGTATTCTCCTGGTTTATCATTACCCTAAATATCTTCCATTCGGCAACTCTGTCTGAGTACATAATCAACTAATTATACATGTTTTGACGAGAATTACCAATGACCTATTGGCAGAACATGTTAATTTATGTGGCTAACACTTGGGCTGAAACACAAATAGATCTCTACATGCAGATATGTTTTACTGAAGCATCATCTTATATAACCCCCACATATTCACTATGGTTACCACATATTGAGTGTTACTTGATCATTGATGCCTCTATTGTTCTATGATTAATCATTTTGCTGTATGCCTCTATTGTTCTATGATTAATCATTTTGCTGTATCAGACTGGCTTGTTATTGGTTTGCCACCTTTGAGGTATTTTTGATGAAATACAATCTTTGCTTGTGTAATTAATATAAATAACCACTTTTGGCAGGGTTTTATCCAGGGTGATGTAAAGGGGGTCGTTTCCCTCTTCCATCCCAACCCCCATTGAGGTATCATGCCCCCCTCCCTTGAATCGTCTCGATTTACACACTGCAATTTGAATGTAAATTCTATAGGCATGGTACATGCATTCAGTTAAGTTTCCCCCTTGACCAAATTGCTGGTTAAAACCCTGCTTAGGAAATGATAACAATTTCAACTAGTGAAGCAAATTATTAGCGCTACTTTCCCAGGATGTGGCCATAGCATGGGTCTATCTATCGCCATGGCAAATGATAATTTAATGGCTGTAGACGTTTATAGATTGTAATACATAGAACTGCAGTGAGGAGCTTTTGAATGTGGGAGGTGTGTATGTGTACATTCGGTATCAGTATTTTTAGGCCCAATTACCTCAGTATCGGTGCGGTATCGGTATTGTGTTGATACTATACTATACCTTGATAATATCTGTCACTGTAAGACAGTACAGTGTTACGATGGCTTGCTAGCCCGCTGGTGGTGCAAGAATGGGTTATATTCGGCTACATTACTTTACAATTACAGTGAATCCGAAAACAACCGAATGTAGTAAAAAATAAATCATTATTTGCAATTGGTGATCTAATGTATTCATATTAATTTGTATGGCTATTATCGTTTGAGCATGTTAGATTTCTTTGTCTTTATTACGAAAATTGTGATAGTTAAAAAAACCTCATTCATATCTCCAGAGAATGTGTAAATCTCTGAATCTCGTCATCAACGCACAAAATCAGTCGCTATTAAATCCTTATTAAATCCCTCAAATAGTATGTATGGCCTGCTTCATTATAAAGACTTCTTAGAAATCTAATTCAATAATTGTGGAAAATTTTACTGAGGGACAGAACGAGAATTGCCCATGGAAAGTTGACGGAATTCTTTTCTCTTTCACGCATTTTGTAGCATCCGTCTTGGAGAATATCATATTATAATTACTACCTAATGCGGCTCTCTAATTGGCTGTTTTGTAACACACCCTCGATCCAGTAAAGTTGCGCAAATTTATTGTAGTTGAATATTTTTGGATGTTCGTAAGCATATATTTTTGTGGATTTGAGCCTAGTTGTGACATGATTTAATTTTAAAATAACCATATTTATTGTTTTATCATTTGATAAGGAGTATTTATCAGGATTTATTGTGAAAATCACGATTTTGTTCAACCTCGGAATCTACTGCGGTTGCTCGGAATCATTGGAGGATCATCCTTACTCAACAACAATAATGGTGCACTAATATTTGGACATGACAAATGCACAAAAGTAATTTGATTATCTTATTGTGAGCTGTACTCCATATACTGTAGATGTTGTAACCGTTTTGAATAAAAAAAAGTTGAATATTTTCAGATTTGCACATCACTGACGTATTGAAATTTCAGTAATTTGAGATTTGCTCGGTACGGTATTTCGATAGTGTCGCGATACCAATACCATATGTTAAATACGGTATACTGGGCAGCTCTAAAGCGGACACTTGAGGAACAGATAGCAACTATTGACATTAACTAAGATCCAAATGAGGCTTTATCCAGAGTCCTCAAATGCATTGAAACATTATCGAGCAATGTAATAGTTGTCAAGAATAACAACAGGACTAGGCGCCACACTGCAGACCCAGTCATTGTAAAGGTGTCTGAACAACAGACGGCACTATGGTTCCTCAGCCTTCAAAGTGGTTTGAACAATGCGTACAAAGCTACATCAAGAACACAATGTCATACGGCGCTAGATCAGTGAATGGCTGAATGAACTGGCCACCCTAAAAGCAAACTCTTTGGCACATGACATCACATCCACAGATGATGGTCGTAAAATATTTAGGGCAAACCAGGCTCTGCAGTAAAATTGATTTTTAATAAAATCTATGAATTTTAATTATGAGAATATATATCTTTACTTAATTTGTTTAAATTACGATTTTGGTGAACTTTGCTATAGCATTTTCTGACTAGGTAAAGTAGCTTATTGGATTGAAATTTTATTATTATTTCTTATATCTATTTTACAGAGTTCATTGTTTTCCATGAATAACTGTTTTGGAGAACATTTTTTGCCTCTAATTTTTTTTGCCTGTCAAGCTATCAAACACTTGCCATCTTATAAACTTTGCAAGCCTGATATTGTTAATAAGCATTAAGGAAATTTATATCAGTTTCTGGTCAGCCCACGACTATAGAGTTGCAGTAACCACTACAGCTGGCCAACACATTATTTTTGTTGTATAGTCGTGGTCAGGACAAGTAGTCGCAATTGCAGAGTCCCGTGACAACAATTATGTAGTTAGAAAGGGTTTGCTTGCAGAGTTAGCAATAAACTGTGACATAATCTGGCACAATCAGACTATATACCAGTCATATCTACAATCAGACTATATGTGTTATTCATTCGTTAACTCATAGCGTCTATAACTGGATACACATGTACCCATTCGTTTATTTGTGGACCATTCTTGGATATTATGACCTAATGTTAGATTACTGGGTGCTATGTGAATATCGTCAAAGACATCAAGTAAGTTTGAGAATAACATATAGCCACATCTCCATAAACGAAGGAGAGCACATTGTCATAGCATTTTAGTGCTAGCACTACATCATCATCGCCACACACTGATAGCAGAGTGTGGTCGGATTATCATGGTTCAAGACCGTGGTTCAATAGTGTCAATGAACAATAGCATAGTTGAATGTTAGTGTGATTAAACAAGCATGGTCGGATTAGCATGGTTGAAGGTCGTGGTTAGACAATGCAGTGGTTGAACAATATTGTCGTTGCATTATATAGTTGTTGGACAATATCGTGGTCAGACAATGTCGTGGTTGAATAATAACATATTGAATAATAACAGTTATTCTAATCTGAATCGAGAGAGGAATTTGGTCACCAAATTGGTGTTACCGTGTATAAACTTGATACATGTATTATCATTCTTTTATGAAGTGGACATTTAACAGAATTACAAAAATCAGACTTAAGTTATTCAATTGTTTATCTACAAACTTATTAATTCGCCATTTTGTGTTACCAAGCCGGACAGTTATAGAGTAATCCTCATGGTAAAACAATTTGACTATCAGTGAACAATCGCCATAGAAAACAATTTGAACAGCAATTAATCTGAATGATTATGAGACCTCTATTATGAGACCAACTGTCATAACAGTATTTCATAACTTTCGAAATTGCTAATAGTGTTGAAGCAGCTGCGAGCGTTTTAAGAGACAATTTCAATTGGATAGATGATTTAAAGGAGAAAATAAAGGCCAAATCATATTTTACTCGCTGTAAAAATCAATTATACATATTATTGATAATGACAGTGACATTCCGCTGTAGCGACATTTAATTCATAAAGAATCTAAAAGGCTTGACACAGCTCAGCAACATGTCATCGAAACACGGGATGTCAGATGAATTTTGCGAGAAAACAAACAAAACAAACAGTGAAGCTGAATATACAGAAATTTCTAGAATTCTCTAGACATGAAAAGAGATGTATTAACGTTCTCATATATTGATAAATGATGCGTATCACTATTAAATTTAGGACTATGTGTTACATTGTGCTTTATGGACACTAACTAATTAGGAGTGTAGACAACATGTTAGATAGATAGTTGCTGGCGCTATTATTTCAGACTATTCTCGTCACCGGTGTGCAATTGTCGATGTAAAACCATTCTAGTATTCTCCTTCGATCAATACTTACCATTATATTATTCTTTGATAATACAAGCTAGCTAGCTAGCTATCTAGCTGCTCTAGGAATCTAGATTTAGAAAGCTTTACCAGCTCCTAGAACCGGGTACCCGGTTCCCAACAAACGGGTACCCGTCTGCCAGTAAGGCACATTCTTGAGCAACAAGAGCTATACATGCTTTTTGCATTTGGAAATTTCTTAAGTTTTCTTAGTTTCTTAGTGTATTCTGTGCCTAAGTTTAGCTGTTTTCGCTTCACGGAATATTGAATTAACCATGGAAGGAGCTTCTGAATCTCAGGTTGTATTCTTTCATGTTATTCTCTAGCTGTATGGTGGCTTAAGTCTCTAAAATTTTGTGTGTGTCACATGTCCCAATTTCTGACGTCGAATCTGGGACGTGTGGTGACAATGAAATATGCCAGATAGATCGCCTCCTTTTAATTGCAACAGCGATCGGCAGTAATATTAAATGGGATGTTGGCTATACAGTTTTTAATACGAAAATCGGCTGACGTCGTTCTCAGTTTTATCCGAGCGGGTGACATCACACCCATGTTGTGTCTCGGATTATTATGGTGAAGGAAATGTTTAATTAATTCGTGCATCTTATTCTTGGTGCTGCGTGCTTTTTGTACCAGAAAACTTTAGAATATGTCAAGTTTTGCGTGGTAATCACGATCTGTTTGCATTGATCGATGGTTTCAAAATTCTTGATTTAAGATGTGTGTTCTGCGGTTTTACCATGGTCTACAGCAGTTTCGTTATGCATTTTGTTGTTTCCTTCACGTATCGTTTTTGGCCTTCGTTTGAGTAGTATAATTTGAAATTTATTCTCATATACCGCGAATGCTATTCGATATGGTTCCTGGTTCCATGTGATACATCCGCCAGGAGCAGTATATGGGTGTATTAATGTCCGCTATCATTCTTGTTGCCAGATTAAGCAAGCTTGGTTGTATTGTTGCGGGTTTGGGGTGCTGGAGAGTTAACATTTAATTTTTAGTCAAAATATTTGTAAATTATTTGTCTGCGTTCCATTCCTGTTTCGCTCCGCTTGCTTATTTCAGGTTTTGTGCTTATTTTTTAGACCAAGCCTACCCCACCATCTTGTTCTGAATGCCATAAGTTCGTGAAAGTCGCATACAAAGACCATGTCTATTTTAGATGTTCTTCCTGTAACGTTGATAATAGGTGTAATGTTTGTTCAGTGTGGCCGATCGAGGTGTTGGTTGAGTTCCTTTCCCAGAAGGACTTGGCCGGGTCTGACGCTGGGTCAGGCGGTACGAAAAGAAATTGTGGAGCATCCGCTCCACGTCTGCAGTCAGAGGTTTCAGAGGTGGCACCTCCGGCGTGATTCTGGCCCGCTATGCAAGGCCTCTTGCATAGCGTCCTATCCACGCTGGTGTCATCGCTGATTCCTAAGGCTGTAGGACAGTCTCTTCCCATGTCCGATACGGCCATGTGTCCAGCTACGGCCATCAGGGAGCGTTTGCTTGGAATGCCCCTAGTATCTTTGGTGGCCAAGCGCAGGCTGTGTTAGAGGATACTGCTAAAATAGTGCAGAATCGGTTGGCAGTTAATCTACAGTTAGAACTAGTGCGACAGGCGCACGCACTAGGGGCTGTGGCTAAACTGTTAGCTGTACAACTGTCCTCCAAGAAACAGAAGAAGCACAAGAGCAAGGTGAAAGCCAAGCCAGCGTCTGCTATTGCTGGACCGTCGCAGCCGCCTGCGGCTATGAAGGCGAGGAAGGTTGTTGAGGATCCTGCTCACCCCAGTGTTGCTCCTGATCACCCGAGAGGCGGGAAGGGCAAGGGGAAGGGCAAGGGTAAGTCCACCAAGGACGGAAAGAAGGGAGTTGATCGTATCTGAGGGTATGGTAGCTCCCTTCGTATCTGCCTGGACCGCACCTGTGCGACAGGAACAGCGGTGCCAGTTAGACCAGTCAAGCGAAGACCAAAATGGAACTCTCTCATTAAGAGATGGGGGGGGGGGGGGAAGCGGATCGCGAGCCAGACACCCGCACTAGGCTTCAATGCGTCTATAGTGGGTGGAAGGCGCATGCGGTTCGTCGAGGCTTGGCGAGGTGTGACGTCAGACAGTCTGGACTGGGGATGGATATCCCAGGAGTGCATGCCAAAGTGGTGGGATTTTCCACCACAAAACCTGTCTTTGGCACCTGTCTGGACTTCTGTGCTAAGGGAGCCACCTAAGTTAGAAGCCATTCAAAACGAAATGTCAGGTTTGCTTCTGAAGGGAGCAATAAAACCAGCAAACCAGAACACTCCAGGCTTCTATTCAAACATGTTCCTTGTCCCCAAGGGGGGGAGGGTGTACCGGTACTCAATCTCAGGCCATTGAATTGGTTTATCCATACGCCTCGGTTTCAGATGGAAACTCCGAGATCGGTAATGGCAGGATTGAGGAAAGGAATGTGGTGTGTGTCAATCGATCTGAAGGATGCATATTTCCGCGTTCCAATGAACAGGGGTTGTCACAGGTTTCTGAGATTCACGTTTGAGAATCAGGTAGGGGAATTTGTAGTCCTCCCATTCGGCCTGTCGACAGTCCCAAGTGTTTTCACCAGAGTGTCCTAGGGGGCGTGGGTGGGTGGGGTGGGGGAGGTGTGACAGCGTCAGTCAGAAAAGAGAATGTGGCGCTTCACACCTACATAGACGATTGGTTTATCAAGGCGGACACGCCAGCCAGGTTAGGAGTGGATACTGCTCTGACTCTGAAGTTACTTTCAGATCTAGGCTGGATAGTCAACAAGGATAAATCCGAATTGACACCCACTCAACGCTTCGTTTATTTGGGGATGCGATTCGATCTTGAGGAAGGCAGGGTTTACCTGTCAGAGCCCAGAGTGGTGTCTCTGTTAGCCATCCTCAAGAGTTTTCGAGGAGGTTTCTTCAGATACTAGGCATGATGGTCTCCATGGAGCAGGTAATCCTGTACGCTGCTCTGATGCAAAGAGCTATCGAGTTGTATTTGATGTCTCTGTGGAAACAGAGAACAGAACCCCTGTCAAAGCTGGTACCAGTTTTGGAGCCAATAATGTCGCATCTTGTATGGTGGAAAAAGCATAAGAATCGCTTAATAGGAGTTTAACTGCACCTACCCCACCCTCAGCTGTCCGTGTACACAGATGCATCGCTGGAGGGGTGGGGGGGTGGGTGAGGGGGGGGACGGGCCTGCTTGGGAGAACACCAGGTTTCGGGCACATGGACTCTCCAAAAGAGTCAGCTGCATATCAATCTGTTGGAAATGATGGCAGTGGAACTGGCATTGGAAAAGTTTCTTCCAAAAGTCAGGAGCAAGGTGATATTGATACGGTCGGACAATTCGACAGTAGTATCATACATAAATTGCCATGGCGGGACTAAGTCACCCACACTGTGTATGAAGGTGTGGCACTTAATTCAATGGTGCAGGAATTACTCAGTTGTTTTGAAAGCAGCTTACATTCCTGGGCGATTGAACATTCTGGCAGAAGCTTTGTCTCGCAGACAGAGGATTCTGCTGACAGAATGGTCTCTCAACCCTCCAGTTCTTGAAAGGATCTTGTTTACCACAAAGGAAAATGCTCAAATCATGACTTAACATCTTGCCGATTCCAGATCCAAATGCCGTCGATACAGACGCTCTGGCGATAAGCTGGAGAGGGATGCACTCTTATGCGTATCCACTCACCATTCTTCTGCCGAAGGGCTTTGGTGAAGATCAGGGAGGAACTGTGCCTGGTCCTGCTAATAGCGCCATTTTGGCCCCTCAGTTGTGGTTCACGGATCTTCTTGATCTGCTGGTGGACAATCCAGTGCAGCTTCCCGAGATTCCAAACATAATCTCCCAGGCCAAGGGTCGCTTCCTACACGAGCGGCCCGAAATGTTCAAATTGACTGCGTGGATGTTAGTAAACAACGTTCCACGTCGGAAGGCTTTTCTCAACAGGCTGCGAGCAGCCGCGAGGAGGTCAACCTTCCAGTCATAAAACCATAAGGGTAACAAATTTGCTGAGTGGTGTGAAGGAAAGGGTATTGATACCTTTCAATCCACTATGTAGCAAATAGCAGACTTTCTCTGTGAGCTGTTCTAGTCAGCGCTGGCTCCTGTCACAATTGCTGGATACAAGTTAGCTTTGATATCAGTTATCCCATGTCTAGCCAACAGGGAAAGTCCTTTGGTGCTTAATGTACTGGTCAAGCACCCTTTCGAACCTTTGGGTTCGGCTAGTCTAAAGCATTTAACTCCTAAAGCGATTTTTCTATTGGCAGCTTCCTCAGTTGAAAGGCATAGTGAGATCCATGCGCTTGCAGCAGAGAGGGACCAATTTATTGTCTCCGGAGAGGGTCTGCGACTACTGCCAAGAGCAGAGTTTATGTCAAAGAATCAATCTTTGAAATATCCAGGCAAACCGATCATTATACCAAAGCTAACTAGGGTTGATTGTGATGCCAGTGTGTGGTGTATAGTCCGTGCTTTGACTAAGTACAAAAAACGAACAGACTCATTACAGTCCAATGATAGACATCTGTGGATCTGCCATAAGAAGCCATATGGCGCCGCATCCATGGATTCTCTCTCGTTGGATAGTCGAATGCATTCAGACTACCCACGGGATTGCGACTGGGCACCAGGTGCAATGTCCTGGGGCTCATGTTAGAGGAATAGCCGCCTCAACCGCCCATTAGAGGACATCATTGCTATTGCGCAATGGCACTGTGAGTCCTCTTTCACGGATTACTATATGAGGGACATGTCAGACTCCCCCAATTCTACTCGCTTTAGCTGTTTTGAAATGATAGTCTAGTGGCCACACTGTTTATCTCCCTTTGATAACTTTGAAAAGCAAAAGTAGTAAGAACAGACATGGTCAAGCGAGAGGGATACAACCATGAGTGTCACGTATGGTCGAAAATATGTTGGTTGATAGGAAATCCAATATTCATAAGGTAATTCAAGTTTGACAGTTTTTTGTATTATGTTTATATATCATGATCATTCATTTTATATATTCATGCTTATTCCCAGGCTAATATGTGCAAAGAGCAGTTAACCCTCTTCGCATATTTGTGTTTTCAGGCGAGATGCATGTTCGTGAGTTCTCTCCCTTTTCTTAGGAGAAAAAGGGGGGGGGGGGGTGGGGAGCCGTGATGCGAATGTGATTCAGTCCCTAAGCTTGTCGGTCCTTTTGGGTCTCCGTATGTCAAGTTTACGTCTTAAGATCTTTCTCCAGGGGCAAAAGAAGCTATATATGGCTTGCCCCTTCCCACCAGGTTACCGACTAAATCTGGTGTTATCAAAGAGTAATATAATGGTAAGTATTGATCGAAGGAGACTGAAGAAAATTTCAATTTCCCTCACTCCGAGATGTAACAATACTTACCATTATATTACGGACCCTGCCTCCCAGCCCCACGGAGGCAACCCATAGGTATTCTCTTGTTTGCTGGCTATGCAAACAATATGAGCCTCATTGGCAAACGGGTACCCGTTTGTTGGGAACCAGGTACCCGTTTCCTGTCTAAATGTAGATTCCTAGAGCAGCTAGCTAGCTAGCTTATATTATCAAAGAGTAATATAATGGTAAGTATTGTTAGATCTCGGAGAAAGGGAAATTGAAATTTCCTTGAATCCTAGTAATCCTAGTCCTTCTTCTGCTGGCTACCACAGTGGGCGTGTACTAAATGCATAAGATAGTTCAATACTAGTTATATATTTCCTATGGTGCAAATAATAACATTTATAGTTATAACAAGTTTACTGAAACCTGTTGCTGCCTATAGCAGTGCAACGCAGAAACAGCTTTCCGACAAATTGTTTTAAAAATAATTAACTAATAATACAGTTGTTACTAGGTAAAGATTTGATATCGATTCAGCTGAAAATCTTTGACACAAAAACTTCCAATAAAATGCTCTCAAAACAATCAGCAGGGAAGTTAGTATTGCAAGACTTGCTATCTAAAATGACTGCTACCTTCCTAGTTAGTAAGTGTCCATATAACTAACACATAGTCATAAATTTAGTTAGTATACGTATCCTTTATCTATATAGTTTAGTCATAAATGTATTTAGTATACGTATCCTTTATCTATATACTTTAAGTTCAATTGCACCAAGTGAAATAGCAGAACAAAATAAGACAGTACCAGCCAATAATAGACTACCAAATGTCCCCACTTCCAGGCCATCGTGTCACGCTTCAAATGCCAATACCAGCTGGGAATCCATATTCACTACCAACTCTATTGCCGTCTCCGGCAGATAAAAGGAATTCATATTTAACTGCTTTGGGACATGACATCGGAAAGCAGCTAAAATCTGTTTCAATTCCTATGTTCAACAGTGTTAAGCAGGTCTATGAGAATTGGAACGCGGAATTCATGTGATTTACTAGATGTAATCACTTCACTGACTTGAATCAATTCGAGACAATGGACAGCACTTTTATGCTATTCTGAAAAAGTTGCCGTAGCAAGTGATAATTCGATATCAGCGATAGGCATTTGGAAATAAAAAGCCAGAATCAGCAGAGCCATTATATGAGTAGATTATTCAAGAAGCAGAATTTGCTACAGTTGCTTCTGAAACTGTTAGGGGTCCGAGTGACAAACTGAGTACTCCAAACTGGACAACAAAACCAAAGACAATGAAGTCAACGAAACCAAGTATACTGGACGCAGCATCAAGGGAAATATTCAAGCTAGACATGCATGCAGTGTCTACCATGGTAATCATGGAATTTGGAGATATAACCAGCTTCGAGAGATGGATGTTCCATAACGTTGGGTGACCACAAAACAACATGGTCTGGGTGTTTTTTTTGTTGTCTTGGCGATGACTATCGAAGGCAAATAATCGTTTACTTTATCGAGACAAGAGTATCCCGAATCCATCCATCATCTAATATAAAAAAGTGATCAGGACCAGCGGGATAGTTTCGACAAGGACACTTCTGTCATGAAAGGGAGCCTCGCAAGTCTAATGAACGGTCACATAGCACAACAATGGTTGCAGAAGCAAATACACAGCAAGATTATTTAACACTTCGAACTGTACCTGTCATTTTGAAAAAAGGTAATCACAGCACAAAAGTTAATGCCATACTGGAGGATGTCAGTACTAAGACTTACTTGAAATCAGATGTTGCACTTAAATTAGGACTTCAAGAAGAGTTGCAGAAGGTTAATGGCATAAATTGAAAGATAAACATTCGAGATGATTGAACTCGAATTAGAAAGCGTCAATGGGCGGAGATAAGTGCGCTTACAGCAACTCAGGTAACAGGAAACCTGCAGCAAGCATTGCCATGATTGGAATCACTTAAAAGGCACCACGTTTCCAGTTCTTGCACAGAAACCTGTAATCAACATGTTGATTGGGATAGATCACCTGGACTTATTAGTATCGGGATATTCGTGGACAGCCATGAGCACCTATGGCGGTGGGCGGGTATTGAGTCCAGATGGAAAAATCAGTTCAGTTATTCATACCAATTCAATTGAAGCCTACTTTATTGATGACCAATGTCTGAATGAGATGCTACAGATAGAAGGTAGGCTGCATATGACGCAGCGGAATACACTGTGTGACGTCATTTATATTTCTGAACCTCGAAGGATAACCCTATAGAAGTCCAAAATTACTTGTTGCCACTTTCAAAAAGTGTCCATTGTGGAAAAAAGGAGTCTTGGAAAACATAATCCAGTTGACTTGTTTCTGATGCCAATGCAGTTACACTGGAGGACAAGGTCGGGCTCGAGAAGGTGAATAGCTCAATATAATACAAGAATACCGTGGGTAGATGGTGCATCAACCATGCAGCCAACTATAAAATGGCACTGCAGTGATTTGAAAATACTGAAGCGTCGGATAAAGGTGTCCGATGTTGGAACAGAATATGCAAACACAATTAGCAGATACCTAGAGAAAGGCTACGTTCGTAAAGCCGCAAAAATACCGGAGAAACTGACAAACCTGTGGTACATACCAGTTGGTAGACCGGGCAAGGAAACAACAAGGGTATGCATTGTCTTTGATGAATCTGCACAATCGACTGATATATCGCTCAACGATGTTATCCATCAGGGCCCAAAGTTATATCAAGATCTTATAGATGTCCTGCTCCGTTTCCAGAAGAAACCAATAGCATTGGTGTATGGCATTTGTGAGATGTACCTGCTGACCAAAATATCACCAAGAGATATGTCAACACCAGCCTCCAGGTAAATATGAATCTAATTGCATCGTATTTGGAGCCAATTCGTCACCATTTCTTCTAACCCAATTTGCAATGAAGGAACAAGAAAAATCAGATAAAGAGATACATCCCATTGCAGCTGATACTGTAATGAAATCAACTTACATGGATGACAGTATGGATTCAGTTATGAATGACAGCCAGGGCATTGAGCTGTATCACCAGTTATCAGAATTATTGGCCAATGCAGGAATGAAGGCACATAAATGGTTATCTAACTCGGTGACCATGCCAGTTAAATTCCAATCTAACCAGTGCATCAGAAATGGATGTGGACGATCAACTGCTGTCTATCATAACTCATGAAGTAATGTGGCAAGCAGATGATGACATGTTTGGCTTTCGTATTACTACATTTGACGACACGTTTCAGTAGACAGAAACCCTTTCTGAACCAGAATGCATCACTGTTTGATCCATTGGACTACCTATCTCCATTCACAATTCGTGTAAAGATCTGGTTGCAAGAAATATGGGTTTCTGGTTTGGACTGGGATGCCATGCTCAATGTCTGTCTGTCTGTCTCACCAACAATGGCGGCTCATTTTATTATTTCTTGACGAATTGACACCAAACATGGTCACAATGTTAATGTCGGCATCTAATATCTGTGTTGTGAAAATGAAACTGATAGGACGTCAAATACCAGAGATACCACCCCTTAAATATTTGCAGGCTCACTTTCATAGGGCAAATATAGGTTTGTTTCCACCGTCCATTGATTTATCACTATGTCAGATTTTATTGCCAAACTAGATATTAAATTCCAATTAACGGATTAACCTTTCCAATACTGCCGAAATATTTAAGATATGTATTATGTGCTCTGACATCTATGCTCTTAAAAATATTTTGAAATGTTTTTGATTGAAAGTTGTTGCTGCCTTAGCCAGCAGTGAAAGGCAGCAATGATTTCAGTCAAATTATTTTTTAGCTCAACTCCAGCTCACTACCTCTGCTGCTAACTTGGTGATTCAGCCAGATGCGCATGTGTTAAATGGATTGTGTGGTGGTGGGGAATAACCTGCTATAAAGACCAACTACCTGCCTTTAGAAACCATTTTCTTCAATTGTTTTTAAACCTCTAATAACCTTTTGACTGAGTTTTTGCAGACGACATATTGCAAAGGTTATATCTCTGAACCTGATAAATATATTGAAAACAATTGGACTGAGCCACCAACAGCTTTCAGTCGAATTGTTTTCAAAATATTCAACAAGTGAAGAGCTTTTGAAAATTGAAATTATTGGCTGCACTGGCTTGCAGCAGTGAGACAGTTAACAAACCAGCTGTAGTTAGCACTGATATCATCTTCTTCTTTTCGATCGCTGGTATCACACTTGGAGAGCCGTTCTCAAGATGAAATCTGTGGTTTTCTGCAGTTCTTCCACAGGCCCATACAGCTTTTCAAGAAAAGAGGTTGACAAAGGCCAGATCTCTTCTCTCAGCAGCTGATACGTACTGCAACATTGAAGTATGTGCTCTGTGGTCTGTTCTGCTTCTCCACAAGGACAAGTGGGCGATGTCGTATGGTGGAACCGCCTGTACATGTGTTGGTTTAGTCTGTTATGTCCAGTTCTGAGACGAAAAATGGTCACATGCTCTGGCCTCGAGAGATGATGGTAGGCATCGTCTGATTGAGGTGTTCTATAGAGTGACTTGATGATAGTCTTGATCCCTGTATGTGTAACCATGTTTTCTGTCTGATTCTCTTCTGCACCCACCTTTGCCATCTTGTCTGCTTCCTCATTTCCTTGGACTCCACAGTGTGAGGGGATCCACTGCAATGCTATCCGAAAGCATTTGATGGTTTGTAGTGCTTCTTCAAGTTGTGGCAGCTTGCCTTTGGTGATAGCCTCAAGGAAGGAGCGGGCATCAGATAAAAAGACAATTTGTGCAATAGGGTCTGCTGTTCTGCTGATGGTATTAGCTGCATGGACCAGTGCTTCGACTTCAGCTCTGTAGTTTGTGCAGTGTTTGCCTGTCGGTATTGCAGCTGACTCATGTTGTCCGTTTGGATACTGTATGTGCAGTCCAGCACCTCCGCTCCTAATTGCATCTTTGGCTGATCCATCTGTGTAGATCCTGTCTCCTGAGGGTACATTTCTTCCAGCATGGCTAGGGTCAGGGCCTTCTTGCTCACATCACTGTGTTCATCTTTGGTTGTGAGATGAGGTACTGTGGTGCGAATAGCTATGCTCTCTAGTTTGTTTTCCCAGGGTGGAGGATCAATGGTGTGGTTTGGGTCTTCTATTTGTGCTGGCAACATTTCTTGGTGTTTCCTTTGAAGTGCTTTTGTCTCTTTCACAAAACTTGATCTTTTAAGTCTTCCTGATGACAGCTGTGCTTGCCTGACCTTCATCGGGTGGTTGTTGAACGATTTGAACTTTGCAGCTTGGATCAGTGCTTTGCATTCCCTTCTTTTACTAAGTGTGGGGGGGGGGGGGATGCCTGCTGTCTGCTCTATTTTTTCTATTGGTGTTGATCTCATTCCACCAGTGATGATGCGCAGTGCCTGGTTTTGTACTCTGTCGAGGTTCTGTTGATGAGATTTAGCTGCTGTCATCCATGAGCTGGATCCATACTCAAGGTGTGGTCGTACGGCACCTAGGTAGATGGTCTTGAGGATCATTTCATTGGCACCCCACTTTGTTCCTGCCCGCTTCCTCATGATGTTTAGCTTTCTTCTGGCCTTTGCCTCTGCGTTCTGGATGTGCTCCTTCCATGTTAATCTTCTGTATTCTGTATGTGGTAGTCGTTGTGTACTCCTCGGTGCTCCAGAGTACGAGGTCATCTGCATAGAGTGCTGCTTGGATCCCATTGGACAGCTCTGCTACAATGTCATTAATGAAGAGTATGAACAGAGTTGGTGATAATACTCCACCTTGTGGTACCCCTTGTCTCAGCAATACATTCTGTCCAGATTGTCCATCCACCAGCACCCTAGCTCTGCGATTGTGTAGGTATGACTTGATCCATCGGAACATGTTGCCACCAATGCCTGTGCGCCGGAGCTTCATGAGGAGGCCATCCTTCCACACTTTGTCAAATGCCTTCTGCAGATCTATATGGGCAGATAGCATCACCTTCTTGGCTTGAAAAGTGTCCTCTATGACCTGTGCAAGATGTGTTGTTTGATCTTCTGTGCTCCTGTATCTTCTGAAGCCAGCCTGCGCTGACACTATAATGTTCTCCGACTCCAGGTACCACTGCAACCGCTGGTTGACGATGCGCTCCATGGTCTTGCATAAGCAGCTTGCAAGACTGATAGGACGGTAGCTCAGCACTTTCGTCTTGTTCTTCCCGTTTTTCAGAATAGGAGTCATTCTGGCTTCCTTCCAGCACTGAGGAACCTCTCCATTGGTCCAACTGAGATTAAAGATGTCTAGCAACTTGCGGAGAGATGCATTACCAAGGTGTTGGATCATTTCATTCATAATGCCATCTGGCCCGGGAGATTTCTTCTTCTTCAATTGGCGGATAGACTTCTTCAGGTCTGCTAAACTAATGTCAACTTTCATTGCATCGTGAGTGTTTGTGTCTGTTCTTTCCTTTTGCTCTTTTCTAACCTCTTTTTTACACATTCGTGGTATAGAAATGTTGCTTTCTTTTGCATATGCCTTCGCAAAGGCATCTGCAGCCATCTTTTCTGACAGTGTTTGTCCATCTTTTTCAAGAGTAATCTTCTCTCCCCCGACACCCTCATCATTCGGTGCTTTAGTCAGTCTCCATAGCTTTGTGGTGTCTCTCTCTAAATTAAACCCTGCCGTCTTTTCCCTCCAGCTTCTTCTTGGCCTCCAGCTTGGTCTTTAGATACCTGGCTTTAGTTTCATCTATTTTTACTTAAACATTGTTGAAAATCACTAATGCAAAAAAACAGTCCAGAGATTGTTGTCAATATCTCGAAAACTAAACCATTTGACTGAAAGTCATTGGAAGTGACACCGATGGATGTAAAACTTAAGTAAGATTAGTTGAAATGTCAATGTTCCAGGTGAGCGATACAGGCCCATTGGGCCTCTTGTTCTTTAGAGGCATGATATAAAACTTAAAATTACTTGCCTAGTTTATGAGTGGCATATTAGATCACCTGAATAGCTATCGAGAGATGAGGTTAGTTATCCTTTAAATTGCGTTTAGTCATTAGTGTAAGGATAATTGCATCATAGGTTGATAATGATAAGGACCGTTGGTCTATGGCAACGATTATGCTTACCTGATTGGCCAATGGAGCTTGTTGTTAATTAATGTAAGCATGTTTACAGTTCCTCATCATCTAGGTGAGCACTATTGGCTCTTGGGTCATTATTAACATTGTGTGCCATTTTATAATGCATATGCATACTTTATTGTGTTACATTATACAAGTACCATAGCGAACCTTACAGGTATATTTAGCAACTACAGTATCTCAATTTAGCAGTTGCTTTTGAAACAAGTCTGTAGAAAGACACTGCTTAGCACATATCCTTTCATATCAACATGCGTAAAATTCAAAATAGCGATAGAGAATACACATACCGGAGCCGAAAATGAAACCTATATCGTTTCTAAAATAAAGGGAGGGGGTGCATTTCTAAAATGACTTCGTAAACCGCGTTGGGCATATGTTGTGCGAGAGATGGACCTATCCCTTTCTGCCCCACCACCCGTTTCGCCGCGCTTTCCTAATATCTTTAAAAATGGGTACTTTTTATAACTTACTTTTACATACTGAATTCCCGATGCAATTGGTTAAACGGAGAATTCTAGTTTCTCAGTCATATATGACTATATGATGTGTAGGATGACGTCATAATAAATTACGTCATGACGTAGCTAAGTTCACATAATTGCTGACGGACTAAGCATTGTCGTACAAATTGCATGTCTACTATTTAATAAACAATATGCAACATCTTACCTGTAGCCTATAGTTTTCTGGAAATTGAGTCAAGCAGTTCACAAATTTATCGATCCCAACACTGGCGGAGTGTGGGTGGGGATTAGCTAAAGATGGTCGCGGCATAGCTAAAACTGAATTCTTCCAGTGTGCATCCATGATATATTAATTCATCTTTCCAGAGTATCCCTCCATCATCTGATCTCGTATGACGTCATAATCAGCTCACCGGGCGTATGATGACGTCACAATCATTACGTCACAAAGGGTTCCATATAGACCGTCATCAAATCTCAAATAGGCAGACACGTTGTATGAATTGTATATGTCTGTGTAATTCTTTTCTATTTAATAAACACGCTGTTGAATATTTTGAAACTAGACAGCAACAGCACCCAGTCAAATTAGTTTCAAAATATTCAACCGCTTACCTGTGTAGTTTTTTGGAAATTAATATTCAGGGTGTTCAGAGATCGATCGATCCCAACACGAGGTAGGTGTGAGTGGAGCTTAGCTACAGATGGGCGGGGGTATAGCTAAAACCGGAAAGGTCCATTCCCACTAAGGTATACCTATAGATAAAAACAATCCTGGATTTTCTCCGCAACTACCCACCACCCCAACATCCACCACTGGAAACCAGTGCTGCCTAAGGCAGCAACAACTATAAAGCACGTTAGTTTCAAGATCTTCATCAGAATTTGTCCTACATTCATACAGCTTTGTAACAAGTTTATGTACAGCACTGTTTTCTATAGGATCAAATGATTGTTTGAAGTAGTTTAACTTATACCAGGGTTTTGTTATAAGCGACCACGGCTTTGTGGGACAATGACTAGAAAACAGCAGTATGGTGTTAAAATTCATAAAATTATACTCCCGGTAAGTGGTGTTGGCTTGGGGTGCATTGATTCAAACAGTGCTTAACTTAACTTAACATTAACTCAATGATACAGACCTGATACGACTAATTCTTTATGACGTAAGAAATATTATGTTGAATAATATTTTTAAAACATTTTGTCTAGAATCTGTTGCTACCTAAGGCAACAACGGATTCAAGTCAAATTAATTTTTTAATATTCAACAGCTTTCCTATATAGTTAACTTGAAAATGGTATCTAATGTATTCCATCGGTGAGAGGGTTAATGTCATACATTGCTCAACCAGAAAAGAATTTCTTGTGAAGAATATGTACATTTGGAAAACAAGTTGACTGAAGTTTATTCGTTCCTATGTGAGAAATTACTTTCAGAATTTCAGTCAAATCATTTTCAAAGTGAGTAACAAAATGTATAGGTTATTTTTAACCCTTTCACTGATCCAACTGCATTTAAATATCAAATTGAATGAAATCATACAAGAAAGGTGTTGAATATTTTGCTCCCATGCATAGTAATATCAAAATAGTTAACAAAAACCCTCTTGTTGAAAGGATTAAACAGGATTTCACAATGAAAATAAATATAAAATATGGCTAATCGTAGGTGATTAATGCGAGTTTAGTGAGGGATGACAGGTGTGATTAAAAGTGGCATGGATGCGTTTGTGGGAAAATTTATAGAAAACAGCCAGATGATATCATAGCAACAAAAATTTATTTTTTAATTTAAACTACAACACATTTAACGGTAAAAATCAGTCAACAAAGTAGAAAATTTATCGCAAAAATGTCCATATACAAACAATTTGACGTTGAAGGTATTTATTCCTATACAAGATATTACTTTCAGTCCAATAAATTTCCAACTAAAAACACTAGCTCCAAGAATGTGTATGATTTATTTAAACTTTCACTACTAATATTTAATACCGTAATTAATAACCTGCGGTCAAGTCTGCTTTCTTGACTACCAGTCTATAGCATCCAATTGAACAGTTGACCCCTTATGAAGTAATCACCTGCCTTAAAGGACCAATTTTTATTCTTATCTGTTTACGTGTGAAATATTTTTGAAAACAATTTCGTAAGCTTGTGAATAAACTAGATTCCTACTACCAGGTGCCTGGCAGAAAGTATCCGACTTCAACACTTATCCACAGCAAGGTATCTGAGCATAAACTGCAGCTTATTAATACGGTAACATGTTTCCAAAACAAAGACAAAATCATGTCAGTGAGTATAATTCACCTTTCCAGAGTATTCATCCATCATCTGACCTCGTATGACGTCATAATCAACTCAGCGCGTGTATTATGACGTCACAATCATTACGTCACAAAGGGTTCCATATAGACCGTCATCAAATCTCAGAGTCCGACGACACGTTGTATGAATTGTATATGTCTGTGTAATTCTTTTCTATTTAATAAACATGCTGTTGAATATTTTGAAACTAATTTGACTGCGCTAAGGCAGCAACAGCACCCAGTCAAATTAGTTTCAAAATATTCAACAGCTTACCTGTGTAGTTTTTCGAAATTGATAGTCAGGGTGTTCAGATATCGATCCATCCCAACAGGAGCGAGGTGTGGGTGGAGCTTAGCTAGAGGTGGGCAGGGCATAGCTAAAACCGGAAAGGTCCATTCTGAACACGGTGTAAGAAATGTTCTGTTGAATATTTTGTACTTAATTTGACTGCAAGCCATGGTGCTGCCTTCAGCAGCAATGACTTCTAATCAAAGTAAGTTGAAGATATTCAACCGAACGTTTTATTCTGCTTTGGAAACATATTAAGTGGTGTTTTTTTACATGAAAAGCTGACTTCAGCAAGCCAAGGTGTCTAGTACTACCCTTGATCTGGGGTCCAGTAGACAGATGCGCGCTTACATTGGTCGCTTAATACTAGTTTGACCGCATATGGGTATACGCAACTGTTGAACCATGGGAAATCAATTTATCTGACAGATGCTGGTGCCTTGTACAAGTGCGTGTTATACTGCAGTGCACAATCACAGCACAACTATGTAACCCATTTCATCCAATGACATGGGAGATACACAAATCGAAACTTGCTATCAAACAAGCATCCGTCATTCTAGCGTTAGGTACACAAATCGGAACTTGCTATCAAACAAGCATCCGTCATTCTGTCATGGGAAGCAGCTGGAATTCTAAAATAAAGTTAGGTGAACGACAGATCCCATCACTCAAGAACCAGCCAACCCGCAAGTGCTAGGAAGAAAGCACCCTCCCGGGGAGGGAGGGTCGGGGTTTTGATTGATCAAAATGATGTCATAATCCAATGAGAATCAGAGCAGCCTCCGGCGGTGCGAAACCAAGATGGAGGGAGTATAGGAACTGAAATAGTATAAAAGGGGGACTTTAACTTTTAATCGAGAGTCCGGTCTGCCTCGCACCTCGTGTAAAATTCTTGCTGAATGTATTTCCAGTAGTCAAGAGCTAATTGAATAGCATATCAGATCAGAGCGACTGAGAGTAATGCTAGTCAGTTAGGAAAACGTTGAATTGAATTCTTAAATCGTTGTAAGTAGGAAAACTGAATCAAATAAATAAGTTTATTGTAGCTTCCGTTGTGACAGTATAAGTCACTTTTGCTCAAAGTATATCATAGTATAGTTAGAGTTAAGAGAATAAAGCCATCACCTTGATACTTTACCTCGAGGCACGAGTTCGTGTTTTCTGTAGCGTTTACTCTGGCATCTACGGAAGACCACCGTAGCTTACCATTATCTTCGATTAGAAGTCAGATCAGGCCCGGATACAGACAGAAATATCGTTACCTTCATCTACAAACGAGGCGAGCTGGTATCCATCACTTTCGTCGTCGGTAAGACTGGTTGTCGCAGCAACCACACACAGGCCTTACCGAAATCGAAGTGATCACAATTAGCTAGAGTCAGAAGACGCAAGAAATCTTCAACATGTTGCGTACGCTAACACATAATGTTTCATGTACGCGTATACGACGCTTATACGGTTTGCGTGTAGCGTGCGTTTTTAGCTCACCTGGCCTGAAAGGTTGTATTGGGTAGTGTGTTCGCGTACTATGTTTATCAGTTTCTCACATACGTATTTACTAAATTCCTTTCTCAACGCTATTTTACCGTTTATGTGAAGTACAAAAGCAAAGACAACAAAAACAGTAGACTGATTTGGATTCAAACACGTGATGTGGAAAAAGCCTCCCCACCCCCCTCGCGAAAATAGGTCACGTGGGTGATTTGGAAAATACCCCTAATGTGACACGTCATATGTGGGAGTTACTTCTCAGTATGCTGCGCGTATATGCGTGAAAAAAATCGCTCCCAAAGCAATTTTTGTGGACACGCATCCGCACAGGAATACACACCACGAGACGTCTTGGTGTGTGTGTGTGTGCGCGCGCGTGTGTGTGCGCGTATGTGTGTGTGTGTGTGTGTGTGTGTGTGTGTGTGCGCGCGCGCGCGTACGTGCGTGTGTACGTGATTGGATGTAACAGATGATTCCATGAACAAGTGGGCGGGCATACAGAAGAAAGGCAGTGACTGCACTAGGCAGTCTGCTGGCGATACTGTCCTCCTCTGCTACATAACTTGAGGCTATTCACCCGACCCCACCCCACTGAGCAAGGCCGCTGCGGCTCCTTGGACGAGGGGAAGTCTACCATTGCGGCTGTCGGTTAACCTACTGGGTTAAGATATAGTTAGGCCCACACGGGTACGACGCAACGTAGGACCATAGTATCCACACATCTTCCCAAAGACGTCCGATCCATCTCTTGCCCGGTCAGACGAATAGGGACAGTGCCGTTTAGGCCAAACAGGCCCACGAAGGTAGCCATCGCAACCGCGGTTCTAACCTATGCGTGTGCCCAAATAAAACAGTTCGTGGGGCAGGCAATATTACGGCGACGTCCAGCCAACCAGGTACGGCCCGCCCCACTACAAAAGTAATTACAATTGGTGTATGGATGTATTGTAACCTAAATATGTGCCACATCTTTCACATTTTATTGAACATTATAGAAAAATTCTTCCCATCTTCAAGACTATTACATATAGTCACCAAACTTGCTGTATGTATGTATCAAACATAGTCTAACGTTGTATTATGGTACTAAAGTTGGGACGGCGGTCGTACTGGTGCTTCTGTACAGGTTTTTGTCCGTCCCCGTCCCAACCCGTGTACTGACCGTTATCATCCATCTAGTCACGTATCCACTTACCTATTTTAAACTTATCTTTCCTAGCTACAATGGATTCAAAAGAGGGAGGTATTCTAATAAAACATAACAAAGTGAACCTTAAGTTTTTCTGACATATCTACATAGCTAACAATCCCGCTACTCACGAGCTGTCGGAGTCTAGCTCTCTATCAGTCCGTCGTTAACATTCGGCCGCTCTTAAAATTATCATCTATTCATAAAAGATACATGTGGGCGCCATTATTTTAGCTTCTATTGCCTTTGCCGGTGCACAATACACCTATCCCGCATTGACGTCATTATGCCGGGATTTCCCTAAATAATATAATCGCTTGGAGCAAAACCGCTGGCTGGCATAGCCGCCAACAAGCCGCTGACCCGCGTTGAGGTACTTTTGCACTAAACTACACCGCAATCTAAACCGTTCCTATTGTAGATATGGGATTGTCTTCTGGGGAGTCATGACCCCGGGGACATCTTACATTTGCAGTCTAAGACCCCAGTGAATTACCATATTTGAATACCAGGCGAGATAAGGAACGGATAACACGATGAACGAAAAATGTAATAGATGTAATAGCGCGATCTAGTGTGTGCTCAAGTCGATGTGCGAAACTAACATGAAAATGTAATTAATACAGTAAGTAAAATTGGAATAGAATAGACTAAGATTTAGGGCAGCGAACTGATGGAATCTATCGGTGGTTGAAAGATGAAAGTTGTTGCTGCAGGCACGGCATAACCTTTTATCATATTCAGCAGAAGTTACGACCAATAGTTTTCTAAATATTCAAGCAAGAGCGTCGGTAGGGGCTACGGACAGAATATATGTATGTAGCACAGATTGAATGAATAATAGAATGACATAGTAACGTGGCGACGACCGACTTACCATAAGACCGGGGTAATGGGGCCGAATTTCTATAATTGTATAGAGGCGACACCCACGACACCAGATACGGCGCCGGGTGTGGTGAAGTGGATATGCCACTTGATACCTACTTCGTGACACCCTTGCAAAATACAGGCGCAGGCCTAATAAGCCAGGGGCCGGACATGGACATGGTAGCGTCTGGCGCCAAGAAGATTAGAAAACCAGACGAAAAATGTCGAAAATACTCATCCATCAGTATCAAATTTGGGGAGGTATCGGGTAGGATTCCATCACTTAACTTGTTCGGTGTTCTATTCATAAGAGAGAAAATCGTGATTTGATTAGTCAAGATGACGTCACAATCAATGAGAATCGAGTCAAACTCTGGAAAGAAGAACCAGAACGAACATGGTAGGGAGCTCCAGAAAAGTATAAAAAATGGACTTTAACTTTTAATCAGGAGTCCGGTCGAAATCGAGAGCTGAATAAGTTAGATTGAGAGTCCCGTCGTTGGTGTGCATTGAAATAGTGTTAGGGTTAGGAAACATTAAATTTAAGTAAAGTAATCAAATATAGTCAAACTTGTATAAAGTCAGTATCTTTTACTTGTGGCAGCAAAAGCCACTATAGTTATATGTACAGTTAGTTTAAGAATAAATCTATCACCTTGATAACCAAGGCACGAGTTTGGTTTTGTTAAATCTGGATACTACGGAAGACCACCGTAGCGAATCTATACGTTCTGAAACATCAGTCAGATCAGGCCCGGATACGAATATAAATATCGTCTGATACATCTTTTAGACGAGGCGAGCTCGTATCATTCTCTTTCATCCTCGGTAAGACAGGTTGTCGCAGCAACCTCACATACAAGTTTTGCCGAAGTGGGAAGAGGGTTAATTCACGAGGACCCGAAGATCAGAAATCTTCACTATGATAAACTAAAATCATTATATTATTTAAATCATATATCATTGGAAAGCGCATTCAATTGCCAAAACATTAATGTATTATATTATAAATTTTTGTAACGTTTTCACTGAACTATTTGCGTATATAAAATACACCATTCGACATAGATTCATTAAATCAAGTGGACAATAGGGGATATTTTAAAATTGCAATCAACTGTTTTAAATTTTACAAAACCATTATGAACTTAGTTTTTCATATGCACTGCTTAAAGTGCTCTGTATCTGATTCCCATGGCAAAGTAATGCTGTTTGAGCGTCGGCTATCGCGGTATCCTGCCTTCCACAGTGAGCTCTTAAAAGTGCATAGCATAGTTCAATAGTAGTTATGACACATGCTTCGCAGACACGATGGGTCAAATGCCATAACTGACTGTGAAATAGATTATATGCACAGATAATATAGTATTGTGTATGTACTGTATACCGCCAATACTAAAGTATTATACATGTACCTGTATTCGTATGTTTCAAGAGAAGTGAACCGAATAAATTAAACTAACTGTATATGCTAGATAACAATTTGGCTGAAAATCGTTGATACAACAACTTTCAATCAAACTTATCAAAATAATCACCAGGCCAGTCAACGGTGCAAGACTGAACATATTTCGTGCAACTTTATTTACAAACATTTTTGACTAAAAGCTGCAACAGCGTTGTCAAACTTTACTCTGAATAATCAGCGCGCTCCCTATTTTGTTAGCTAGCACGTGCGCGCACAATTAATTAGGCCTATATCATATGCATATTCCAGAGCGCAATATATTCACATGCTCGCTCGATCGCCATCTGAAATCGGCCCACAGTGAATAGGACAATAGGCTTACCTCCTAATTGACAATGGAATGAACAGAACTTTAAGCATATCTGAGACTGGGTCTCGATTTCGTATATCATATAGGCCTAACTAATTGTGTATGCCCGCTAATTAGTCTGTGCAGAATTTGACAACGCTGACATAGACTGCGCTGCTGATTATTTGGAGAACAAGTTGATTGAAAGTTATTTCATCGACGATTTTCAGCCAAATTATCAAAACTGTTCCTGGTGACAATTGTATTATCAGCTGATTATTGGCTCACCTGGCCTGAAAGGCGAAGTGAGGTTATGCCGTGGCGACTGTCCGTCGTGTGTCCGTCCGTCAACTGTTCCTTTAAGCGACTTCTTAAGAACCACTAGGCCGATTTCAATTATATTTGGCAGAAAGTATCCTTTGGACATAGGGATCCAAGTGTGTTCAAACGAAGCTGATCGGCCAATTTGGCCGGTGGTCATCTTGGATTTTGGCCGATTTTTAGAAACCTCTAAAAATCCTCTCCGAAACATCGGGAAGAGTTTGAAGCAAACCACATGGAATACGATCTAGGGCAAGAGCTAAACCAAGTTTGTTCATGGGAGCTTAATTGGTCAAATGGTTCGGCGGCCATCTTGGTTGACCTAGTTTTAGCGAAAATGACCTCCAGAACCGCTGAAGGGATCAGGCCGAAATTTGGCAGATATGATTAGGGATTAAGAGGCAGTAAAGTTTGTTCAAGAGAAGTTGATCCGTCAAAAAACATGGCCGCCGTGGACCAATCAATATATAACGTGTTTGGCCGCCATATTGGATTTTTTTTTTTTTTGATGGATTTTGAGGCCGAAATTGGTTTTATATAGTTTTTTGGGTATTCTGATCTTAAATTTGCAATTTTCGAAACTGTCGGATAAACGGTTTGGGGGCCATCTTGGATCATTTTCCCGCCAAAAGCTCCCGTACTAAAGCAATGAGAAATTTAAAATGTCTTCTCGAGAACTAATGGACCCATTTCAACCACAGATTTCATCTTGAGAACGGCTCTCCAAGTGTGATACCAGCGATCGAAAAGAAGAGGAAGAAGACCCATTTTAATTATATTTGGCAGGAAGCATCCTTAGGGCGTAGAGATTCCATTTTGTTCAAACGAAGCAGATCGGCCAATTTGGCCAGTGGCCATCTTGGATTTCGGCCGATATTTAGAAATGTCTAAAAAATCTTCTCCGAAACCTGGCCGCCGTGGGCCAATCAATATATAGCTTATTTGGCAGCCATATTTTATTTTTTTATTTAATGGATTTTGAGGCCGAAATTGGTTTTATATATATGTTTTAGCGCATTTTGATTTCAAATTTGCCATTTTCGGGACTCGGATAAACGGTTTAGCGGCAATCTTGGATCATTTACGTGCCAACATCTCCCAGCAATGGGAAATTTAAAATGTATTCTCGCGCCATCTTGGATTTTGGTCGATTTTTCGAAATGTGGACAATCTTCTCCAAAACCCCTAGGAGATGGGCGTTGGGGGGGGAGGGGGGTTGTTGTTGCAATTCAAAACGCGTGAAATATCATCTAGGGCAAGAACTGCACCAAGTTTTGGTCAAGGAAACTTGATTGGCCAAATGTTTTGGTGGCCATCTTCGATAACCTATTTTTTCCAAAACAAGTCCAGAACCATTGAGAGGATTGTGCCGAAATTTGAGAGATACGAGTGCCATTGATGTTTTTTTAAGGGAAGGATCTACGTCAGAAACATGGCCGCAGTGGACTAATCAAAATGTAGCTTGTTTGGAGGCCAAAAATGTCCATAAACTCATTTAAATGACTACTCCTAAACCACCCACCAACAATTTTGACAAAAATACATAGTGCTCCAGGTGAGCAACACAGGCCCCTTGGGCATCTTGTTTTGACAACAAGCTGACGGAAAGCTGGTTCAGTAAACTTGTTATAGAATAATTGCTTTTATTAACGCCGTAGGAAATATACAACTACGGTACTGTAGAACTATGCTATGCACTTTTATGAGCTCACCGTGGAAGCCAGCTGAAGAATAACTAGCATTAGCATTACAAGAATGGTTTTATACCAACAATTGCGCATCGGTGAAGACAATAGTGTCTGAAATAATGGCGCCCACAAATATCTATATAAAACGGCGGCTACATGTTGTTAGTTGAATTGTCCAGAAAGCAACAAATAGTCCTAAATTTAGCTAGGATATGTATATTTCATGAATAGATGAGATATGTTTCTTTTATGAATAGATGAGAACTTTAAATATGATTCTGTCGTTATGTCAACAAAGTTAAGCGACGGCGTGTGTCAGCGTGAATGTGGCCTATGAGTACATTTAATTAACTAATCTAGCTAAGTAACAATTAACATATTGTGGATTTGGATGAGTTGGTCTGATCAACTAACTCTGACCTTGGCCTACCGAATTGTTGCCATGGTGCACCAGAATCTCGAAGTGGCCAGCACCTTTTCATATAAGATGTAGTTGCATCTTTAACGGATACATTAATCCGTTCATGTAGATGAGTGAGAACGAATATTATTAGTTATATAGTTTTGTATGTTTGTGTATTTTCATGAAGCGAATACCGCTGAGATGTGTCATAATCAAGTAGCCGTATTCGGAAGTAGAATAATAAGAAATTATAGCCTGTGTAAAATAAGCTGTAACGATGCATACAGTTTGTGAACACGAGTTAAAGGTGCATATTCACACCAAAATGCTTGAAAATAAAATTGTTAAAATTGTATACGTTTAGATGCTTAAATTATGTGCCTCGATGGAATGAAACGAAATAAATCTTAACATATTGTAGATATCGGACTGTACGTAGGGAGTCATGACCCTGCGCACATCAAGTATAAGACCTCAGTGAAATTACATGTTTGAACACCAGGTAAGCTAAGAGACTATGTCACCGTGTATGATTGAATGCATGAGCATCTGAATGCATGAGCATCAACTATAGCATCTTATTATTTGGATATATATTATCAGCACCGGATGACTGGCAATGGATACGTCAGCTAGTGCGCTATGTCACCCTGTATATTTAGATGTATAACCAGCATCTTATTATTTAGATATATATTATCAGCACTGGATGACTGTCAATGGATACGTCGGTTAGTGCGCGGGTACAATCCGCAGAAACTGAATCGAGTATGACTTTTGATGATTAGCACCAGTTTGGAATGTTGGAGTCAATTAAGGAAGTAGATATGACAAACGACTTAGTTAATTACGTAGCGGTCTGTGTTCCCACGAAAGGGACAATCCGCAGAAACTGAATCGAGTATGACTTGATGATTAGCACCAGTTTGGAATGTTGGAGTCAATTAAGGGAGTAGATATGACAAACGGACTTAGTTAATTACGTAGCAGTCTGTGTTCCCACGAATTCTCGTGGCTAGAAAAGCGGAGGCAGCTGGGTGCAATGGTAACTAGTGTACCGATTAACTTTAGCATTCTACAAGTTGTCGACTAATAGGTAATGGACAGGACATGGACATAGTAGCGTCCTGTAGGCACTAAAGGGCACAACCGAAAGTTACTATCGAAAACGCATCAATTAGAGGCAAGCTAATTCACCAATAAGCCTTGCTATCAAATAAGCATCCGTCATTTGTGGCAAGTCATCCGTCAGAAATGACGTGCTAATCCAACATGAATCCCAAACGCGCTAGGTAAAAGGCGCCCGCCCCAGTCGGGAGGGTGGGGGTTTTGATTGGTCAAAGTGATGTCATAATCCAATGAGAATCAGAACAACCTCCGGCGGTACGAAACCAAGATGGAGGGAGAATAGAAACGAAAATGGTGTATAAAGGGGACTTTAACTTTAGTTCGGGGTCCGGTCCGCCTCGCACCTTGTGAAACGCTCTTGCTGAATGGCTTTAAGTAGGCAAGAGCTAGTTTGAATAGTATAGCAAACCAGAGCAGCTGGGAGTAATGCTAGTTCATTGTGATAGGTTAGGAAACATTGAATTAATCCGTCGTAAATACGTAAACTGGTAACAGTAAAAGTTATCGACTTTATAGATTTACTATACGGTTAAGTTAGCGAATCGTAAATACGTAAACTGGTAACAGTAAAAGTTACCGACTTGGTAGATTTACTATACAGTTAAGTTAGCGAATCATAAATACGTAAACTGGTAACAGTAAAAGTTACCGACTTTGTAGGTTTACTATACAGTTAAGTTAGCGAATAAAACGATCACCTTGTGATATTAATACAAGGCAAAAGTTTGACACATAGTTTGTTGTTGACTCTGGAGACTACGGAAGATCACCGTAGCTTACCTGCAAGTTCTAGTAGTCAGTCAGATCAGGCCCGGATATCGAATACAAGTATTAAATGCTTGCGTAGAATGGACTGTAGAAATACCTACAATTTGTTAAACACGAGCTGATCTGTAATACGGTATGTCAATACATAATTAACACCAACCGCTTTCAGTAGCTTCCTGTTTGCGAACTTATAGTTTAAGGGGTAAATGGACAGCAGCCCAACACGTACAGGTCGGGGCGAAGGCAGCACCTAGAGCTCACCTCTGCTATTCTTCCATTTGATCTTATTCCTCGCTCTCTATCTCTCACCCTCCCCCCCCCCCCTTTCCCCCTCTCTCTCTCTCTATCTCGGTCTTTCTTCCTACTCTCCCTCACCTCACACTCAACATCCACACACTTATGCACACCAATAGACTACAATTAATTAAACTATTATGATTTGCCGCCATTTTGTTGTAAAAAAGTTTTGAATAATCTGTATGTGTATGGGAGACACGGGCTCTAAGTCTTATCGTGCTTCCATCTGAACAAATAAATCACGTTTAAACCAAACACGAGCTAGCAGTCGTGTATTTAACGACGTGGACAGATAGGCTGAGTTTCGTAAGAAACTAGATTAGTTAGCGACGTCAAACGAATACCCTTTGGACGACTTGTGGTTGGTCCCGATCTATTAATATCTCTGATGCAAACTTATAAGCCTCAAACCTTATATAGTTTCTCGCCAATTGAGGAATGTGATCGGTGACAGACGCGCATGTACAAAACGTACCTAGTAGCATGTTGACCAATCAGAGGACTGGGATTGAACCAATCAGATAGGTTTGCGTAAACTGTGACGTTTTTAGCTAAATGAAAATATTTCATGGCATGATTGCGCCACACAACACAGTTTACCTCCAATAGCGACTGGTACATTTAGCATTAGTTGAGAATCGATACGAACAGTCTTAATCGTTTATCTTTTCTTGTGAACCAATATTGTGAGAAACGACCGACCGACCGACGTCAGACGGTGCTGAGAATTTTCAAAATGAAATACAACAATCACATAGAAACATGTTATAACATAACTACATCGAATTGCATGGGTTATATTCATCAACAGTCCGGTTCGAGAGCTAACTAATTGATCCATTGTGTGCGTGGCTATTAATGCTGTATTGTAAATATTTGTCGGCTGATTGTTCTAATGATTGCAGCATGCTGTATGCATTGTGTCAATGCCCGTCTGTCCGTATTGGTGGGTCCATCCATCCGCCCATGTGTCTCGGTAGATATGTTTCGCGTAGCTATAGCGTGACCTCTTTGACACGGTTCGTTCATAGAAACCCATTGTCCGGCCAGTAGATTCAAGTTTTCATATACATACAGTAATTAGTCTTGTTAGCTCACCTGGCCTGAAAGGCTAAGTGAGCGTATGCCATGGCGACCGTTCGTCGTCCGTCGGTCAACTTTTTATTTAACCGACTTCTCAGTAATCACTGCGCTGATTTCAATTATATTTAGCGGGAAACCTTCGTAGCACATGGAGATTCAAGTTTGCTCAAACGATCAGCAAATTTGGCCGGCGGCCAACCTGAATTTTGGCATACATGTATTTTTGTTAATGTGTTTTCAAATCTTCTCCGAAACCGCTTGGTTGATCGATTCAAAACTCTTGAAATATCATCTAGGGCAAGAGCTTAACCAAGTTTGTTTATGGTGATTTGATTGGGCAAATAGTTTAGCGGCCGTCTTGGATGACCTAGTTTTCGCGAAAACAGCTCCAGATCCGGTGAACGGATCAGGCCGGAATTTGGGAGATATAATTAGGGACTAAGGGCCATTAACGTATTGTTTTAAACATATTTTATTGTCAATTAACAACAATTGGATTGAGTCACAAGTCAAACTCTGACTTAGATTCGACTCTTTCCATAAAAGACTAAAATGCGATATGTTTTAATTTTACATAATAATTTTACAGTAAAATGCAATTGGATATTTACATATATACATTAACATTATTTATGCTACATATTAAGAATAGTGAGATTAATAATTGAAAATTTAAACTGAAATGTGCGCCAAGTTTTTCGATTGTATGTTTTTGATAGATTTTAGTAAACATGCTGTTAAATATTTTGAAACTAACCCGACCAGGAGCCATTACTGCAAAAATGAGCAACAACACCCAGTCACACTAGCCTCATCATATTCAACAACACTCATAGATAGTTACCTCGAAATTGGGATTCTGAGAATTCATGATCATTTCGATTCCGACACGCGGAAATGCGGGCTATGCTTAGAGCCAGTCAAACCTTAGAAACGTATGTTGAAGGGAGGTTTATACGGCAAAAAACATGGCTGCTGTGGGCCAATCAAAATGTAGCATATTTGGTGGCCATATTGGATTTTTTTATTTGATGGATTTTGAAGCTGAAATTGGTTTTGTACAGATTTTTGGGTATGCTGATTTCAACCGTGCCATTTATGAAACTATCAGACAAATGGTTTGGTGGCATGCAGTAAAAGTGTGAGCTAATATAGGTGGTATTTGCATACTGCAATCTTTTTACTGGTAATCATTTGACTGAATGGTCAAGCTAAGTTAGCAGTAGTTGTTAGCTAGAGTGAATTGAACTTTATTTAAAAAAATAATTTGACTGAAAGTCATTGATGCCTTAGAAAGCAACAACTTTCAATCAAATACAATTTTAAATATTCAACGTTATAGATGTCAAACCACACAATATATATTTTAGATATTTAGCCAGTAGAGGAAAATGGTTAATCATGTAATTGAAGTTTTATTTCACTGCTGAATAACAAGTTGCCATTAACCCTTTTTACTGCTGAATAGTTTCCCTTATTTAACCCTTTTACTGCCGAGTTTCAGGTATCCTTTAACCATTTTACTGCTGAATTGCAAGTCTCAATTAACAATTTTACTGCTGAATTACAAGTCGTAATTAACACTTTTACTACTGAATTGCCTAAGCGTTGTTGTACACATTGTTGTTTGTACGAATTGTATGTCTTTACTATTTAATAAATATTCTGTTGAATGTTTTGAAACTAATGTGACTACCATAGGCAGCTACCGCAACAAGGCAACGTAGTTTCAAAGGATTCAACAGCTTACAACAGCTTACCTGTACAGGGTTGGGGTCAATTCCGATTGGAATTGATCTGAATTGATAAATCTGAGAACTCTGGAATTGGAATTGATAAATTTTAAGACACCGGAATTGGAATTGGATTTGGAAGTGATAATTTGAATTGACTGGAATTGATAAATTTCAATTCAATTCCAATCAATTCCAGTCACAATTTGTCATAGATTTACTGAACATTGTTGGTTATAAAATGTACATGTAATATTCTGTAAATTATACACTGCTCTTTATATGCCCTTAATGCATTTCATCCTAAATGATCTATATGAGACCATTTACTGCATTTCATTCTATATGCAGGTTGATGATATTTATTATGCCAGCCGTTATTAGATGCTTTATTGCATATTTTAAAATTAATTTTACTGAATACTTTTGTCTCCTATGGCCGCAACAGTTTCTATTAAAATTGATTTTAACAACTTAGTTATACGTTTGCTTTGTAGACTAGAATTTGAGATACTGATAATTCAGTGATGAGAAGGTTCCCCCCCTTAACCTTTTAACACCTAAGCCGGCCAAAACACCTTCTGCAATGAGTTTCAGAAATGTGCATTGACAGGCGAATGGAAGACTATTTTTGAAATTTTACCACTGGAGTGGCTAGCTGGATAACTGAGCCAGTAATTCCAGTGGTAAATTTTCAAAAATAATCTCGCTCTCTGAATTGACAAAATAAAGATCTGATAAATGCTATGAACTTTAATGCATTATTGAATTAACTCAATTCTCCCTGACCAGTGACCAATTAAGGCGTTTATCCTATGCGAGCTGTGTACCGCCTTTATTCAATCAAAGCTGCTGATCCTGAACTTATTTTATTCTGCATTCCCAGAAACAGGTTTTCATCTCTATGAAATCATGCCATCTTTAAAATCATACAAATTAGTTAAAATGATTTCAAATGTATAAGCTAGAACCAAGATAACCAAATTGTGTTACAATTATAAATCGAGATGTTAGCAATAGTGTTCAGTAAAGTAATACCTACCATCTGCATGGAATGAAATGGGCGAAGAAAGCAGTACATTACAAGATAATTGCCCTGTAATTATACCCTCCTACATAACAAAGGAATCATTGAACAACCCCCTCTGTGAAATGTCTCGTCGTTTAAAACACAGACACATTGTAGATATGGGATTGTCTTCTGGGGGGTCATGACCCCGGGGACATCTTACATTTGCAGTCTAAGACCCCAGTGAATTACCATATTTGAATACCAGGCGAGATAAGGAACGGATAACACGATGAACGAAAAATGTAATAGATGTAATAGCGCGATCTAGTGTGTGCTCAAGTCGATGTGCGAAACTAACATGAAAATGTAATTAATACAGTAAGTAAAATTGGAATAGAATAGACTAAGATTTAGGGCAGCGAGCTGATGGAATCTATCGGTGGTTGAAAGATGAAAGTTGTTGCTGCAGTCACGGCATAACCTTTTATCGTATTCAGCAGAAGTTACGACCAATAGTTTTCTAAATATTCAAGCAAGAGCGTCGGTAGGGGCTACGGACAGAATATATGTATGTAGCACAGATTGAATGAATCATAGAATGACACAGTAACGTGGCGACGACCGACTTACCATGAGACCGGGGTAATGGGACCGAATTTCTATAATTGTATAGAGGCGACACCCACGACACCAGATACGGCGCCGGGTGTGGTGAAGTGGATATGCCACTTGATACCTACGTCGTGACACCCTTGCAAAATGCAGGCGCAGGCCTAATAAGCAAGGGGCCGGACATGGACATAGTAGCGTCTGGCGCCAAAAAGATTAGAAAACCAGACGAAAAATGTCGAAACACTCATCCATCGGTATCAAATTTGGGGAGGTTATCGGATAGGATTCCATCACTTAACTTGTTCGGTGTTCTATTCATAAGAGAGAAAATCGTGATTTGATTAGTCAGGATGACGTCACAATCAATGAGCATTGAATCAAACTCTGGAAAGAAGAACCAAAATGAACATGGTAAAGAACTCCAGAGAAGTATAAAAAGTGGACTTTAACGGTAATGAAAAAAGAGTCCGGTCCGCCTCGTACCTTGTACCAAGTTCGCGTCGAATGATTTTGAGTAGCCAGTTTGAATAGTATAGCAAATCAGAGTAGTTGAGAGCAATACTAGTTCATTTAAGAATAGATAGGCAAATACATATAAAGTATTAGATTGTAAGTAGTGAGAGTAAAGCTCACAATTTTAGTCATATCGTACAGTTAGAATAGAATAAATCTATCACCTTGATAACCAAGGCACGAGTTTGATTTTATTAAATCTGGATACTACGGAAGACCACCGTAGCGAATCTATACGTTCTGAAACATTAGTCAGATCAGGCCCAGATACGAATATAAATATCGTCTGATACATCTTTTAGACGAGGCGAGCTCGTATCATTCTCTTTCATCCTCGGTAAGACAGGTTGTCGCAGCAACCTCACATACAAGTCTTGCCGAAGTGGGAAGAGGGTTAATTCACGAGGACCCGAAGATCAAATATCTTCAGTGGCGAGCCCACTGCCAGGATCCAGAGCACTCAACCGTGAGTAGTAACATACAGTATATGGCCCAACCAGGAACGCCGCGCACTAATTCGGCAACAATACTGACCGACGTCGCTGACCGTGTACGAGCGTTCCTAGAAGCAGCGAAAATAACAGACAGTACCAGAATCACCCAACATCGCGAGTATCGCGCGGGCTCGACCGTAGAAGTAACTACAGAGATAAATTGCCCAGACCAACCCCGGTTACAGAGAGTCGTCATCACGTTACATTACCAGTAACCAAAGAATGGCAACGGGACCCAAAAGAACCGCTGACCCAACTATGCCACCCATAGAAATACCGGTAGCACACCAGCTTCGACAGGAAACCGTCACCGCTATGCAAACGATGGGCGTAGCGATGGCGGGAGCCATTATAGAAAGCAGCGACCGTCGGGAAGCTGAACGGGTATACCGGAAGGAGATCCAGGAGACAATATACCGCATTCAGCCCTGCGACGGAGTGGTACCGGAAGAGGTACGAACATTTTTAGATGAGACAAGGAGAGCGTGGGTCGCAAACGAGGGGAAACTAAGGGGCGTACCAGCCTACATCATAACCCGAGCGGCGCGCGGCCAACTGTCAAGAGCCATTGATGGGTTCTTGGTAGGCAAGGTTCGAGAAGACGTCACGTTCGACGAATTTTATGAGTATATCACTGTAAACTTTGTATCGGCCAATGAGGGCGAGCGCATCAAGTACGATCTAGAAGGCGTACAACAGCGCAGGAACGAGACGATCGTGACCTTCAACCGACGATTCCGAGAGATGAGCGCGCGCGCTTACCCAACTGAAAACGCCGACAACCGTCGGACAGTGCTGGGGATATACCTTAAGGGTCTATCCGACCATCGCCTTAGCAAGCGAATCATACGAAAGAAGACTTCCACCTTGGCCCGGGCAATCGAAATTTCAGAGGAGGAGGCTACGTGCGATGACCTACTTCGAGCCATGAAAATCGACGAACGACGGGAGGAAGGCATGGAGGTGAATATGGTAGGTCCGGGGGAGGAAAGAGAGATATGGAACGTAATACGGACCATGAAGAAGCAAACTGATCAGCAGAGCAAGATGATCGAGCAACTGTGTGGCTTGGTCAGAGATCTTCAGCTACAGCAGCAGAAGCCGGCGGCCGAGGCCGCCCAGCCCACGAAGAAGACAGCCACGCAGGTAAAACAACGCACCCCACCCACGTCCCGACCAGTCAGAACGGGACGAGAATTGCAGCACATTACCTGCTACAATTGTGGCCGGGTTGGCCATTACAAAAGTGACTGCCGCCAAGCGGCACAGCCGCGGGAGAATGTTGGTAGACAGGCTGCCCAGCGACCCCGACAACCGCGACGGGCGCCACCTATGACCTGTAACCAATGCGGGAGAGAAGGACACACGGCCCAGCAGTGTTTTGGGGGAATATATGAGACGGCAGACGAATCCTGCCATGACGGTAAAATGTTTCGAATGTGGTCAGGATGGACACTTCGTACGGGATTGCCCGCAAGCACAGCATGGCAGAAACCGTGCGCCATCGACGTTGAATAGCTAACCTCGAATCGCCGTGAAGAGACGACGAGAAGAAGACGTTAACATGGACGTTAACGAGGTGAATGATCGACGTACAGACGACCGACAAGCTACACCTCGCGAGTGTTCGCGCAATGTTCGCATGGACATGAACAATGCTAGACGCGACCGTGACGAGTATGTCGACCGCGACGGTTTTGTGTTAACCGGGGAGGGGACGGATGAAATGGGCCGTTATTCATACGGTGCCGGGCGCAGTTCGTCCTCCCGCCGGAACAGTTACGCGGAAGTGGTCAGTGGACGAAGGAGCCCTTCGTTAAACAAGGACGGAGGAGACCGTTGGTAAGCATACCGACCGAGCGATTTCTAATCCGTCTAAGATTGGATAAAAACGGTCCATTGGATCAGGGTAAGTACCTGCATGCCTTAGTGGATACCGGTGCTAGCACATCCTTGATTCGTAAAGATATATGGCGTAGCATGTTGAATGCTAGGCCATTGAAAAGAGCAAGAACGCTCTTGGCTGTAAATGGTTCCCCGATAAAGTTATTGGGAGAAACACAAGTAAAATTCGAGAACGCCCGACCCATCCCTAGTACGATTGTGGCCAGAATGAGGCATGAATGTTTACTTGGAGCGGACGCTTTGCACCTGGGAAATGCAAAGATTGACTATCAGGCCAAAATAGTAGTATGGTTTGGCCAGGTATATCCTTTTGATTATCCACATAGGGAACAGACAAATTATGTCTATGCAAGTTGTAAAGAAACGACCGGATACAAAGATATCGACCAAGTCATGGTAGACTTTGCCGATATCTTTGATACGGCTCGTCCGAACACACTAGGATTGGTCCCCAAAGTGAGGTGTACGGTACCGACAGGAGATGCTTACCCTATAAGACAAAAGGCCTACCGTCTACCGTTGGCCAAGCAGTATATAGTCAAGAATCAAGTGGCTGAAATGCTGGCAGCGGGCGTCATAAGACCATCGTCATCGCCATGGGCGTCGCCCATTACGTTGGTCCCTAAGAAGGACGGGGGGACTAGATTTTGTGTCGACTACAGAAAGTTGAATTCTGTGTGCAAGAAAGACAGTTATCCACTGCCAAACATAGCCGATATTTTTGATTCGATGTGCGGCGCAACGATATTTTCGACTATGGACTTGAAGTCTGGCTATTGGCAGATACCAATGGACAGCCAAGACATAGAGAAAACGGCGTTCGTTTGAAGTGAAGGTTTGTTCGATTTTGTTCGGATGCCGTTCGGTTTTGCGAACTCAGGGGCCGTATTTCAGAGGGCAATGAACGATATTTTCCGAGAATTCGCGGGAAAATATTTGCATGTTTTTGTCGACGATATAGTCGTATATTCAAGAAACCCGGCTGAACATGCACAGCATTTGCGTACAGTTATGCGTAGAATTCGAGAATATAATTTGCAAGTTAAAAAATCGAAATGCGATTTCGCCCAACCATCAGTTGATTTGTTAGGATATCACATTTCGGCCCTAGGAGTGGCTCCTCAGGTTCAGAAGGTCAAGGTCATAAGAGAAATGTCACCGCCACGCGATGTGAGTGAGGTGAGAAGTTTCCTTGGAGCTACAGGGTATTATCGCTCTTGTGTGCAAGGCTATGCGGAAATTGCTAAGCCTTTGATAGAATTGACTAAGAAATATAAACGTTTTGAGTGGGGTCAGGAAGAACAGCAAGCGTTTAAGAAATTACAAAACTTGCTCTGTAGTGAGACGGTTCTCACATATCCAAATTTGAATGCTCCATATAAGTTGTATACTGATGCGTCTAGCTATGCGATAGGTGCGATACTGGTACAGGTAGATGACAAGGGTATTGAGCGGGTGATTCAGTATGTTAGCTCTACTCTTAAAGACAGTCAGTTGAATTGGCCGGTGATAGAAAAGGAAGCTTATGCGGTAATATATGCGCTAAAGAAGCTTAGACCTTATCTATTCGGCGCGCAGTTTACCGTGTATACCGACCACAAACCCCTAAAGAGTTTGTTTGTGGGCGAAGTTAAAAACACGAAAGTACAGCGCTGGGCGGTACTAATTGCCGAGTACGGATGTAAAATTGAATACATCCAAGGCTCGAAGAATATTCGAGCGGACATGTTATCCAGGTTACGTCGACCGGTGGAAGTCGCAACGTTAGATACAGGCGACTTTGTGATACCAGATGTCGACGAGGGAGTGTTACCTCACGTCCCTCTGGAAGCATTCGACATACCATATGACGAATTGTGTGCCGAGCAGACCAAGGAATACCCGGAGTTGTTCAAAAACACCCCGGAGGAGTATATGGTCAAGAATGGCATTTTGTATTCTTTAATTATGCCTTCAGCGTTGGACGCTGAGTACCCCAGAATTGTCTTGCCTACCCTGTTCCGTGAGAAAGTGCTCCGGATGGCTCATGAACGAGCTGGTCACCAAGGTCTACAGAAGACTATCGGTATGGTAAGAGATTCTTTTGTATGGACGTCTTTAAGGAAAGACGTAATTCGTATGCTTGAAACATGTACGAAGTGCCAGGTCAACTGACCTGTCACTACCCGACCCAGGTATAGTGAAATGCCCATGGCCAATTATCCGGGTCAGATAATTGGAATGGATTTGATCGGTCCATTATTAGAATCGAATAAGGGTAACGTGTATATCATGACGGTGATCGATCACTGCTCTGCTTGGGCAGAAGCATATCCGATTGAAGCGAAGACATCTCAAAATGTGGAAGAAAAGTTCTTCAACGAGTATGTCGCGCGTCATGGCGTCCCTGAGATTGTAATAACCGACCAGGGTAAAGAATTTTGTTCCCATTCTCTGGAGGAGTGGTTTAAGGAACACGGTATCGACCATAGACGGTCTAGCCCATACCATCCGCAGACCAATGGACGTACCGAGAGATTCAACCGCACTCTTAAGGAGTTGATCCAGAAAGGGGTGAACAATGCCTCGAGAGCGTGGGAGGACGAGTTGGGTGCGGCTTTGACAGCGTACCGCAGTACTCGTCATTCAACGACCGGGTATACACCATTTTATTTGACTTATGGGCGACGGGCGAGATTACCAATGGCCGTTCCAATCGATGCGTCGCAAGACCTTGGTGAGAGACTAACGTATCTCAACAACGCCTTGCTACGTGCTCGGGAGGGGACAGCTAGATCTCGAGAGATTCACAGGGAACAGGTTAATAAGCGTGCGAACGCTGGTGAGTTTAAGGTGGGGGATTCGGTGGTCGTCAAAGCTGAAGAGAGGATGAAATTGACCTCTCGCAGCGACCCCGAGTATGAGATCTTCAAAATTAACGGACCTGTGGCCCATGTCCGCCATCAAAGGTCCGGGAGAATGCGTGTGCTTAATATATGTAAGCTGCGCGTAGTCGACTCGGAAATGTGCTGGGACGGGGTGCGACCACGCCCCATTCGTAACCCTACCAAGGGGACGAAAGCTAGCCATCACCCCAGGGCGATGTTGCCCGAGCCAGAACCTATGGTCACCGACGCAGATACGACACCCCAGGTTCGTAAGAAGCGGCCAGCTTCGGATATGGAGCCAGAGGTGCGTACAGGGGGTAAGAGGGTTGACCGGAAAAGGGTGCAACCCAGTACCAATCGCAGTCGAAACCATGAGTCACCAAGTGACGTCATCGGAACTCCTAGGCCCATGGTGATTGACGCTCCAGAGGCGGCACCAGAGCTGCTCTCTGAACCAATGGAGATGCTTCCATCGCATCCTTATATGCTGCGCAAGCGCAGACATATACCAGATGACGATTATGACAGCAAGCAACTCAGGTTAGACTTGAAGCGAAAGCAAGGGTATGGGCGGGAGAACGAATCCGGTAACAAGCGACTCCGAATTGGCGTGATAGACTCCGCCCTTTACGATGACGTGCTATACGCTGATTTCATCAGTCGTATAAATGCCGTTATTCGGCGGCACAACCGCCGATAGGTGTATTGTATCGCTATACTTAACATCGCAAATTGCTAGTGCGTAAAATATCATAACAATTAAAAACTAAAATCGTTCGCAAGATACAAAAAGTTATTCGTTTAAATTGTGGGTTTTAGCTTTGTACCGGTAAGCATCCCGGGGCGTGGAATCATGTATATTTTACGATTAAGTGTGGTGGTAACCGTAGTATGTTTAATAAACGGATTGTGTAAAACGTCTAGTGTACATAGATTACCAAACGGAGTAATGATAACTGGACCAGAAGATATATCCATTATCCGGGCTGAATGGACCGTAGTGGTGTCTATCGACCACCCATATTTGCCCGCCAGATTTCTGGAACGATTAGCACAATTCCGTGTTCTTATTGCGGACGTCGGCCGAAAGACATCATTAAGCATTCGAGACATTTTCGGTTTGCAACATCGTGTTAGCAATATTAGGAAGATCGCTGCTAAGACACAACAAAATATGGTGAGTAGGGACAGTATACGACACAAACGTGGCTTATTCAACTTTGTCGGGGACATAGCCTCGTCCCTATTTGGTACCGCTACCTCGGGTGATATAGATGCGATTAAAAAGATAGTAAAAATTGCTATGAGGGACATGAATCGTCTGGTACATTTTTCCAACGAACTGGCGTCCCATGTGAAACTGGCATTCGTAGGGATCAATACCAACGTTGACCGTATCAATGAAATTACCACTGGCCTGGTAGAATTAACTAAAAACGTGAGCGATATGTTTAAGGTGTACGCCGCCCGACATGCCGACTTGTACGCGTTAGTGCGCCTGGGACACGTTATTGACTCCGCCGAAAGTGTAGTATATAGTTACCAGAGGGCAGCAGCGCAGTTTCATAGACAGACGGCGTCCCTAGAATTAGGTAGGCTGACGGAAGAATTATTCAGTTCTGCTGACCTAAATTCAGTGGCCAAACAAGTTAATATAGGAAATCGACTGATACGTCCATATCAGTGGTACTACCGCAACGTGGTCGTGTATCCGTTATGGAAAGACGACTCACGACTCCATTACGTAGCGACGTTACCGCTAATTGACGGGGGCGAATATATCGAATACGGGTTGCATGCGTGGCCGGAACGGCTAAGTGCTCGGGGATACTACATGCAAGTACGGATAGCGCGGACCAGCATCGGTCTTGACACCAAAACTGGGTGGTACTTCACGCCATCCGAGTGTCGTGGGGAGGAGCCCCGGGTGTGTCATGGTCCACTACGGGTCGACAAGACCCACGTTCCATGCATTGTAAGCCTGTTAACTAATACGACCGACAGTGCTTGTAATATTCAGCTCTCCAAATCGAATGAAACTTCTAGCAAATTGTTTGCCGGTAAGCGGATAGGCGTTGTGTTACAAACGTTCGGGGAAACGATGGATATACACTGTGACGGACGATTGACCGACCGTTGTGTGGTGGGTAATGGGGTATATGCATTAATGTCTGCTGAATGTGGTTATAGCGGGAAGGGCTGGCAATTCGAGCCTGTTGCGTCTTATAGTAGGACGTACACTCGGGTTAGCCTGGCCATTGAGATGCCCCATTTGGATGTGTCCGGCGTTCTAAATCAATCCATGATAGTTGACCATTTAAAACTACAGCCATGGGACCATTTACAAAAATCTAAGTACGTACCGCTAGCACCGTTATCCATGATCGACCCGGTGATGGTCGATGGCATTGGGGTACATTCTTTCATATCATATTCAACTGGTTCCTTCGTAGTTGTGCTAGTAATTGTGCTTATATTATATAAATGTGGCGTGTTATCACGCATGTGGAAGGTGCTTAAATGCAAGCCACGTGCGGCCCATAAACGCAAGCCACGTGCGGCCCATAGTAGTGAACCGCATACTGCAATTCGAATGAGTACACCGACTATTCAGGCCCAGCAGCCCCCGAGACCTGCAGCTCTACGGGAGCCGCTGCTGATGGCAACCGGGTCGTCGCCTAACGCTAACGCCGGGACTGAGATCGACCCGACGGCTGCCGACTGGATGGAGATGGAGATGTACGCTGACGTGATGGATCCTAACGTGAGCATAAACCGCTTGGAGGTATCACCATGACATTTTGGCACTAACTTTATATGTTTCTACTGGAACAGTAATTGGTGAATATTAGTGATTGTGGCACGAACTTTATCTTGACACCGTACTGTGTACTGTTTTATTGATAGGAAAAATTCACATGATCTGTAATGGTATTTGCACTGTAGGATTAAGGTTTTGAACTATAATGTTGTGTCGTATGACGACGAATCGTTACGACACGCGAAAAGTGTGTCGCTGCTGACCATGTTGTCACTGATGGCTGTAACGGCAGTTTATATTAATACATTATGTAATATGTATATTCACTTGTTTTAAACTGTACCGATTGCCCGCTTTTATTGTTAAGTTACGCGTGAGACGGGTTACGTCCACGGTTTAATGATGCCATTAATGTGTTTCCGGGGGCGGTTAGCTACCCGGACATGTATGTTTGTATAATTATCAACCATACACTAACAAATACTACTAACTGTATTTCCGAGCATTCCGCTACTCGGACAAGTATTGGTGTATAATATATCGACCTATATTATTATCTTGACTAATTGGATGAATATCAGGTGGTATCCGTCCAGGCTGCTGGTATAGGTTTGGGTTGTTGATTGTCCACAACGAGTTAGTTGACACTCTCTTTAAGGCCTTAAGAGAGATAGTCAATTAACTTTGGTTAAGGGGCGTATGTAGATATGGGATTGTCTTCTGGGGGGTCATGACCCCGGGGACATCTTACATTTGCAGTCTAAGACCCCAGTGAATTACCATATTTGAATACCAGGCGAGATAAGGAACGGATAACACGATGAACGAAAAATGTAATAGATGTAATAGCGCGATCTAGTGTGTGCTCAAGTCGATGTGCGAAACTAACATGAAAATGTAATTAATACAGTAAGTAAAATTGGAATAGAATAGACTAAGATTTAGGGCAGCGAGCTGATGGAATCTATCGGTGGTTGAAAGATGAAAGTTGTTGCTGCAGTCACGGCATAACCTTTTATCGTATTCAGCAGAAGTTACGACCAATAGTTTTCTAAATATTCAAGCAAGAGCGTCGGTAGGGGCTACGGACAGAATATATGTATGTAGCACAGATTGAATGAATCATAGAATGACACAGTAACGTGGCGACGACCGACTTACCATGAGACCGGGGTAATGGGACCGAATTTCTATAATTGTATAGAGGCGACACCCACGACACCAGATACGGCGCCGGGTGTGGTGAAGTGGATATGCCACTTGATACCTACGTCGTGACACCCTTGCAAAATGCAGGCGCATGCCTAATAAGCAAGGGGCCGGACATGGACATAGTAGCGTCTGGCGCCAAAAAGATTAGAAAACCAGACGAAAAATGTCGAAACACTCATCCATCGGTATCAAATTTGGGGAGGTTATCGGATAGGATTCCATCACTTAACTTGTTCGGTGTTCTATTCATAAGAGAGAAAATCGTGATTTGATTAGTCAGGATGACGTCACAATCAATGAGCATTGAATCAAACTCTGGAAAGAAGAACCAAAATGAACATGGTAAAGAACTCCAGAGAAGTATAAAAAGTGGACTTTAACGGTAATGAAAAAAGAGTCCGGTCCGCCTCGTACCTTGTACCAAGTTCGCGTCGAATGATTTTGAGTAGCCAGTTTGAATAGTATAGCAAATCAGAGTAGTTGAGAGCAATACTAGTTCATTTAAGAATAGATAGGCAAATACATATAAAGTATTAGATTGTAAGTAGTGAGAGTAAAGCTCACAATTTTAGTCATATCGTACAGTTAGAATAGAATAAATCTATCACCTTGATAACCAAGGCACGAGTTTGATTTTATTAAATCTGGATACTACGGAAGACCACCGTAGCGAATCTATACGTTCTGAAACATTAGTCAGATCAGGCCCAGATACGAATATAAATATCGTCTGATACATCTTTTAGACGAGGCGAGCTCGTATCATTCTCTTTCATCCTCGGTAAGACAGGTTGTCGCAGCAACCTCACATACAAGTCTTGCCGAAGTGGGAAGAGGGTTAATTCACGAGGACCCGAAGATCAAATATCTTCAACATGGACGAGATATGTTATTCAAACTCTACATACATGTGATCAGTACTCTCACTCAGTACTGTACTATATTATGTACATTGTATTCTAATGCTTTTTAATGCAAACATTTAAATAGCAAAGCTTACATGTATCTACAATAATTAGACATGGCATTAACCTTTAGTCATATTCATCAGCGAAAACTCGGCATTAAACTGGAATTAAGTCAAATAAACTAAAAATAAAATCTGCTGAATGTAGACTTTTTGGACAATAACTTGACTGAAAGATATAGCTACCTATTGGCAACACATTTTTTTATTTTAATTGTTTTAAATATTAACGGAGAAGCCAGCCACAAATGCCTTCTGCACTTGTCTTGGGGAAGGATCATATGTATGCTAAGGGAATATTTTTGAAAATTTACCAGTGGAATGACTCATCCCATAACTGAGCCAGTCATTGCGTTGTTAAATTGAAAAAAAATATTCTCTTATCCTGCAAATGGACATTTGCTAATGACAAATCTAGTTTTTCTTGGCCAATCTTGGGCATTAAAGGTTCAAATATAACAATGTTGAACTCAAGTAAATATTGGTGTGGAATTGGAATTGGACTTGGAATTGATCAAATGGAATTGGAATTGATAAAATGAATTGATGTGGAAACGGAATTGGAATTGATAAAACGAATTGAGGTGGAATTGGAATTGATAAAAGGAATTGACCCCATCCCTGTACCTGTATAGTTTTCTGGTTTGAGATTAAGGAAGTGCAGGGATCGATCGATCCCAACATGGTCAAAACGGAGATGGAGCTTAGCTAGAGATTGGGCATAGCTAAAACTGGATTCATCCACTGGTGTATGGCTGCAAAGTTTGCTAAAGGTGTGTTACATACCAAAATAGGTCATGCGACCTACATTTCACGATTCGTTGAATGTCATAGAAAATTCTTATCAGCTATATGTTGAGGAGGTTTTCATGTGCGGTACCCGAGCCTGTACCATGTACCAAAAGTAAGTCACTATGACCTGCTTTTCACAGTTCATGGAAAAACGGTGTTGTCCAGTCTGTATTCTCAAAACTTTTACCCCTATGATAACCAAACTTGGATGAGGGGTATGAGTGCATCTTAGATTAAATGTGTGCGGTCTCCCAAGAGTGATTTTACATTTCATGGTTATTACAACGAAATTTCTATAGGGTGATGTGGGAGTATCCTGCGTGCATCACTAAGATTATGGCTTCCGTATTAGACCCAGTAATAAAACATCCAGCCAGTACGTTTTGAATTATTTTCTGTTATTTATACAATATGGCTGGAATTCAATAAGGCGGTTTAAACCTCAGTTTAGCCTAAACCTGGTAGCAACTGGTCACATAAACCTGGTAATAAGAGATTTATTACCAGGTTTATGCTTAAACCTCATCCGTATTCAGATACGAGGTTAAAACCAGGTAACAGCTAGACCAGGTTTAAACCTGGTTTAACCATGTTTATTTTATCAGCATTCGTGTACCGCTATAACGATTATTATTATTATTATTATTATTATTATTATTATTATTATTATTATTACCAAACTCGGGGGTTTAATAGAAATTTGACATTTACATTCTAATCTAACAATATACATAGGTCATGGCTTATTATTAAAACATATTACTACAGCGGTGGACATAATAATAAAAGAGTGGCAATAAAATAAATCAGGGCTATTCGGATAATAAACAATGAGGTCACTTAAATACCTGTCGGACGTCAATCTCATGCATATGGATGGAGAACCCTGTCCCAAGCTAACTCAGTGGCGGCCTGTGTTGACACATTTAAAAGTACTAATTTTACACATAGCAATAGGTGTTAAACTACCCTACCCCAGGTTTAATTTTTGTGATATTTGTTGTAAGGTTTAGTACATAAACTAGCTTCTTGAAAGCGGTTTATATGGTTACCAGATTTATTACCTGGTTTGTTACCGGGTTTAATTTTTGATATTCTCATAACACCATGCTATAGCTTTCATAGAATCGATTTACGTGTACATACCGTTAGAAACGTGATATTAATATGTGTGTTAAATTATTTTTATATTGGATCAGTGTTTTACGTCAGTCTAAATGCGGGTTTAAACCTAGTAATAGCTAAACCAGGTTTAACTCTTTAGACCAGGTCTAGCTAAACCACCTTATTGAATTCGACCCTATATGTTTAAATCCCTAGACCCTTTAAAATTAAATACATTTCAAGCATGCACATGTATATAGGCTCAAGAGCTTTAAGTGGCAGGCAGCCAACCTGTGTCAAGTCCCTGGCCCTTGGATCTCTTGCATGTTTATATGTATTTCCGGCTAATTTCCAGACTAGTATTGCATTTAGGTAGGAAGAAAGATTTAGTGCATAGATTAACCCTCTCAAATTTGTTTTTAAATATTTCAATTTTCTGATAGAAAATATCCAGGTGCAGACCAAGAAGAGATTAATTTTGAAAATGTATCACTGAAGTGACTGAGTCAGTCAGTCCAGTGGTAAATTTTCAAAATGGTATCTTGGCCTGCAAATGGACATTTCTGATGACCACTGCAGAAGGAATTTCTTATCGCCTTGAGTGTTAAAGGGTTAGGCTTTGTATTTAAATCTGGCTTTGCTTCACCACTCCTTCTAAATTGCCATTTTCTATTTACGATTTTGGAACGCTACAATAATCGGATATTTAAAGGGTTTACTGGTAAATGGTTACAGTGCAACAATTTCTATTCAAATTTGTATTAAATCAGTATCAAGTAGTAATCGCATCACCTACTAAATATGTGACATTAATTTGACTGAATGATGGTACTGTCATTGATTGCAAGAAGTGTCACACAAATTATCGTCAAGGCATATAAACATGTTCTCATATTTTATCCTGCAAATTGATACACGCTGAACAGAATTGAACTACAGGCTGTCGAATGTACTGCCGTGAATACGTCCCTACGTGCATGCTTACTTTTCCAGATCTAGCTGGCAAACGACCATTTGCACGTACAGGCGGGTTCTTTTTGTTTGAGATATCCTGGTGTGGAGAGTGCACGCCGAGTGTCATTGTACGCTGGGAAGCATTGCATGCTGGGTAGATGGAAAGGATATCAACAGTCATCTCAAATCGCGTGCAAAGCGACTATTTAATGGGACACGAGAACTTTAATTACAGCTTAAACCTTTCGTTCTAGATGAGCTATGATGCCATTGGGGCATCATGTTTCAGACCAATCAATTACATTGGCATACCGCGACTAACAAACCAGCCCACGAATAATAGAGGGATCCAAATTAGTTTCAAAATATTCAACAGCTTACCGTTATAGTTACTTTCAGATTTAGATCCTAGGTGCTCATGGTTCAAACTGTTAAAATCGTTTCCAGCACTCACACAACGTGGGCGGAAATGGATCATATTACTCCACAAGTATGCTCATTTAAGGTCAGGTATATAACAAACAAGTAGTGCCTGCTTAAATGAACAAAAAATGTCCATTTGTGGGCTGGAAGATAAATTTTGACACTAGGCTTACTACTGAAATGACTGGCTCGATAACCGTGACTGGCTCGATAACTGAGCCAGTCATTTCAGTGGTCAGTTGTCAAAAATGGTCTTCTTCGGCTGCAAACTGGACACATATGAAGGCAGTAAGATTTGAAACACGCCAACTATTTTCGAAACAATTGAGTTGAATGATGTTAGTCAGATCATAACTATTTCCATGGCGGAGTTGTTTGATAGTTCATTAACGCTGATTTAATCTTTAATATTATTTTATTTTCATTTCAGGATACTATCAGGCCACATGAAACCTGACCAACCACATCCTGAAGTCTGTTTTCACACACATCGGTAGTAATAACTACCATCCAAGCAAATGGGAAGCCTCTCTCAAATCTGTCCTCATGATCGATCATCACACAATATGGCAAACACAATTTCTCCCATACCGAAGTCCAACACCGCTGCGGCTGATAGCCAACAGCAGAAAGTGAATACAGTCATACTCTCAAACTCATCTCCATCAAAGGATTCTGATATCGATGTTATTAGTGCACATGGAAATTTTGGCTGGGCTACGATAGACAATGTTAATGTTCCAACTCTACTGCGGAATCAAGATACGTTTGTGTCAGTTAGAATTGTGGAAATGCAGCTACTCTCTCAGTATCCTAATACATTTCCAGCGGAATTAGGAGAACATTCACCATTGGTTAGCTATAGGATAACACATCATGAACAAAAATTGCTCAATGAAATTAACATTCAACACTGCAGTAATCTGTATGGTGAGGCATTGTTTAAAGAAAGGGATCTCATTGTTAAACTTGAAGAATTTGAGGAATTTTATAACTTAGTGAAGAAGACATTCCCAGAAGAGGTTATGAACTCTCGAACTCTCGGAATAGCATTGCCTCCACCTGCAGAGATTCGGGAGCAGCCATTCGGCTGGATTCAGATCAACCACACACTGTCTCCTTATATACGACATGACAGAAAAAAGTTTGTTATGCTTCCAGTACTAAAACATGCTGCCGGTCTGTTGAAGGATGTTGACGTACCAGTCCTTCTCCCAAGCGTGGACGAATGTAGCAAAATTAATCGGATGTGTGTAGATGTTGGACTTGATTTTCAGTTTAGTAAGTCCTCAAACCTTGTTGATATTGACATAGTCAGAGAACACCACAAAGTTGTAACATTAGAGCTTCCACTTGAGAAACCATTAGTACATGCTCAGCACGATATTAGTTTGGAATCTCTGCAAGCGGGTGACCACTGCCATTCTCAACCGGCTACAGACATTGGCACGAATGTTGACCAACTGTGTCTACAGTCACAACAGCAACCTCAACAGGAACACCTAAAACAATCTGTGCCATCAGCACAACAACAAACTCTTCAGCAACAGTCCATGACACCACTTCCACAACAACAAGCTTGTCAACACCAGTCTGAAACTCTTCAGCAACATTCCGTTGCACTACAACCACAGCAACAAACTCTTCAACCACATGCTATGCCACAACAACCAGCTCCACAACATCAATCAGTCCCAGCGCAATCCCATCTACAACAGTCATTGCTACAGCAAGCTCTGCCACCATCACAGCAACCGCTGCCACAGCGACAACCACCGCCATACCCGAAGCAACCTGCAATTTTGAATAATACCCGTGAAAGCAAGTCATCCCAAAGTAGCAGTAATCAAACATCAGTGAAATCTTATCAGATAATTTCTCAGCCAGCTGTAGCTACTAATATAGCCGTGCAGACAAAGAAGCCGCCAGAACATATACCATCATTAGAGCAAATGCCAGCAATAATATTAAAACAAACAGTTATGGAACCACAGGTACGACATCAACTCATACCTATAATGAAACTCCAGTACGTTATTGGTGGTTTACCTCCCGGGAAGAGCTCATCATCCCAGCAACCTTTATCCATAACTCCACAATATTTTCTTGGAATGGGGAGACCACCAGCTCCTGCGATTGGTGCTGCACCACCAAATGTATGTCTTGATAAAAATAATCCACTTAATAGGTCACTTAGTGTTATTGCTCATCAAAGGCATTTACTTCCGGTGAGCACAGCGGCATCTACATCAGCAAATAACTTTGATCTTACCCCTGGGTCATTACAAGTGTCAAATCTGAATGCATCTGTTCAACTAAATACTCACCCTCCACCATATGTGGTGTCAACTGCAAATACACCCAACACTCGCCTGGATAAATTCATTTATATGGGTTCACCATATCAGTTGTCAAATCAACGAAGTGATACTTATCCAACAAACAGTGTGGCCAGTGTTTCAGATAGCGTTACCTCATCGATATCAGCACCACCATCGTCGAGTCTGGGTGTGGCCAATTTTAGCAATCTTTTCAATATTTCTAATGCAAAGCCGACAAGTGCAACTTATTCAACAATCAGTCTGACCAATGTTTCAAAAAGTGTCACCACATCGATGTCAACAGCACCATCATCAACATTATTTCCGCGCCCTCATTTTCTGAATACCGTTAATGTTAAAGAAAATCAAGCATGCAATACGTATCCAATAAACAGTCGGATCAATCTTTCAAAAAATATCAATGGACTGACCAACATCATCAACATGTTACCAACAGCAGCATCATCAAAGTTGTCATTGTTTAATGACGCTCATTATCGCAATGTTGTTAAGTCAACATTATCCTTGAACAAGTTGTCACACGATGCTAGTCACATTAAAAATGTTCCACCAAGTGAGATGTTAGATACTGACATATTTTCACCAACACATTGTTTAAATGAGGGAGATAAAGCGGCTGCACTTGAAGCTGCATTAGCACGGTTTGAACGAGATGCACCAACAGCAACAACAATTATGACAACTACAAATGCTACTGTTCCGTCCGATAATACATCTGTCTCTGCAGCGTCGCATGTAGTTGCATCAAACACAATTCCAATGGTGCCAGGACCGCTTACCTCTATAATGGTGCAAGAAACAACACCTCATATGCAAAGCGTTATGATTGATCTTGTTGGCTCTACTCCACAAGTTTTGTATGATCCACCAAAGATCCAGACATCTGATAACGCATTACTGGACAGCGGTAAGCCAGTATCCCCTCAAATTCCTGATATTAATAATGATGAGGTTAAAAGGCTGGCATGTCTAGTACAGTGTATTACGATGGAAAAGTGTCATGGAAAGTATATATCATGCTTAGAGCATAAAGGTAGGAAAGGAAAGTATTCTTTATTAGAAGCAATCGGCAAGGTGTATTTCCGTGACATTGACTTGAATGAACTTCAGTTTTGTATGGAAAATGTTCTTAATATGCCATCTGTCACGTGCACTCCAGATGAAGAGAAAGCTTTTGTTAGATATTATGCATTACCTCTGCCAGTCTTAAAGTGCAACAAAATTGTTGAAATGGACACGCTTGATAAACATTTCCAGCAGCTTGTATACATATTTTCCAAAAAGGATAGACGTTTTAATCATATACCTAACTCAGCTCAATTTCCACTGCATTCAGAGACTTCCACAAATGATGAGAATCATAGACCATGTAAACGTTCATCTGATGGCACCAATACCAGTTATGAATCACAAGCAAAGGTATCTCTCACGGAAAATACACTAACACCAAAGCCAATACAAAGTAATGATACTGTCATCGAGATTGACTGCTGACAACTGTACAGTCCCATATATGGGACGCATTCAGTTGCATATAACATGCACGCACGCACGTACGTACATACATACATGTATGATGTATTTCTTAAATTGAATCTTGATTTATTCGCCTTACATGTATAATGTACGTACATACGCACACATACACACACACCTGTGCAATGGTGGTGTGATCCATTTTTAGCAATGCCCAGCCTACTTCACTATGTGCGCGCGTTTCAATGGATTTTAACACCGAACATTGAATTCCAAGAATCGCAATTTCAAGGTACACGTAACTGTACATGTAAAGTTTTCGATATTTTAAAACTAATTTGACTAAATCTCAAGCGCTCCCATGGATGGATTGTAATCTAAGAACACTTTGAAGGCTGAGGTTTCACAATCTGAATTTCAAGGTAACGATGCAGATAATCTGTTGAACAGAATGTGTTAACCCTTTGAACACTGACTTCTCAGAAATCCAATTTTAATGTAGCTATACAGGCAAGATGTTGCCAATTTTGAACTTAATTTTCCAGGAACACTGTTGCTGCCATATGCAGAACCTTTCAGAAAAATTAATTTTAAAATATTCAACATAATGTTGATTAAATCACAAAGGAGGTCGGTATTTTGGCCTTTGTGTTCAAATGGTTCATTTGTAAATTCCCCAAAGTTATCAATTCAGATGTAACATTTCTGTCTGGTGATGCACATTTTAATTATAACATCATATGAGATACTTGAATCACGGGTTGGATTGCTCCACTTAGAAATTTAGATGTCCAGATTGCTCCACTTAGAAATTTAGATGTCCAGATTGCTCCACTTAGAAATTTAGATGTCCAGATTTGTCGTCGCCCATATCCAAAAGTCGATCAGTATAACCTACTTTTGACGTTCCAATGAGCGTTATCAAAAGTTCTTGTCTGAACTGTAATTTTAAGTTTCATCTACAGTAACAAGACTTGGTGCATGAATGCATCTTACGGGAAACGTTTGTCATATATCAAAAGTAGGCCACTGGCTGTGACCTACTTTTCACAGTTCAGTAAGCATCAAGTAACTTGTTGTCCAGTCTCTATTCTCAGCACAGATGTTCCACACTTGGGATGTGAGTGCGTCGTAGACAAGATGAGTAAGGTGTATCAAAATGGCTATCTTACATGGTTCTATCAATATTATAGAAAAGATTAGTCCAGCGTGGGATGTGTTATGTTCTTTGATGCACTATGCTACATCACAAAAACTTTACTAGAACCAATGAGAAACATTCAGCCAGTTAGAGCTGGGAAGTTTCCCGATAATATCGGGAATACCGCGATACTATCGTTATCGTCTCATTTATAATTATTAATTACCGTCAATATCATCAATACCGTCAGTTGTATTTTTCATAAAATAAAATCGCAATACAACCAATTTGACTAGTCTCTGTCCCAATTGTATGTCTATCATTGTCACATCAATTCATCAGTTTGACTAAACTTACCCTATATCCACCAGTGTGTTGTAGCATTGTGTGCTATCTAAACATGATAATAAACGCTAAAACATCCAATAATTATTTCTATTTCCAGGAAATGAAAATACGCCGCCATCTTGACAACAAGCCTCGCTTTCATTTTAGACTGGAAAATACCTTCCACATACCATTCTGATGACGTCATTACACTACGCAAACAAATATCGGCTGGCGGCTAAAACTAATAGAAATAAGAGCTATGCTTTGAGAACGTTGTTCAAACAAAACTTAGCTTGGATAGGAAAGCCAGAACTGTAATAAACTGTAATACCCCGATCTTTACTCGATCTATTAATTGATTATGAATGGATCAGAACCGGTGCCATCTTAGATCAATAGGACTGCCGGTTGGATTAGCGGGTTGGTGGGGGTGGGGGGGGGGGGGGGCGGCGGCGAATTAGCCCATTAGACGTCTACCGGGTAGGCTAGCGATAATAACCTTCATTCAGAATATTTTAAAGTTGTATATTAAAATGTTAAAAATAAGATCTAAAAAATCGATCCGACTATCTGATTAGACTGATAAAATAAATTGGGGATTTTTTAATTTTATGGATTATTATATCATAAACACTGTCCATTTTTAAAGTCTATATTTTATAACAAGCCTATGTGATATAGGATGAAATGTGTTATCTTCACGCCTTCAGAGGCGTTTCGGATTTACTGTTCAATTGGCCAACTATAAATAAGTGACCTGATTATTTGCCAATCGAAAATAGTACATTCAACTGGACAGTTAGTCGCCGCTAGTTAACTATATTTGCCTAGTCGAATGTGTTTTTAGACCTATTTCCATCTTAGCCATCGGATTTGAGCTTTGGGAATTCTCTTGCAAATGGAGAATGTTCTTTTTACGACAGAAATTCGTTAAATGGTTGAATAAAACAGCGAGAACGGCATACAATACAAAGTTAATGCTTGCTTTATATTTCACATGTGACTTTTAGATCACCTAAACCATGCTAGTGGCGATCAGTAATGTCATAGATTTTCCGTTTGTTGTATGAGCCGTGATTTTCGTAAGGGTTGGGTTTTCGTGGCAATTATTACCAGTTTGAAAAAAACATATTATCCCAAAGCTCAATCACCTAGACATTATATCGTGATACTACGGTATTTTTTCAGATATCGTTACTGTCTACCAAAATCCAATATCACCCAGCTCTACAGCCAGTGCATGTTCTATTATTTTCCGATGTTGGAATTATGTATGTAGGATCGGGAACTTTAAATGTTAACTCAGGGCCAAACCAATACAACTTCTTACAATAGTACAACGCAACCCGGCGGTTTTGAGAAATCATACACCCGTGTCCATTGTGAATGTCACCTGACCATGCCACCAAGACTTGGGGCTACAGTTTTGAACATCGAATTCAAAATACGTTGATGAAAGACGTGTATTAACGTTCACATTCTGATGAATAATTTCCTTCCGTACCGGTAATAACTAATTATCTTCTGCCCATCCGGGTTTCAATGCGTCCATATTTGCCCGAACATGTCCTCATTTTGGTCCATAAATCTCTGTCTGGTCGATCAGCTTTTATTATATAAAAATGTCTGGGATTTCTCTATTTGTTTCTTTCAGGCTGTCAGAGGATAATAAATTTCTAGATACTATCATATCTTTTGCTTATTTAAGGTTATTTAACCATTTTTATTTAACTCCTTGTGATCAGTTTCGCCGTATTGAGCAATGGTGCACCTAACTTTATGCTGTTCTTTAACTGGCTAATCAAGGAGACTACGGGCGGGTTGTGTCAAATGTGTGTACACACCAGCATCATGGTTATAGACTGCAGCCAACTACGATTGAGCATGCTCAGTTGGACCGACGGGCGTAGAGCGTGACTCAACTTGAGACAACTGCCTGTCCACACTGACCTGATTATACGCAACAGATTATTGAGTTGTGTCAGGTCAGGCATCGTCGGATTGGTGTGGTTAAGGATTTAGGCATCTGAGCATCAAGGCCCATGTGGCCTCGGGTATGACTACATTTACATCAAGGTATTGAGGTTTCATGGTTAATATTGGTATTAAGCGAACATCTTACATTGTATCATCTTAGTTCACTCACCAATCACATGCAAACATCTTAGGATCAGGTGGGACCCTCTTTAGAGGCTTCTCCCAGACACTTATCCTACCTAAGAATAAGATAGGTACTGCGCTCAAGTTAAGTAACCATAACATACCTACAGAATTGTCTTATACAGCTAGAGATTAGAATTGATTTCAGTGAAGGTATCTGTCACACATTTAAAATATTTCACATGTTAGCTGATGTCATAATCAAAATATGTCACATGTTAGTTGATGTCATAGTCAAAATATGTCACTTGTTAGCTGATGTCATAGTCAAAATATGTCACGTGTTAGCTGATGTCATAGTCAAAATATGTCACTTGTTAGCTGATGTCATAGTCAAAATATGGCACGTGTTAGCTGATGTCATAGTCAAAATATGTCACTTGTTAGCTGATGTCATAATCAAAATATGTCACTTGTTAGCTGGTGTCATAATCAAAATGTGTCACTTGCTAGCTTATGTCATAATCAAAAATATTTAGCTCCATAAAGAAAGTTGAAAAGTCTGTCACGAAAGTGTATGAATTATGTCTTTGGTGACTACCATTTAATAACCGTTCTGTTGAGTATATTGAAGCTAATTTGGCTGAAAGCTGTTGCTGCCAAAGCTTATCTGTTTAGTGACTGTGGAATTCAGGGTTTCGAATTTTAAAATCGATTCCAACATGCGCAAAAAAGTGGGCGGAGCTTAGCCAGACATTGTTGTTAAAGTTAAAAAGATTGAGTTTGTATGAACATCTTCAGCAACAATGTTAACAATGATTCTAAATAATCCTCTTAACTTAGAATAATCATTTTCCATACAAAAATGTATATGCTAGCGTGTATCGTCTTGTTATATACACCTGTGCAAAAGTTAAGCACCACCCTATTTTTACGCACATGCGAGGGTATATTCATGTGCTATGAAGAAAGCAATAGCATAAACATTTATGTACCCATCCATCTTAGTGCAAGAGGTAATAATGCAACTAGAGGAATGCTGATTATGATGGTGGGGAAACACTGTATGTTTTTGTTGGAACTTGAAAACGAGGCCTGAATATGGTTAAGTTGACACAACTGACAACTATTGCCCTACAGTTGACACACGTGGCTAGATTGTCATTAATGGTGTCTGAAAACGAAGTTTAACATCTGTGCACGAGTTTGAGACTGTCATTATTAATACCGGGTATATCCACCTTGTGCCTGGATGACGGCCTGGACACGACGTCTCATGCTGGTCACCAACCGACTGATACGCCATTGTGGTATTCGTTGCCATTCAAGATGGAGTGCGTCTGTTAATTCCTGTAGGTTCTGCACAGGAGGATCCCTCCTTCTCACCATGTTTCCCAGAATGTCCCAGATATGCTCAATAGGGTTCATGTCAGGGCTCCTTGCTGGCCATGGTAGGGTTTCGATGGCATTCTGGCGGAGGTATTCATGCACAGCTCTAGCACGATGTGGTCGGGCGTTGTCATCCATGAATATAGGGTGGGTTCCAGGTGCATGATTTACAAAATGAGGGACCACAACTCTATCCAGTATGGAATCTTGATATCTTTGTCCATTTAGTGTTCCAGGTACAGTCAACAGATCCAGCTTACAATCAAATGAGATGCACCCCCATATCATAACGGAACCTCCACCAAATGGAACTTCTTCCATGATGTTACGTTGGTCGTACGCCGTGCGTCTGGACCTCCATACACGAGTTCAACCATCTGTGGCATGAAGCAGGAACCGACTTTCATCGGACCAGTGTACCCGTCTCCAGGATCTCATGTTCCAGTGTCTTCTTTCGTTGCACCACCTCAGATGCTCCTCTGTGTGGTGTGCAGTGAGGAGAGGACGTCTGACAGGTCTCCTAGCTTTCATGTCAGCAGCATACAGTCTCCTTTTGACGGTAGACATTGACACTCTATTGCGCGTTTCCCATTGCTGGCTGAGCACTCTGCTGTTGGTGAATGGAGATCTCCTAACAAGGCATACTAGGGCTCGATCATCACGGGCAGTAGTCTTCTTCGGTCTTCCAGATCTAGGCCTGTCCTTCAGCTCGTTAGTTTGCCCATGTTTTGCAATCAAACGACTGATTACAGTATGGTTAATGTTCAGCTGTCTGCCAATCTCTCTGCATGACATACCAGTGGTATGCATGCCTATGATTTGCCATTTCACACGATCACTTAACCTTCGTCTTGCCATAGCGGTTCACAATCAAGAGCTAATTCTCTCTGTACAAATAAACCACGGTCATGAACACAAAATTCCTAATCTTGTTGCCTAAATCTGTATGTAATGTTCTACACCTCAAACTGGACTTTTACATAACTGAACACGTGTGCTGTTTCCCGCCACGCACGGACATCAAGCGGCGTGAAGTCATGCATGCATGTGCATTTCGTACTTGGAATTATGTCAGCTAACGCGGGGACAAAACGTATGGCAGCCTAGTTGTACCATCATGTTTCTACGTTCTATTGTTTTTGCTGGTGCTTAACTTTTGCACAGGTGTATACACCATGGAGTCAGTCATGCGACTGGTTAATAGAATTAAACCCACAGGTAGTGCTGCTGTTGTATAATAGAACCTTTGTTATAATCTCTACCATACAATGTTAATATATGAATGCATTGTAATGCCTATGTGATATACCTGTGATTATGATTATTTTTTTCTTAATTTTGTTAACATTTAACTAGTGTGTGTAAGAAGATCATGATCATGATAAGATCATCTGTAATTTTTTGATTTTTTTTTTCAACCAAGTATATGTAAAATTAAAATCATTTATTTGTCCACCAAATCTGTATTTTTTATTTTATTATTAGCCTCTTAATGAGTAGAGGTACGAATACCGATCAAGGAGTAATAATAACCAGGCCGTAACCATTAGACGAAGAGTAGGTATATCAAAGTCCAATACATAGGCAGTGTATGCTGTCTCGGAATAGGAAACTATGAGTAGTTCAATAGCAAGCAATAAGTGAACTCAGTTTTGATGGATTTTAATTTGAAGAAGGGAATAAATATGGTTTATATGAGAACATTTTGCTGAAAATCATTCAGACCATGTCTTCTATCTGAGATTAGAATCGCATATAATTGGTTGCAAAGCCACGTGTGTAAATGGAAAATTATTAGTTAATGAACAGTGGTGTGTGCTTGACTGTGTGCCTCCATGTGAGTGTGCGTGGGTTGTGACACAGATCGACCGGGTGGGTACTGGCCGTGCCAGCCCAGCTGGGTACAGGCCGCCCGTCCTGGAGTCGTCCCCATAAGCACATGCCCCTGGGTATACGAGAGGCATTTCGTCATAAAAACGACTAAATTCGTTAGAACGCGTGGTGCGCATGCGCGCTCTCAGACGCTTCATCGATGACACGCGTGTCAAGAAGGAGGCGAGTGTGTACCTCTAGTGTACCGAGTAGATACTCGTAAATACCTTTAATCTATTTATTTCCTTCGTTCTTTGTACCAATCAGGACCAGAATTTGACAAGCCTTTTAAAACTTCAAACCATTTTAGAATCGGTTCAGAAATGGCTGAGTTATCGTCGATTTTCCCCGTCAAATTATGCTCAAAATATTTCCCTAACGTCGTAATCGCATATATATATATATATATATATATATATATATATATATATATATATATATATATATATATATATATATATATATATACATATACATATATAGCTAGATAGATAGTGATTTGTGTACACGTGACCTACTACGTCACTCTACACATCTATACATAGATAATTGTGTATACATCACAGTATTCTAGCGCGCTTATTGGTTGGTACAGCGATCTATGCTTGATTCAGGCAGCCAGCTCTGACGTCTCAGCGAGTATAAAAGGGGGTGAAATTCGAAGATCGAGAGCATCGTCAGCGTGGAGGCAGAGAGTCGAGAACTGACTGGAGGTGTGGACTAGATGAGTCGACCGGAACACCTGCAGATAAGAAAGATACAGCCCCCCCACCCCCACCCCCTATCCCCCCCCCCCCCGCGGTTCCTTGTGACTCAGTTCACCCACACGTAAAAGCAGTTCTCGGCTAACCAGCACTAATCAATTTTGGATGCTCCCGGACAGCCATCCGGGAGCAATAATAAAGTAAAATCATTGTTCCATTTTTCGAAGACCACTAAGGGGAACTTTCTGCGGGACCCGTTGTGTACACTTCTACATAATTAAAGCAGCGATGTTTCTTGGTGGATGCCTCGCCGGATCTGCCGATCACGCGAAAGTGGAGATCAAACCACCATAATGCACCATCGTGCGACCTCCTTTGTAACTTTTTGACCTCAGCAAAGTAGACTTTCCCGATGCGCCTCAAGAGCTATGTAACATACCCCGCACCGTATGCTTCAATATGTACATGCATATAAATATTATATAAGAGTAACCCTACCTGTTAATGGGTTATGTTTAACTTTCATGCTTCCGTCGCCGGACGGAGAACTTTCTTCACGCTGTTTAATTCCTAATTTAGTTATAGAGATGATCTAGTAGACATTACTTCATTGCTTTCTGTTACCGTTATGAGTTTGTACCGTATCATCCTGGAATCAGCAAACACCAACACCACCACCACCAGCACGTCAACCAACTTCAGCATTCACATCAGCCTCCCGCATCCCCCCACCACCAGGATTCACACCCATCACTTCGCACCATGGACCAGGCCGGGTCATTCTCCCCCCCCCCCCAAGAATTTAGCGGGGAAGATGACTGGGCAAACTATAAGGTCCAGTTCGAGATCATTAGTCGGACTAATCGGTGGACAAATCAACAAATGGGGGAATACCTAGCCGCAAAACTCTCAGGCAAAACACTACAGGTTCTCGCGGATCTCGGAGCTGACTATAATCCCACCTACATGGAGCTGGAAAGTGCACTCAGAACGGTTCGGTGATACAGCACTCAGGGAAACAAGTCGTCTCCAACTAAAAAATCTTCAACGACGTGTGGGAGAGATGCTTCCGGAATTGGTTAGTCACATCCGGAGACTAGTCACCCGCACATATCCAAGCACAAACCTCGAGGGCATCTCCCATTTACATGGGAACATATTCATTGACGCGTTGAGTGGTGAGCCCACACTCAAAAGAAAAATTGTTCCTCGTAGACCTTGGTAGCGGGAAAAGAACAATCACCGCCAGCTGCAGCCTATAAATGAGATGAGTGACACTAATTTAGCCAATACAACCGACTCAAACACTGCATCGATAAACAATGCACCCCACGAGCAGACCACAGCATAACAACAACCAGAATCACGCGCCTAGATGAAGGGGATGTGGCCACTGAGGATGTCACAACGGAGCCCCAGGATGCGGAAACCAGCAGAATAACAGCACTAGACCAGAACGTACATGAATGAATAGACGAGATAAATATACAAGATCTCAGTACTCACCAATCTGGTCACCACCCTCGGCACAACAATTGCAACTTCCAACACTAGAAACGCAATCACTACCTCCACCGCACCACCACCAAACACATGTTTCGGATGTGGTCCGCCGGGCCACTGGAGGGAACAGTGTCCCAACCGACCTCCATCAACCACTCCAACCGCTGACTCCCAAACCCCGCAGCCGGACAAACAGTCAAACCCATAAGGACACTGATCGAAGAGTCGCCTTGGTGCCCGTTCACACAACTCAGCTCAATTGTGGCCTCCATACAACAACGTCAAGTGGCCAGCACTAATCGTCAGTCATCTACATTTTTGCTTACACACGCGCACCTGCCTTCACACATGTCAGCGCCTAAGATGCCCCCCCCCCCCACATCAGCAGCACCGCCATTTCCACTCTAGCAGAAAAAGTGACCCCACAATATCCGCATCTAACAAATCTTGCCTGTGTAAAATGGCAGTGGTAGGTTGTAGCAGCTCCGCTGAAACAACGTTTTTGCAAGCACCACGCCCCGCCACCAAGACACTGGATTCACGGTGTCCCTTGGTGGTATGCAACACACCAACCCGTACAGCATCCTCTTCCGCATCCACATACAGCAGTGAGTCAGGATAAACTCTAAAACCGCATCATGGATTCGTAAGCGAAGGCGCTGCTGTAAATACGAACGAATCCCTCGGTGACACTGTTTCTTCTGTGCATCAACCAAACACCCGATGATGCATTGCAAGAAGTGGCTCGCCCAGGTAGCGCTTATCCGTGATCGCAATAATCCTGTCTGCACTGCTGTCTACACTAACACCGCATATGCAGAAACTGCAACAACTCCACCACCATTGCTACCACCAGCTCCGTTGTCACCAAAGCACTCACAGCAGCAGTGATGACGGACTGGCCCTTTCCTCATTCAGCCGTCACCCGCATTACAGGAAGCTATCCGGAAACAAACCGAATATATACAGAATGATGTCGCTCCAAAACCACTCTCAGACGGCATCATTGGAAACTCTTCCGCAGGTACATCGTAAAGTTATCTATAAGTGTGCCTGTCTGTTTAGCAGTGTTTCCACCAGTGCCACCCTACGGCTTGTGCAACACTCCTGGAACTTTTGAATGCCTCATTGAGCAGGTTTTAACCACTCTGCAAAGGGAGATCTGTCTGTGCTACATCGATGACATAATCGTCTTTGCTTCTTCATTTGAGCAAACATTAACAAATTTGGACACCATGGTATCACGATTCCACACGGCCAATTTGAAGCTCAAATCCAAGAAATGTCATCTTTTCAGACAGAGCGTCGAGTTCCTGGAACATGTCATATCCGGTGGTTGAGTGGTTACTCAGCTGTCAAAAACAAAGGCAGTAGCAGAGTGGCAAACGCCCTCTTCGGTCACTGAAACTCGGAGTTTTCGCGGTCTCTGCTAGTACTATCGCTGATATATCAATCATTTCAGCGAGATTGCATCTCCACTATTCAAGATCACCGAAAAAGATCGACCATTCCAGCGGATGAGGGAGTGTGAAGGTTACTTCAGGGCGTTGAAGGAACTCTTGATGACTGCCTCGATTCTCCCTCATCCTAACCCTAACCTCGATTTCATCTTGGGCACTGACATGTCAGCTTACGCTATTTGCGCGGTTCTATCTCCGGTCACAGAGGATAGAACGGAACAGGTACTGGGTTATGGTTTGCGTATGCTCAACAAAACAGAAAGGAGGTACGCAACCACGAAGCGAGAACTAGTTGCGGCAGTATATTTCGTCAAGTATTACAAACACTGTTCAGTCGCCCCTTTACACTCCGTACAGACCATACCTCACTACGCTGGCTCAGACATCGCAAAAACCCAGAAGACCAGGTAGCGAGATGGCAAGAATCCCTGCAGGCCTATAACTTCAACGTTGTTCACCATCCTGGCAAACTACATGGAAATGCCGGCGCCTTGAGCAGAATTGGACTCGAGGATGAACACGAAGAGTCCGCAACCATGACACATGCAACACTGCCATCTCTGGAGTTCCCCGAATTGCGTTGCACAGAGTGGAATACTACTACCAGCAGTTTGAAGAATGCCATATGCGGAACAAATTTCTTTACATCAATAACCGTCTGGTAATCGGGGAGTGTTATCGTGATCCTATATTACAACAACTACACGATAATGCGGGACATCTAGCCATTGAAAGAACAGTTATGCGGGTAAAACAGATTCCATTGGATCAGAATTCGCAATAGTGTGAAGGCATGGGTTACCAAATGTATACCATGCCAAAGACGCGCTGTTGGCCAGCACCGTTACGCACCTCTTCAAATTAAGATTGTTGGTGCACCATGGGAGCAAGTGGCTATTGATGGCTATTGATGTGCTCGGACCCTTGAATATGACGGAAATAAGAACATTGCAAGATTACTTTACGAAGTGGGTAGAAGCATTTGCTTTGCTGGACCAAGAGGCGTCCATAGTAGCGGAGGTCTTGGCAAGCAGTGTTTTCTGCCATTTCGGTATGCCCTATGAGGTACACTCCAATCAAGGAAGTAATTTTGAGAGCCGGCTGATCTCCGAGCTCTGCACATTGTTTCACATCCTCGAAACAAGGACGACTCTGTATCACCCCCGAGGAGACGATATGGTGGACAGATTCAATCGAACTCTCGCAGAGATGTTCAGTAAAGAAACACGCCTTGATTGTAGAGATTGGGATTTATGACTCCCATATGTGATCATGGCTTACCGCACTTCGGTACATTCCAGCACAGGTTATACCTCGGCTTGGTTCATGTTAGGCCATGAATTAGTCTTACCTCTTGATCTGGCCATGCCCTGGATTCCAGGAGAGAAAAATTCACCATCTCTACATTGAACTCGTGTGGCAGCGGATAGAACAGACCCATGAGTTAGTAAGAGCAACACTATTCACTGCATACCAGCGTCAGAAGACGTGTCACGACTGGAGAGTGCATGGAAACCTGTATGAAGCAGGAATGTTGGTTTGGGTACACGATTCGGGGCGTTCTGCAAACGTGCCGAGTAAATTGAGTTACCAGTGGAAATGCCCCTATGTGGTAGTAGGTAAGACGTCGAACGTGACCTACCATATCCGTGCTTCGGATGGCCTGACCTCAAGTCATCCACTTCGATCGACTTAAACTGTGTAATGGCCCTGCACCAGAGCTCAGGTTGGGTGTTCCCTGTGACACCGGTACCCAGGCAGAAGTATCTAATGGAAACTAGTATTCCCATGATCAGCGCAGAGCACCACAGTGCCAGTTCGACCCTTCTACCAAGCCAGAAGTCCGGTGAACAAGCAGCTGATGCTGAGGACGATGACCTTCCTCAGCATGGGTCTACTCGATCTGGGAAGTCATATCTGAAGACTCTCGTTTGTTTTGTCCAAGGGGGCGGATGGAAAACCTGTTCAACCGACCTCTTCTCACTCCCACCCACTTTATGCTATACCCCCCCCCCCCCCCCATTATAGAGTTACCACAAGCGGAGACTGAGGCTGACCCAAGCCATGCTTCCTGTGGTTGGAACATGTAGTGAATAGCATGGAAGTGAAGAGGCCGGATGATGCCTTGGCGTGTCTAGAACCGCAAAACTGTTCAACTCGGTGTGCCCGGCCATGCCCCAAAATTGCGAGACTATGCCCCACCCAAGTGGCACCATCTCCCGTAGACGCACCAACGCCCCAACTCCAACTCGCGTCCCTTATCTACACACCAATTTCGGACATCATCAACCCAGTCCATTTCACACTCCACTCATCATCTGTTGACCATCACTCTTCAGATATGAGAGAGACTGCTGCTACAGAGGAGGTGGTGACATTCCGCACATACGAACCAACCCCTCCCCCCCCCCTCCCCTGCGGTGGGCAGGGAAGCAGCCTGTTCAGCAGAGCCTCGGCTCGAATTTTCCCGGTGTCTAAAAATTAGGACAGCACACCAACCGTCGTGTAATAGGAGATGACCAACCTCCCACAGCCAAGGCCCACCCCATCCAAACAGGCCACCCAATCGCCCCCCCCCTCCCCGTGAGCAGTCAGGACATCACACTACAGACAGAACACCAATTGCATAGTGAACACACCTGCCCACAAGGCTGGATACGTCAATTTGGCATTGCGCAAACATCACATACATCCTCAGCTGCATGAAGGATAAACAAAGACATACATCATTGACAACAACAGCATATAGCAGCACCTAGCATTTTAAATTTGAAAACGTTAGAGACATAATTTCCTGCAACATTCCATCCGCACAAGATGCGAGAGGTTTATTACCTCCCGCAAACCCAACTTCCCGCAATAATAACAGACTCAGCATTCACCAGCGTGGAAACCTGGAATACACCCACCTCGCATTACAACAGCATCATACAGCAGTCCGAATCTCCCGACAACAAGATACGAGTATCAACAACACCAGCCAAAATTCTCCCGCAAACACCTTTTGTCAAGTACGAAGAGACTGATTATGCGAACAAGAGGAATACATGCAGCCATCTACAGTACGCGCTATGAGGGAAACTCCACAACCAACCCCCCCCCCCACGTCGTACAGAAACACCTAAAAATATTACATATCATTTACACGAAATAACAGCCAATATTATTAAGAGAGCAAGATGCCCGCAATGTCGTCAGTCACATGTAGGAATTTTCCACCGAATCATGAAATTCAATACCTAGAGGGATATGCTCCTCAAAGTGGTATCGAAAACAGGCAGCAGTGGGCCCGCAAGGGTCCCTGGGCATGTAAATCTTCCACTATAGTGCAGAGGAGATACTGAAGGCCTCCGTGTCTATGAAGGATGAATCAACATCCTACTGTGGTACCGTCTATTCGGCGTATTGTTCGTGCTACTGAAATTTGTGTTCATCCAATCTCAGTAAGTGGACATGCGTGGTAGGAGGCAACAAACCTCACCCAGGTCAATCCAAGTCTCTGGTGGAGTCGGTAGCAGCTGCTGGAGAGCCCTGCAGGCAAGGATAGGGAAAATGGTCAAAGTTTGTATTCTGTTGGCAGATAGGTACAGGTCAGACCGTCGGTTGCCCATGAGCGTGAGCTCAGATGGTGATCGCCATTGAATGTGTCGCCGGCCGGTCGTCTTGATTATGTCAGTTCATCGACCCGTTACTGGTTATGAGTGGTCAAGATGGCTCAATGTACAGTCAGGCCATGGCAAGCGTTCGTATTGCGAGTCATACCTCCTGTGATCAGAGGTCATGAAACGTGATTCTTTGGGAAGCATGAGGGTATGTTGAGACGCTGTAACCTGTCACTTGCCGGATGGGTTGAGTAGTCTGAGACCCAGGTACCCGTGGGGTGGATGACCTGGCTAGTACGATCTACGCGGGCTCTTAGCTAAAATGACGTCAAAGAATGATCTACGTGGAGCCCTTAGCTAAAATAACGTCTAGCTGGCATCACCTCCATGGTATGGTCCAGCTGGGCTGCGGCCCTTGCTAAGACAACCTTAATTGGGGTCCAGTACTGTCTCCGCTCGGGTCAGGAGTCGGCAGGGTGCGCCTTGACCCTGTCCCGAATTATGTTCCCCTAACTTGGACAGGTCTTTATCTCAGGCATATATGGAGAGGTACCTAGCCTAGGCTGCATCCTGTGTGGGGGAACTGGGCGTCCGTCTGGCATGGCGGGACAGCGAACCACACCGGGAAGGCCAAAGGGTACAAGTGAGTGGATTGATCAAAGTTACGACAGCATCCTTCAGGTCATCCATGCTCTAAAGTAACTCTGACCCACCCAAGGGCTCAGCCATTACAGAGTGAAATAGCATCGGGTCCGATAAAGTTAACACTGCACCGCAGCACCCCTCCCGCACCGAGCTGCAATAAAAATGTCATATTCTCACCACAGCGCAAGATTCACCAACAAATAGCCAGCCATGCGTATCAATTAAATCCATCATCACTACAGAAACACAGACACTCGGGTTGACTGTATTTACAATCTCCATACGACGATATTGTAAATTGTAAACTGTGTGCATGCATTATTTTCGAGCTGTATTGTAATTATTAAAATATATGTAGTCAGGGTAGTCCTCCCTATAATGGAGGATGCTTGGCGGGAGAAAGTGCTGCATATATAAATGTTGCTGTTTAGTGTTTCCTACGTGCACTGCAGTCCTATATTTTTTCTACAAATAAACAAAACATATTAATTGATGGCCACTTGCCATATATACACTAACCAGAACAATCAATACAATGTGAAATGATCAGAATAATCACATATATAGTACTGGTTGAGAAACCTACTATGGTGCGGTTAGCAAAAACATCTTACAGTAAATAAGAATAACTATAAACAGATACAGAAATTATAACTAGCGGTCCTAAGATCAATACGGTGCCTTTTAGTCATCGGGACCATTTATACAGATACGATATAATTATCAAAGATTTAATTAACGGGATAATTGAAATGTCAAGTATAGTTACTTGAATAATCGGTAGCCATTCTTAAGCCTGGGCTATCGTGTTACTGAAATTGATACATCACTCATGGTTTAACGTGAGTTGATGCGTTCCCTGGAAGCTGGAAAGTTCCCGCATGCCAGTTTCGGCAAACAGGATTCCCGCAAGCAGCCCATGACGGGAGCGGATCAAACTCAGGACTGTAATCACAATTGATAGAATGTCTGATGAGTAGTCAGCAAGGAATACAATAACATTACTGCTATGACGAAAGTTCCCATACACCGATGGTACGGATGGAAGTTGCCAACAACCCGATCATGAGCGGGGGTTGTTGAATGCGGATGAAGATACATAACTAAGCTTAACGGTGCGGGGTAAGTCAGCCAGCACTGAAGACGTACCGGGCAAAGTTTACTTTGCTGCGGTCAAAAGATTTAGATAAACCTGCACAACATTAGTGTGGGGATGGCTGAATAACCACTTTTTGGCGTGGCCGGCAGATCCGGCGAGTCATCAACCAAAGAACATCGCTGCCTCTACATCTGTAGAATCACATTTTCAGGCCAGGAAAGGTCTCGCCGCAAGTTCGTGTTCCGAGTTAGTTCTTGATATATTCGTGAACAATATCCAAAAGTTCCAAAAACGCTCCCGCAACAACGGGAGATACAAAATTGCTTTAGTGTGGTGGGTTGGATTACTGCTGGCCACGGGAGAGAAACCGACAGAAACCGAAATGATCTGCTTAATGCCTGTCTTGCTGATCGTACCTGACACAGGTCCAACCTAATCGGCCCCTGGCCAAGGATGCTCTCGAGCTCTGGAATTCGTCTCCTTTTTATACTACTCATGACGTCACAGGCGCAGGCTCCAATCAATCATCAGTCGAGCAACAGCCAATCAGCGTGTAGCTAATAATAACGCAGTCAAATGTTCTAGAACATTCTAGAAGTTCTGCGTACACGTGGTTATGACGTCATGGTAATACCTTGAAGATAATCAAATAGGGTTTTCCGTGGATAACTCAGCCATTTCTTAACCGATTTTGAAATGGTTTACAGATTTGGAAAGCCCGAGGAATTCTGGTCTTGATTAATGCCAGATTCGGCGGGAACAAGTTATTAAAACGGATTACATTGTACCTTATCGGTATACTAAAAGCATCATCCTATCTTGGTCATAAATCACGTGCTCTGTCAAAAATAGTATTAAGCGTGCGCATGCGCACTATGCGTTTTAACGAACTTAATCGTTTTTACAATGTGGTCTCTCTCATAGGCTCATATACGCTTATAGCTCTACCAAGGATCGAATCAAGGACGGGCGGCGTGTACCCAGATTAGCTGGTATGGCCGGTACCTGACCGGTCGATCCGAACTACACCACCCCCTCCTAGTTTGACATCCGCAGCAAACGATCGCGCATTGCGGATCGACGCATGGACGTACGCTAGGCGGGAATTATAAACTTCCCAGGTAGGCGCATGGCCGGAGAGGAGTAGTGATGCAATAGACGCATTTTTAAGAGACAGAGCACATAGAGGCGCCAAAGAGGAGATGGGAGGCATAATTTTAGTTTCAATTTTTGACCTGGAATTATTTTTCCATGTCTTTTCTTTTTTGGTTTTAATATTTTGGTGCGTGCTTTCAACTTTATTTAGCTAATGATTCCTAAACAATAGCTCGCATGGGTGTTCTCTTTGGGTGCGGATAATTATTATCTCCGCAGAGAACACCCAAGCTCCAATGTATCACAATTTAAGTTTAAGATATATAATAATATATAAAATATATGTATATCAAATATATGATTTCCACGTAACATACCCTTACATGGTATTTAAAATATTACTGCCGAATTACTTGCGCACCCCAGGTAAATAAAGGGGTACATAACACGTATCTTGATTAAAATATATTTGTTGCCCGTTATAGCGGGTCCGCAACGGGCAGCTCTCGCTGACCCCATAGCCGTCCCGACATCCAAGACAGGAAGAAAAATAATAAGAAAAATAGAACATAATAATAACTCAAAAGTTAGTTTATCAGGCAGCCTCAGCATAGCTGAGACGGCATGACGGGATTATGACATTATTGCACTGCAGGATGTTGCATTCTTTACGTCGCACACAATGTTATTACAACACCGGAGTCCGCAGTGCTCATTTTGTGTGGGACACAGCTGGGCAACTAAGTTGCGCAGCTGTGTTGGATAACTGTAGTCATCTTAGGGACGGGATTCAATTGATCTAACATAATAAAAAGAAAAGTATTAAAAAAATTAATTAATAATTAGTAAGTTTCCATGAATCGCCCCACTGATGTTCTGCTGTATCACAAATGATCACACCTCTGCTGTAAAATTTCCCCACTGAGTCTGGGTCCCGTGACTGACAGTGGTTGGTCACGGTGGATGAATTATTAATGCTGAGATGCGTTCATTATCACTGGCACTTTCGGAAATGTCTGAAGTGATGATTGCGGGAATATGAGCGTCTATAATGTCTCTCACAGTTACTGCGGGTGCTAGAATGTCTGTCCGTATGGCAGCGGTGGTGCTAGTGGGTGTTGAGGTGGTCGATGCTGCGGTCTTCGTGGTGGCTGTGGTGGTTGTCGTGGCGATGGCGGTGAGTTGAATCGTAGGCTGAGGCAATGATGCGGGAGTGGATACGGCAGGTGATGACATCTTCCGAGACTTGGCGTACTTCAAGAGGCAATTTGCAGTGACATTGGGCACGGGTTGGATGTCCTGCGTGTGAGCGATACGTCTTTTTCCCACGTATGGTCGTTCAGGCGTAGTCCCCTTCATGGCGGCTGGAAAAGAAAGACTGGGATGCGGATGTTGGATGACACGGATCGGAGTGATGCTATTTGATGTAGGCTGTGATGGTCCCTTTCCCTGGTCTATGGTTAGGTCAGGAGGAGATGGTGACTGCGAGTAGCTTGGAATCTCCATCTCCATAGGCGTCATGATAACTACCGATATTGACTGACTGGCTGTGATTGTTTCGGACACCATGGGTGCGGAGGTAGTGGTTGTAGGTTTGTAGCTGGTTACGGATGCGGGTGCTGCCGGACTGGATTTTGCGGAGGATTTATGCTTCTTGCTCCGCTTCAGGACCAGTGTGGATGTGGTGACTGGAAGTGGCATAGTGCTCCCCGACGTGTCTGTGGGTAGGATCTCACGTCTGGCTGCCGGTATATTGGCCAAGTTAGCCGCGGGAGGACGATGACTAACGGGATGTCTACGGGTAGTATTCTTCATGCGGGCCATCTTCTCGGTTGGAAGAACTTTAACTGGAAACCGAGATTCTAAATGCATGGCTAAAACGGCACGATCCTCGTTTTCGTCCCCTGGAATTAATGTCACTTCTAACACACGGTGATGATGACGGAGCACATGGGTCACTCTGTAGTGGGTAGCGGTATAGAGATACTGACACGTTACGCAGAAGGCTGTCTGGAGGAGATGATCCTTGTTAACATGAAGTGTGCGGTCGGACTTTCTCGTAAAGGTTCTGGTACAGGGTTCTCCGCTAGCTAATAACGAGCTGCACAGGAATCTTTTTGAAACTGGTACCGATTCTTCTTCAGATGAATCCGACAATGCTAAATCTTCGAGGAGTGACATCTCGTTTCCGCATGGTAGTTGGCTGCGGGACCCTTATTTAAAACCTAAAGCCGTATCTCTTCATTTTTAACTTTCCAGGCCAAGGTATTGTAATAATGAACTAATGATAAAGAACAGCAGAATTTAGTTTTTGACACGAAAGAAGCCTAATGCTATTTGTTCTTCCCTGGTATCAAGTTTTGACGGGAAGACGAAGTTTCAGAGCGCGCTTCCTCCTTTTATACTATTTGGTGATGTCATAGATGGCGGATGACTACACCTCGGGGTTTTGACAGGTGATTCGGTCAGCCCTATATGGAAAGTTTCTCCTTTTTCCATTCTGATCGTCACTGTATTAAGTCTTCCCATGTAAAGGGAGTACATTTAATTATAAGAGGAAAGGCTCACTTAATTAGTCTTATTTTAGCGCATTTAAAATTTTCCGATCAACATAAAAACAGGGTACTACTTATTCCCGAGGAGCATCACCTTTTAATTAGCGTGATGCTGTTTTTACAGATTGGATGCTTATAAACTTGCCTATTTTAATTTTAGGCTGGAGCGCCCGATGGGGTGTGTGGGAGCCTGGTGACGTCAGCGGTAATTACCCTGCCTCACCATCGCCACTCCTCCATCACGCCGTTGTATTCGCATATTTGGGCGGCTCTTTGGTTTAAAGCGTTTGATCCAATTTACTGGAAATAGCAGTAAAAGTCATGTGGCCCCTTGGAAACACGGGGTTGGTCGGAAACATATGTGCTGTTTATGGCGATGGCCGAGATACTGTTGCTGAGGTGTAGTCTTTTGTTGATGCGAGATATGGAAATATATACACCTGTGCAAAAGTTAAGCACCAGCAAAAACAACAGAACGTAGAAACATGATGGTACAACTAGGCTGCCATACTTTTTGTCCCCGCGTTAGCTGACATAATTCCAAGTACGAAATGCACATGCATGCATGACTTCACGCCGCTTGATGTCCGTGCGTGGCGGGAAACAGCACACGTGTTCAGTTATGTAAAAGTCCAGTTTGAGGTGTAGAACATTACATACAGATTTAGGCGAAAAGATTAGGAATTTTGTGTTCATGACCGTGGTTTATTTGTACAGAGAGAATTAGCTCTTGATTGTGAACCGCTATGGCAAGACGAAGGTTAAGTGATCGTGTGAAATGGCAAATCATAGGCATGTATACCACTGGTATGTCATGCAGAGAGATTGGCAGACAGCTGAACATTAACCATACTGTAATCAGTCGTTTGATTGCAAAACATGGGCAAACTAACGAGGTGAAGGACAGGCCTAGATCTGGAAGACCAAAGAAGACTACTGCCCGTGATGATCGAGCCCTAGTACGCCTTGTTAGGAGATCTCCATTCACCAACAGCAGAGTGCTCAGCCAGCAATGGGAAACGCGCAATAGAGTGTCAATGTCTACCGTCAAAAGGAGACTGTATGCTGCTGGCATGAAAGCTAGGAGACCTGTCAGACGTCCTCTCCTCACTGCACACCACAAAGAGGAGCGTCTGAGGTGGTGCAACGAAAGAAGACACTGGAACATGAGATCCTGGAGACGGGTACACTGGTCCGATGAAAGGCGGTTCCTGCTTCATGCCACAGATGGTCGAACTCGTGTATGGAAGTCCAGACGCACGGCGTACGACCAACGTAACATCATGGAAGAAGTTCCATTTGGTTGAGGTTCCGTTATGATATGGGGGTGCATCTCATTTGATTGTAAGCTGGATCTGTTGCCTGTACCTGGAACACTAAATGGACAAAGATATCAAGATTCCATACTGGATAGAGTTGTGGTCCCTCATTTTGTAAATCATGCACCTGGAACCCACCCTATATTCATGGATGACAACGCCCGACCACATCGTGCTAGAGCTGTGCATGAATACCTCCGCCAGAATGCCATCGAAACCCTACCATGGCCAGCAAGGAGCCCTGACATGAACCCTATTGAGCATATCTGGGACATTCTGGGAAACATGGTGAGAAGGAGGGACCCTCCTGTGCAGAACCTACAGGAATTAACAGACGCACTCCATCTTGAATGGCAACGAATACCACAATGGCGTATCAGTCGGTTGGTGACCAGCATGAGACGTCGTGTCCAGGCCGTCATCCAGGCACAAGGTGGATATACCCGGTATTAATAATGACAGTCTCAAACTCGTGCACAGATGTTAAACTTCGTTTTCAGACACCATTAATGACAATCTAGCCACGTGTGTCAACTGTAGGGCAATAGTTGTCAGTTGTGTCAACATAACCATATTCAGGCCTCGTTTTCAAGTTCAAACAAAAACATACAGTGTTTCCCCCACCATCATAATCAGCATTCCTCTAGTTGCATTATTACCTCTTGCACTAAGATGGATGGGTACATAAATGTTTATGCTATTGCTTTCTTCATAGCACATGAATATACCCTCGCATGTGCGTAAAAATAGGGTGGTGCTTAACTTTTGCACAGGTGTATATATATGTTATACCAAGATTTCGTTTTATAATAATGTTCCTATTTGCGCGGGTTCTTAAACATGCGTCTTATAGTGGTCTGTAAAAGTAGTTCTCAGCCTGTGTTGATTATGGACTGGAATGCGGAGAAGAGAATTTTTGAAATTCTCCTTGTAATTATACTGTTAGATTTTTTATGCCGCTTTACTGGCCCGTGTGCTAATGATTTGTAGCGCGGTAGAGCAGTAGTGTTCTTAATCAAAAATATAACAGTAAAGTTGTAAGTAATTTGATGTGTGGTTTAAACAGATCTATTCAGATGGTAGATCAAAGTTACTGATCCCGACAAGATAGCTACGTTTTCCGAGCCGGAAGGCTGCCAAGCATTCTCCTCGATGGGTAGAACTAGCTCCATCCCTGCCTAGATCAGACACATTAATACCATTCAATAACGGTTAAACTACAGTACAACTTGGAACTGGGTGCACACAGTGTTACAATTTCCAATGCCGTCGTTTGGAGATTTTGAATACAGTCAACCTGAGTGTCTATGTTTCTGACATGTTGGTGATTTGAGTCTAATACGCGTGGCTGGTTATCTGTGGATGATACTTGCGCTGTGGTGAAAGTGACGTTTTTATGTCCGCCAGGTGCGGGTATGGGGGAGGCAGCGTGATGTCAACTTTATCGAACCTTGAGGGTATTTCGCTCTGTAATGGCCGAGCCCGTGGGCGGGACAGAGTTACTTTAGAGTGCAGATGACCTGTCGGATGCTGTTGTAACTTTGAACAATCCATTATCGAATTCGACTTTTCGGTAGCAAAATCCTACTAGTGACTGACGACAATGCAGGCATCTTGCTCTCTTAATAATATCGACTGTTATTACGTGTAAATGATGTATGTAAATTTTCGCTGTTATCATATGACGTCGTGTGAGAGGGAAGGGGAGGAACGTTAGACAAATTCGAGCTGAGAGTCTGCTGAACAGGCTGCTTCCCTGCCCACCGCGGGGTGGGGTTGGTAATGTTGGTCTGTGCGGTGCGGGATGCCACCTCCTCTGTAGCAGCAGTCTCTCTCATATCTGAAGATTGACGGTCAACTTGTTGTATAGATGAGGGACGCGAATTGGAGTGATGGCAGTGGTGGGACTACGGAATAGGGTGTCCCTTGGGAGGGGCGTGGTTTCGCGATTTTGAAAAGTGGTCGGGTACACCTCGTTGTACGGTTTTGCGGTTCTAGACACGCCAAGTTTTCATCTAGCCTCTTCACTTCCATGCTATTCATCATATGCTCCACCCCACTGGAAGCATAACTTGGGTCAGCCTCAGCTTCCACATGTGGCAACTTTATGATGGGGGCATAGCATGAAGTGGGTGGGAATGGGAAGAGATCGGGGGAACAGGTTTGTCCCTTGGACAAGACAAACACAAAGTTCTTCAGAAACGGCTTCCCAGATCGAGTAGACCCGTGCTGAGGAGGGAGAAGGCGAGTACGTATCTCGTCATCGTCGTCAGTGTTAGCCGCTTGTTCACCGGCATTCTGGCTTGATAGAAGTGAGGTTGAACTGGCACCGCGGTGCTCTGCGCTAACCGTGGGAACACTATTTTCCGTAGAAATATCTGTCTTGGTACCGGTGTCATGAGAAACGTCCGGTCTGAGCTCTGGTGCTGAGGCATCACTGACACACAGTTTAAACCGACCGAAGTGGATGACTGAGGTCAGGCCATCCGAAGCACAGATCTGGTAAGTCACATCTCACGTCTTGCCTACTACCACATAGGGGCCTTTCCACTGGTAACTCAGTTTACTTGGCACGTTTGCAGACCATCGTGAATCGTGTACCCAAACCATCCTTCCTGCTTCATATGGATCTCCATGCACCCTCCGGTCGTGCCACGTCTTTTGCCACTGGTGTGCAGTGGAGAGTGTTTCTCTCACTAACTCATGGGCTTGTTCTATCCACTGCCGCAAGAGTTCAACAAAGAGAGATGGTGTATTTTTCTCTCCTGGTATCTGGGGCATGGCCAGATCCATGGGTAAGGCTAATTCATGGCCTAACATTAACTGAGCTGGGGTATAACCCGTGCTGGAATGTACTGAAGTGGGGGAAGCCATGAGTGCATATGGGAGCCATAGATCCCAATCTGTACAATTAAGGCGTGTTTCCTTTGTAAGCATCTCCGCGAGAGTTCTATTGAATCTCTCTACCATCCTGTCACTCCGGGGATGGTATGGTGTCGTCCTTGTTTTGACGATATGAAACAATTTGCAGAGCTCTGATATGAGCCGGCTCTCAAAATTACTTCCTTGATCGGAGTGCAATTCATAAGGCATACCAAAATGGCAGAACACATTGCCTGCCAGGAACTCCGCTATGGTGGATGCCTCTTGGTCTGGCAAAGCAAATGCTTCTACCCACTTCATAAACTAGTCTTGCAATACGAGGATGTATTTATTTCCGTCAACCATTGTATTCAAGTGTCTGAGCACGTCGATAGCCACTCACTCCCACAGTGCACCAACAATCATAATTTGCGATGGTGCGATATGGTGCTGGCCAACAGCGCGCCTTTGGCATGGGACACATTTGGCAACCCATGCCTTGACACTATCGCGAATCCTGATCCAGTGGAATCTCGATTTGATACGGGCAACAGTCCTTTCCATGACCAGATGCCCGGTGTTATCATGTAGTGCTTTTAATATGAGGTTACGATAACCTTCCAGGACTACCAGACGGTTATTGAAGTAAAGAACATTATTTAACAGTTGACATTCGTCGAACCATTGGTAATAATATTTTGCCGTGGTGGATAGTGGTGTTACCGATTCCTTGGGAGGACGTACCCCTCCTGGATCCACGCATATATATTTCGTGTCTGCACGTCTGTTGTTTGATGGTGTGCGATTTTCTCCGGATTCCACCCTGCGCACCTCAATTCGGGGAACTCTTGAGATGTCTGTGTTGACTCTGTCATGGTGGTGGCCTCTTCATGTTCAGCCTCCGCGCCAACTCTACTGAGGGCATCAGCATTCCCATGCAATTTGCTGGGACAGTGAACAACGTTGAAGTTATAGGCCTGCTGGGATTCCTGCCATCTCGCTACCTAGTCCTCCGGGTTTTTTAGGTTCCTGAGCCAGCGTAGTGAGGCATGGTATGTACGGAGTGTAAATGGGTGCCCGTACAGAAAGTGTTTATAATACTTGATGAAATATACCGCCGCTGATAGTTCTCGCTTTGTGGTTGCATATTTTCTCTGTTTTATTCAGAGTACGTGAACCATAACCCCAATACCTGCTCCATTCCATCTCCTGTGACCTGAGATAGCGTAAGCTGACCCGTCAGTGTCTAAGATGAAATCGAGGTTTGGATTAGGATGAGCAAGAATCGGGGCGGTCATCAAGAGTTCCTTCAGCACCCTGAAGGAGCCTTCACACTCACTCGTCCACTCGAATGGTCGATCTTTTCGGGGATCTTGTAGAGGGGTGAAGCAATCTCGCTGAAATGTCGGATATAACGGCGATAGTACTGGCATAAGCCAAGAAAATCCTGCATCTCTGTGACTGAAGAGGGCGTTGGCCACTCCGCTACTGCTTTAGGTTTGGATGGCTGAGTAGCCACTCCATCACCCGATATGACGTGTCCCAGGAACTCAATGCTCTGTCTAAAGAGATGACATTTCTTGGGTTTGAGTTTCAAATTGGCCGTGCGGAATCGTGAAAGCATGGTGTCCAAATTTATGAAGGTCTGCTCAAACGTTGGTATGAAGACTATTACATCATCAATGTAACAGAGACAGATTGCCCATTGCAGAGTGGTTAATACCTACTCAATGAGACGTTCAAAAGTCCGGGGAGCGTTGCACAAGCCATAGGGAATCTTGAGGAATTGGAAAAGACCACCCCTACAAACAAATGCAGTCTTTTCCATGTCAGCCTCATCCATGGCCACTTGCCAGTAACCGCTAGCTAAGTCAAGGGTAAAAAACGACTTGGCTCCCGACAAGGAATCCAAGGCCTGATCTATCTGAGGTACCATGCTAAGATCATTAAGGCGGCGGTAGTCGATGCAAAACCGCAAGATTCCATCCTTTTTTCCTGCTAGTACTATTGGGCTATTCCATGAAGATGCTGAGGGTTCGGTAATACTGGTCCGCAACATGTCGTTCACTTGTTGATGTGCGTCCGCTTCTTTTTGAATGGGGAGACGTCGTACCGGTTGACATATGGGGCGATTATTGCCTGTGTCGATGGAGTGTCGTACAAGATGAGTTTCTCCGAGATCCATGTCTCTAGAGGCAAAACTATTGCGATATTTGTACAGTAGTGTCCGAATTTCGTGTTTCTGTGATTGCTGTAATCCAACTGTGGCACATAGATATAAATCATGTAAGTGTTCGGGTAAATCATCAGTCATATGCTGTGGTGTATCGGTAAGTGTAAGTGCTTCCAATGAGATTATGTCGACTAAATGGCTGCAGCGTACTCCTGGTTCAAGAGTGATGGGGTCTGCGGTACCATTGAACACCCTAAAGGGTATATGTTCCCTATTAGTGGTGTCTACTATCATGCGGGACTTGCGCATTAAGAGGCGATCATGTAATCAGGGTCGGGTTCCAGCATGGTGATGTGTGTGTTGTTTCCTAACTGTGGTGCAGTGGCCCATAAGATTTGTCTTTGTCCCGGCTCAACTGTGGCGGTACTTGATAATATAACCGCACACGTGTCATATAATGACGATGCCGGTCCAAGAGGTATTCGTCGGCCGTGTATGTCAAGTTCCTCTTGTTTGCAATGTATGATGGCTTCGCTGGCACTGAGGAAATCAGAGCCACGGACGACATCGTTATGAATAGAGGAAATGACAACTCGCTGTATGAATTGCATCTCCTTTATTTGGATGACTAGATTGACTACACTGGCTACGGGCATATCAGCTCCCTTAGCCGTCTGTAGGTAAATGTTTGTTGGTTTGCGGGGAGGCTTTTTATGAGGTGGGATGCTCTCATATAAGCGCTTGTTGAATACTGTGATGGAAGCGCCAGTGTGAACGGTGCCACTGTTGAAAACACTGCTAAACAGACAGGCACACTTGTATATCACCTTGCGGTGTACCTGTGGAAGAGTTTCCAATGACGCCGTCTGTGACAATGGTGTCAGAGCAGAATCATTCTGTATATAATCGGTCTGTTTCCGAATGGCTTCTTTTAATGTAGTGGATGGCTGAGTGAGCAAGAGGCCAGCCCGTCGTCACCGCTGCTGTGAGGGCTGTTGTGAAGGCGGAGCTGGTGGTAGCAATGATGATGGAGATGTTGCTGTTTCTGGGTATGCAGTATTAGTGTAGACAGCAGTGGATACGGGATGACAGATAAGCTCTTCCTACGCGAGCCATTTCTTGCAATGCTTCGTTGGATGCTTTGGCGAAGCACAGAAGAAACAGTGACACCACCAGGGATGTGCTTCTCCCCGTCCACATCGGCGTTTGCGAATCCATGAGGCGGAGTGAAACATTTCTCCTGAGTCGCTGCTGTCTGTGGTTGCTGAAGATATGTTGTGTGGGGCAGTGTTTTGCATACCACCAAGGGACACCGAGAATTCAGTGTCTTGGTTGTGGGACATGGTGCTTGCAAAAACGTTGTTTCAGCAGAGGTGCGACAACCTACCACTGCCGTTTTACAAAGGAAAGTATGTTGGAAGTGACGTTAGTTCCTGGGGAAGAAAACGAGGATCGCCACCTGTTTCGAATCTCGGCTCCTGGTCAAAGTTCTCTCGACCGAGACAATGGGCCACACGAAGAACACTACTCGTAGATATCCCGTTAGCCATCGTCTTCCTAAGGCTACCATAAGCAACCGAAAGCCAGATGTGAAATCCTGCCCGCAGCCGCGTCTGGAAGTGTTACGCTGGTACCAGTCACTTCATCCACATCAGTCCTGAAGCGGAGTAAGAAGTGAAAATCTCCCGCAGAATCCAGTTCGGCAGCACCCGCATCAGTTATTAGCCATCCGGCTACGGTCACTACACCCGCCACCATAGTGTCTAAAACAGTGTTAGACAGTCAACCGATTTCGGTAGTAATTATGACACGTGCGGAAATAGACATTCCAAGTTACCCGCAGTCTCCATCTCCACCCGAACTTTCCATAGACGAAGAACCAGGACCGTCGCAGCCTGTGACAATTAGTGTAATTCCGACCTTTGTTACTCAGCATCCGCCTCCTCGCCTTTCTGACCCAGCAATCAGAAAGGGAACCACGCTGGAACGTCCATACGTGGGAAAGAGATGGATCGCCTACACACAGGATATCCAGCCCATGGCTAACATCACCGCAAGTCGTCTATTAAAGTATGCTAAGTTTCGAAAGATGTTGTCTCCTGCCGTATCCGCTCCCGTACCACGAATTGAGCCTATGGTACCGCTCACCGCCATCACCACGACAGCTATAGCGACCACCATGACAGCTACAACAGCCACCATGACAGCTACCATCACCACAGCATCAGCGACATTGGCAACCACTAGTACTGCCGCTGCTATACGGACGGATATATTAGAACCAGCGGTAACTGCGAGAGACATTATGGACGCGCATATTTCCGTCACCATCACTTCGGATGTTTCGGACAGTGCCAATAATAGTGAAAGCATCTCAGCAATGACAGTGCATCCACCGCGACCCACCACGGTCAGTCACGGGACCCAGACTCAATGGGGAAATTCCGCTGCAGAGGTGTGATCATATGTAATTCAGCAGAAATATCAATAGGCGATTCATGGAAATGTATTAATTAGTACTTTATTTTTTTTAAACTTTTCTTCTTATTATATATGTTAGATCAATTGAATCCCGTCCTTAGGATAACTATGGTTATCCAACACAGCCGCACACTTTAGTGCCCGGTTGTGTCTCACACGAAATGAGCACTGCGGACTCCGATGTTGTAAGAACGTTGTGTGCGACGTAAAGAATACAACATCCCACAGTGCAATAACGTCACAATCCCGTCATGCAATTTTTAAGTTATTATTATTATATATCTTATTTTTCTTATTATTTTTCTTCCTGTCTCAGACGTCAGTACGGATATGGGGCCAGCGAGACTGCCAGTTGCGGACATGCAATAACGGGCCGCAAATAGATATTTTATATAATGATAATACTAAGTGATACGTGTTGCGTACCCCTTTATTTACCCTGGGTGCGCAAGGTGTGATTTAATAAATAAATAACGTGTTAGGGTATGTTACATGGTCTATATATATACCATGTCTTTTTCTTATTATATTTTTATATATACACCTGTGCAAAAGTTAAGCACCAGCAAAAACAATAGTACGTAGAAACATGATGGTACAGCTAGGCTGCCATACTTTTTGTCCCCGCGTTAGCTGACATAATTCCAAGTACGAAATGCACATGCATGCATGACTTCACGCCGCTTGATGTCCGTGCGTGGCGGGAAACAGCACACGTGTTCAGTTATGTAAAAGTCCAGTTTGAGGTGTTGAACATTACATACAGATTTAGGCGACAAGATTAGGAATTTTGTGTTCATGACCGTGGTTTATTAGTACAGAGAGAATTAGCTCTTGATTGTGAACCGCTATGGCAAGACGAAGGTTAAGTGATCGTGTGAAATGGCAAATCATAGGCATGCATACCACTGGTATGTCATACAGAGAGATTGGCAGACAGCTGAACATTAACCATACTGTAATCAGTCGTTTGATTGCAAAACATGGGCAAACTAACGAGGTGAAGGACAGGCCTAGATCTAGAAGACCGAAAAAGACTACTGCCCGTGATGATCGAGCCCTAGTACGCCTTGTTAGGAGATCTCCATTCACCAACAGCAGAGTGCTCAGCCAGCAATGGGAAACGCGCAATAGAGTGTCAATGTCTACCGTCAAAAGGAGACTGTATGCTGCTGGCATGAAAGCTAGGAGACCTGTCAGACGTCCTCTCCTCACTGCACACCACAAAGAGGAGCGTCTGAGGTGGTGCAACGAAAGAAGACACTGGAACATGAGATCCTGGAGACGGGTACACTGGTCCGATGAAAGTCGGTTCCTGCTTCATGCCACAGATGGTCGAACTCGTGTATGGAAGTCCAGACGCACGGCGTACGACCAACGTAACATCATGGAAGAAGTTCCATTTGGTGGAGGTTCCATTATGATATGGGGGTGCATCTCATTTGATTGTAAGCTGGATCTGTTGACTGTACCTGGAACACTAAATGGACAAAGATATCAAGATTCCATACTGGATAGAGTTGTGGTCCCTCATTTTGTAAATCATGCACCTGGAACCCACCCTATATTCATGGATGACAACGCCCGACCACATCGTGCTAGAGCTGTGCATGAATACCTCCGCCAGAATGCCATCGAAACCCTACCATGGCCAGCAAGGAGCCCTGACATGAACCCTATTGAGCATATCTGGGACATTCTGGGAAACATGGTGAGAAGGAGGGATCCTCCTGTGCAGAACCTACAGGAATTAACAGACGCACTCCATCTTGAATGGCAACGAATACCACAATGGCGTATCATTCGGTTGGTGACCAGCATGAGACGTCGTGTCCAGGCCGTCATCCAGGCACAAGGTGGATATACCCGGTATTAATAATGACAGTCTCAAACTCGTGCACAGATGTTAAACTTCGTTTTCAGACACCATTAATGACAATCTAGCCACGTGTGTCAACTGTAGGGCAATAGTTGTCAGTTGTGTCAACGTAACCATATTCAGGCCTCGTTTTCAAGTTCAAACAAAAACATACAGTGTTTCCCCCACCATCATAATCAGCATTCCTCTAGCTGCATTATTACCTCTTGCACTAAGATGGATTGGTACATAAATGTTTATGCTATTGCTTTCTTCATAGCACATGAATATACCCTCGCATGTGCGTAAAAATAGGGTGGTGCTTAACTTTTGCACAGGTGTATATATTTACAAACTGAAATTGTGGTACGTGGAGCTTGGGTGTTCTTCGCAGAGATCATGATTATCCGCACTCAGAGAGAACACCCATGCGAGCTATTATTTAGAATCATCTACTAAATAAAGTTATAGCACGCAGTGTAATATTAGTAACAAAAAAAAAGAAAAAAAAGAAAGGCCTGGAAAAATAATTCCAGGTCAAAATTAAAAACTAAAAGTATGCCTCCCCCTCCTCTTGGCACCCCTGTGTGCTCTGTCTCTTGAATATGCATCTAATGCATCACTACTCCTCTCCGGCCATGCACCTACCCGGGAAATCTATAATTCCTGCCTAGCGTACGTCCGTGCGTCGATCCGCCATGCTGGGTACGCGCCGCCCGTCCTGGATTCGTTTCCTGAACACGACCCTCTGGGTAGAGCCATAAGCGTATATAGGCCTATGGGAGAGATAGCATGTTGAAAAACGACTAAGTTCGTTAAAGCGCATGATGCGCATGCGCATGCCGAGATGCTGTTTGTATGGAGTGCGTAGTTACGACCTAGATAGGATGGCGCTTTTAGTGTACCGAGATGCTACCCAGTAATCCTTATTGATTGCCTGTTCCCGTTAAATCTGGCATTAATCAAGACCAGAATTAAACGGGTTTTTCAAATCTGTAAACCATTTCAAAATCGGTTGGGAAATGGCTGAGTTATCCAGGAAAAACTCTTCATGATTATCTTCAAAATATTGCCATGACGTCATAACCACGTGGACGCAAAACCTTTAGAATTTTCTAGAAAGTTCGGCTGCGCTATTATTAGCTATGCGCTGATTGGCTGTTGCTCGAACGATGATTGGATGGAGCCTGCGCCTGTGACGTCATAGAGAGTATAAAAGGAGACGCGATCCAGTGATCGAGAGCATCCTCGGCCAGGGGCCGAACAGTTTGGACCTGTACTGGCTGCGATCGACAGATATTACGCATATGACTTCAGCTTCTGTCCTTCTCCCGTAGCTACCAGTAACCAACCCACTGCAGTAAAGACAATTTTGTAAACTCCCTACTTACGGAAGCAATTTGGAACTTTCTATTTAAAGTTCACAAATATTAACATCTACATTCGGAACACAAATTTGCAGTGAGGCCTTGACGGCCTGAATATGTGAGTCTACAGATGGAGAGGCAGGATGCTCTTTGATGGATGACTTGCCAGATCTGCCGGCCATGCCTAAAAGTGGTATTCCAATCGCGCCGCACTAATATCGTGTAGGTTCTTTCGACTTTCGACCGCAGCAAGTAAACTCTGCCCAGTGCATCTTAAGAGCTGGCTGACGTACCCAGCACCGTGAAGCTTTGTTTTGTATCTTCGTTTGCCTCTGACAACCCCCGCTTATGACTAGGTTGTTTACACCTTCCATCCATGCCATTGGTGTATGGGAACTTTCTTCACCACGTAGTACTATCGTATCTTTTACTGACTGCTCGTTAGACATTCTATTAGGCCTACAGCACTGAGTGATGCACTCCCGCCATGAGTATTCTTGCGGGAGTCTTGTTTGCGGAAAACAGCTTGCTGGAACCAACCTGTAGGAACTCTCCAGCTTCCAGAGACCGCATCATCCCACGTCGACTACGGATTGACGTATCAATTTCAGTAACATGGTAGCCTAACTTAGGAATGACTACCAAGTATTCAAGTAACTATACTTCACAGTTTAATTATTTCTCTATATATGTTTTGTTAATTATACTATCCGTAAGAATGGTCCCGATGACTAAAAGGAACCATAACGGTCTTAGGACTGCTAGTTATAATTTCTGTATTTGTTGATAATTATTCTCATTTTCCTCAATGTGTTGCTAACCGCACTATAGTAGGTTCGTTAACCTGTACTGTTATATATATATCTGAATCATTTGACACCGTAATGATTGTTCTGGTTAGATTATGTGGCCATCCGTCCATATATTTTGTTTATTCATAGAAAATATAGGACTGAAGTGTATGTAGGAAACACTATACAGCAACACTTATATATGCAGCATTTTTTCCCGCCACCAACAATTTTTCACTGAGGTCGCTGTCCGTGCTATAACTCTGTTTAGCCTGGCATACTACCGACTAAACCATTTCTATTCAGCTCAATAGGATAGGTCCAAAATGATTAGAGACACTTTCTTCATTACATACTGTGTAATATACGCTTCTCTTCCGGTAGTGCGATAATCTAGCCACGCACTCCGGTAAGACTCATAAGTAAGATTTTGTCTCTCTTCGTGTTCCACTCAGCCTTGTGGCTTCTTAATTGTTTGGGCTGATCCGACTCCGGGAAACTGTTGGGGTTTCCGAGCGGTGATGGCCAGGGTGCAGTATCACACACATTCCCGTGTATCTTTGGATACTTAGTAGTTAGCACTTTAAGCCAATGTAGGAAAGCACTGCGAACACATGTATTAATTATTATTTTATTTACTGACAATCCTCCCGCACCGCAGTGCAAAACTGGCAACTTGTATATAAACCTAATGACAGGTAAAACGGTTAGTTTCAGAGGACCAGGTGACGGGCGAGATACGTATTCCCACCGAATTCCGTTAAAATGTCTGGGCATGATATTTAGATCTGCCACGCCCTTGCGGGAAGGACATTTACGGTGGGTATTCGTCTCTCTTATCCCCACCATAACGATAAGAGAAATGGCCTAATAATGCTTTCGTGAAATGTAACCCAGGTCTTGTAATGTTTTATGTGGCTACGGGGCGGGATGTCAGGATTCTTATCCAGTTCGGAGATCCTGCTATGTAACATGTATGAGCGCTGTCTCTAGTATTGATGTCTTGGGGGAGCTGTTCTCCGCGACAGCCGTGTCTAATAGCTAGGTTGATATCAGCCAGTTGCGGCCTAAAATAATTCCTGTTCTGAAAACAACTAAAAGGAATTAAGCAAAGCAGAAGGCCCACAGAAATAAAGTGGCAACTACTAATACAGCAAACAAAGAATTACATAAGACGGTAACAAGGGAATCCATCGGGAATCCCCCGTCCCATCTTCACGTAAAACAATATGCACCCCTATAGTCATAATCTCACTAGGTATGGTCTTTTCTTACTAAAGCATTTTTGATTGAAATATTAGAGTAGGCCCATTTTTGCCTACTATTCTTCTCCCGCTTTAAGCAGTGGCGACACCTTCCCAAGATGGAGGCCCGCGCGAGGCACTTGCCTCTCGCAAGAATTCAGCGACGACGGTCCATGCCAGGATAATACTCCACCCAAAACATGCACTAGGAGTAGTGCCAACGCGAGGCACATCAATTTTCGTCCGAGGTAACCTTCTTCCTTTCAGCTTAGAGGTATAATAACTTATATTAAGTTAAATAATTAAGTCTCGTGTACGGGAGCCTCCCTTGTGGGGATACATATGTGGACCTACGAGTCTGTGTGGTACCTCCGGGAGCCCCATGTTTAAAAGTTCATCTACCTGTCTCTATGTCTTGTATTTTCGTATGCTCTTACTGTAGTATTATCTAGCATATTTATAATTGTTTAGGTAAACTCATTGTATAGACTTATATTTTTAGGTCACCAAATCAAATCTTGTAAGTCCATAGATCACGAAATTGCTATGGACAGGCATACTGGTGACACAAACTCGTGGGATGAAACAGTTGTGTTTAATGTTCGCGACGATGGTCGCATGGCCCTACCGGAACGATTGAGTTCCACCGGCCTTAGGAGCCATTTTTTGTTTCCCGCAGGGCAGTCTCATACAAGGTCCGTCACCCCGAGACCGGATGCTAACCAGCATCATCACTCATCATGCACTTGCGGCGCGGCGAGTCTACATACTACACCAGAACGGCCCGACACTACCCGGCAAGCTACGCAATGCTCCGCCATTAATGTAAACAATGTATACGTTTCTGATCAACCACGTGTTTTCGAGAAACACATGACCTTACTGTTATTTCCAGTAAATTGAATCTAAGTCTTTAAACAAAAGAGCTGCCCAAAGACTACCACAGCGTGATGGAGCAGTCGAGAGGGGTGAGTCGAGGCAATTGCTGCTGACGTCACCGTGCTCTCACACACCCCGTCGGGCACTCCAGCCTGAACTTAAAAGAGGCGAGTTTATAAGCATCAAATCTGTAAAACCGGTTCACTCTAATTAAAAGGTGAGCCTCCACGGGAATAAATAGTTCCAAGTTTTTACGTTGATCAGAGAATTAAAACCCCGCAGAATAAAGATGAAGTTAATAGACCATTCTTCCTATTAAAAGTACTCCCTTTACGCGGGAGGAATAATTCATACGACTCCAGGAATACATAAACTAAAACTTTCCATGTAGGGCGTGACCGAATCAGCCTGGAACTTTCGGATGTGCTCATCCACCCGCCTGTGATGTCACCAAATCATATAAAAAAGAGAATCGCGCACTGCAACTTCGTCTTCCTGTCAAAACTCGACACCAGGGAAGAACATATAGCATTAGGCTTCTTTCGTGTCGAAAACTAAATTCTGCTGTTTTAATTATTATTTCATTACTATATTACTAGGCCTGGAAAGTTATGAAGAGATAGGGAATTAGATTAGGGTAGGCAACCCACACCGCAATTATTATGCGGGAGTAAAATGTCTCTCCACGAGGACCTGGCTTTATCAGATACATCAGAAGAGTCGGTGTCGCCTTCATCTATAAAGAAGTTTCCATGTGTCGCGCTTCAATCCAGCAGACAAAAGTGCACCTGCACCTTCACGCGAAATTCTGATTTAACATTACATGTCAATAGAGACCATTTATTTCAACATGCTTTTTTGTGCAGACTGTCAGTATCTCTACACCGCAACCCGCTACGGGGTAACACATGCGTTAAAGTATAAACATCGTGTTCTAGAAGTAACCTTGATTCCGGGAGAAGAAAGTGAGAACATTGAACTGCTGGCCACTCATTCTGAGACCAGGCTTCCGTTAAAAGTACTCCCAACAGAGAAGATGGCCAGAACCAAGAACACCACGTGTCATCATCCAGAAAGCACCCACAAACGTTCAATCACCACTGCCACCGTAGCTACAGCATGTCGTGCCTTCAGACATTATGTAGCAGCAGTTACGGCATCACCATCAGCACTATCCACTCCGGTAGCCCGTGTAGGAAAGGTACAGACATCACCTGCACATTCCAGTCTGGCAGCACCCGCAGGCACCGCATCATCAGTCACCCGCAAGTCGCCAGCATCAGCCACTGCCACCACACCCGCACCCACAACAACGACAACACACACCGTCGGCTGGCCAATCCCAATAATTACATCACCTCCAGACGTGGAGATACCGCACTATCAACGGTCACCATCTCCTGACGATCTTATCATCGACGAAGCAACTGGCCACACAGAACAGGCAGCCACAGTCACCACTGCACCCAGCATCTTCACATCATCACAGTGCACCAGCTTCACCGAGTCTATGATACCAGACCATAACTACGCTGGGAGGAAATGTATCGCACATTCTCAGGAGATACTTCCAGTACTGCGAACCACAGCCAGTCGGTTATTAAAGTCCGTGAAGATCCGAAAACTTTCGTCCCAAGCCGTCGCTGCAGCAGCATCTCTCCCACGTCCGGGCATACGTCTTACTACTCTAGGAATCTCCACGGCATCAACAGCACCAATGGCATCACCAGCATCAACGGCACTAACAGCATCACCACACCAGCACCATTAACCACAGCACCAGTTACAAGCGCGAACATTCTTAGTTTAGCCACCTCATCTCCCGCATCAGCAAGTGTAGCAAACATTGCAGATAGGGCCATATTTAGTGGTGAAATATCAGCCAGTGTAGTACATCCGCCACGACCCTCCACTACAAGCCTCGGTACCCAGACTCGCTGGGGGAACTTCACAGGAGATGTTTGTGGGCATTTCTGCCACGGATGCAGCAGATTTAATTAGTAGTTGTGCGAATCATGGAAGATCACATTATTATATATATATATATATATTTTTAATACTTTTCTTACTTATTATATGTTTTAACAATTGAATCCCAGTCCCTATGATGACTACAGTCCTCCTACACAACTGCACAATATTCTTGCACAGCTGTGTCTCGCACAAAATGATCGCTGCGGATCCTTGCGTTGTAAGCATGTCGTGTGTGACGTAAGTACACAACGCACCACAGCAAAATAATGTCATAATCCCGTCATGCAGTCTCAGCTACGCTGGAGCTGCTTGATGAACCAGTCTTTTTATCATTATTATCATTCTATTTTTCTTATTATTTTTCTTCCCGCCTTAGGATGACGGGACGGATTGTGGGTCAGCGAAAGCTTATATTTAATCAGTATACATTATGTGCATCCCTTTACTTAGCCGGGGTGCACTTTTAATTAACTTTAATTAACAGATACTGATATATACTCATCAAGATGGGTATGATATATGATTAAATATAACATTGTCATATTATAGTAATTTTGGTACGTTGGAGCTTGGGTGTTCTTTGTGGAGATATAAGTATCCGAATCCAGGAGAGCACCCATGCGAGCTATTGTTTAGATGCTCTGTGTTCTAAATGATAATAAACATTAACTATTGCATGCACCACTAAAACCAATAAATCAAAAAAAGGAAAAGACCTGGAAGAAATAATTCCAGGTCAAAAATCAAAACTAAAGGTATGCCTCCCCAAACCTCTTCGGCATCTCTATGTGCTCTTTCTCCGAAACACGCATCTCATGCGTCACTACTCCTCTCAGGCCGCGCGCCTATTGGGAAGTCTATAATTCTCGTCTAGTGCGCATTCGTGCGTCGAAGCGTCGATCCGCGTAGCGTGATCGTTTGTCACGGGTGTCAAACTAAGAGGGGTTGGAATGACCGGGCGGGTACTGGCTGTCCCAGCCAAGCTAGGTATGGGCCGCCCGTCCTGGAGTTGTTCCCATAAGCACTCGCCCCTAGGTAGAGCAATAAGCGTGTATAAGCCTATACGAGAGGCATTTCGTCGTGAAAATGACTACGTTCGTTAGAACGTGTGGTGTGCATGCGCGCGCTCAGACGCTTCATCGATGACACGTGGCAAGAATGGAGGCGAGTGTGTACCTCTAGTGTACCGAGTAGGTACGCGTAAATATCTTTAATCTATTTATTTTCGTCGTTCTTGGTACCGATTAGGACCAGATTTGACGAGCTTTTTAAAACTTCAAACCATTTAAAAATCTGTTCAGAAATGGCCGAGTTATCGTCGATTTTCCCCATCAAATTATGCTCAAAATATTTCTATAACGTCGTAATCGCGTATATATATATATATATATATATATATATATATATATATATATATATATATATATATATATATATATATATATATATATATATATATATATATATATATATATATATATATATATATATATATATATATATATATAGCCAGATAGATAGGCATTTGTGCACACGTAACCTACTATGTCACTTTACACATCTATACATATAGTAATACATAGATAATTGTGTATACGTCACAGTATTCTAGCGTGCTGATTGGTTGGTACAGCGATCTATGCTTGATTCAGGCAGCCAGCTCTGACGTCTCAGCGAGTATAAAAGGGGGTGAAATTCGAAGATCGAGAGCATCGTCGGTGTGGAGGCTGAGAATCGAGAACTGACTGGAGAAGTGGACTAGACGAGTCGACCGGAACACCTGCGGATAAGAAAGATACAGCACATCCCCCGTGGTTCCTTCCGGCTTTCAGTTCACCCACACATAAAAGCAGTTCTCGGCTAACCCACACTAATCAATTTTGGATGCTCCCGGACGGTTATCCGGGGGCAATAATAAACTAAAATCATGGTTCCCATTCTCGAAGACCAATAAGTGGAACTTTCTGCGGGAGGGTCTTCGGACCCATTATGTAGACTTCTACATAATGTAGGACAGCGATGTTTCTTGGTGGATGACTCGCCAGATCTGCCGACCACGCGAAAGTGGAGATCAAACCACCGTACTGCATGTTGTGCAGCCTCCTTTGTAACTTTTTGACCTCAGCCAAGTAGACTTTGCCCGGTGCGCCGCAAGAGCTATGTGACGTACCCCGCACAAAATGCTTCAATATGTACATGCATATAAATATTATATAGAGTAACCCTATCTGTTAATGGGTTATTTTTAACTTTCATGCTTCCGTCGCCGGACGGAGAACTTTCTTCACACTGTTTAATTCCTGATTTAGTTATAGAGATTATCTAGTAGACATTACTTCATTGCTTTCTGTTACCATCATGAGTTTGTACCACATCATCATGGAATCAGTATGCGGAGACCGATCTACGGAAACCAGCTGCAGGGATCTGCATGCGGAAACCTTCCATCCGCAAGAGAATGTGTCAACTCGCGCTACCTCATCTAATCAAACTGTAAAAAAACTGTGATATTATCTTAATTGTAATGCTTAGTTGTGTACATAGGCAAGTAGCCATCCGTTCATATGTTTTGTTTAATTATGTAAAACTTTGGACCGCAGTACGCTAGGAGATACTATACTGCAACAATATACGCATCAACCATTTTACACTGAGGTCGCTGACCCTGCTCTACATATTTGAGCCCGGCATGCTATCGACTAACCTTGACTATTCAGCTCGGTAGGATAAGTTAAAAGTGGTCAGGGACAATTTCTTCGTTAGGAGACATATAGTGTACGCCTCTTTTCCGGCCGTGTAGTAATATAGCCCCGCACACCGGCAAGGTTGTGTAAAATTGGCCAAATACCTATAGGGCCTCTTCTTTATTAAGTAATTGTCTCATTCCACGATCCACTCAGCCACAAGGCTGCTTAATTGTTGGATATCCCACCCGCATGTTGTACTGATCTGACTCTGGGAAACTATCGGAGGTTTTCGAGCAGTGATGACCAAAGTGTGGGTTTACATACATCTCCCTCTGTATCTTCGGATACTTAGTAGTTAGACACCTTTGCCAAGGAGGGAAAGCACTGCGAAAATATGTAGTTATTATTATTATTATTATTATTATTATTATTATTATTATTATTGTGGTAGGATATATTATTCCCGGCCCACAGTGGATAGTGGGCACATTGGAACATAAACCTAACGCCAGGTCAATAGTTAGATCCATAGGATTGGTGACGGACGAGATGTGCATCTCCACCCAACTCGTTGCAGTGTCTGCGCAGGATCTTGGAATCTGCCACGCATGTACGGGAAGGACACTTGCGGTGGATATTCATCTCTCTACCCCCATCGTAACAATATGTCATTCATTAAATTTGCTTGTGTAAAATGTAGCCATCGTCCAGTGATGTTTTATGCGGTTATGAAGCAGCGCATCTGGAGTTTCACCCAGTTCAGATGTGTTGTGAAGTAACATGTACGCCACTGTCCATGGAGGTAGATGCTTTCTAAGGCGACCTACGTGAAGCGGGGCGTCTGCGCCCATTGGATAGCCATGTCTAATGATGGGTAGTAATCCTCTGCCACTTGTGGCCTAAATTAGTTCTCATTTCTAAAACCTAAATGGTAGGTTAGTAATGGCAGAAGGCCCGCATAAATAAAAGCCGCACCTACCAATGCAGTATCTTGGAATGACATAAGGTGTGGACTTGTGAATCCTCTGGGAGTCGCTCACCCCATCTTCACGTAAACCAGTACGCATCACGTTAATTATATTTTTCACTAGGATGGTCTTTTTCCCTTGCATTTTTGTTGAACAAAAGAGTGGCCCTTTTTACCAGATCTTTTCCTCCGCTTCGGCGTTGAAGGCATTTTCCTGTGACGGAGGCCCGCGCAAGGCACTTGCCTCTCGCATAAGCGAGATATCTTGTGGCGGAGGCCTGCACGAGGCTATTACGTCTCACACCAATAAGTAGTATCTAGGTAGCTAGGGCCCGCGTGAGGCATATCCCTCTCGTAACATCAGGAGTTTTTTTCATTTGTATCATGAAGGTATAATAGCTTATATTAAGTTAATCAGTGCCCTCGTTGTACGGATGCCTCCCTTGTGGCGATACCTCTGTGGAATTACGAATCCGTGTGCTACCTCAGGCGTCCCCACATGCAAAGTACATTAGCTAGCTCTACTGTATGTATTATAGTATATGCTCATTTACTGTCAAGCGATCTACTCTTGTTTGACAAACTGTTATTTTCCTTTATTTACATATATATATATATATATATATATATATATATATATATATATATATATATATATATATATATATATATATATATATATATACTAACATATTAGGTGACTTGCGGGCAGTTCCGTGGTCCTCCGACCTCCTTATAGGCAGTTGGTGAAACTTGTGGGCAGTTAAAAACTGCCCATAAGTCATGTTGAGCTTATTTTCATCTAAATAGCTGAAATCATCCAAATCTGGGGAAAAAAATTTCGACAAAAGTTGACACTAGGTGGCGCTTGTGTGTAACTGGGTTTTTTAGTTATGTCCCTTTGGCTGAAACATTAACATACCTGCTTTGACCCGGAAGTAAATTGTTTATATATACACCTGTGCAAAAGTTAAGCACCACCCTATTTTTACGCACATACGAGGGTATATTCATGTGCTATGAAGAAAGCAATAGCATAAACATTTATGTACCCATCCATCTTAGTGCAAGAGGTAATAATGCAACTAGAGGAATGCTGATTATGATGGTGGGGAAACACTGTATGTTTTTGTTTGAACTTGAAAACGAGGCCTGAATATGGTTACGTTGACACAACTGACAACTATTGCCCTACAGTTGACACACGTGGCTAGATTGTCATTAATGGTGTCTGAAAACGAAGTTTAACATCTGTGCACGAGTTTGAGACTGTCATTATTAATACCGGGTATATCCACCGTGTGCCTGGATGACGGCCTGGACACGACGTCTCATGCTGGTCACCAACCGACTGATACGCCATTGTGGTATTCGTTGCCATTCAAGATGGAGTGCGTCTGTTAATTCCTGTAGGTTCTGCACAGGAGGATCCCTCCTTCTCACCATGTTTCCCAGAATGTCCCAGATATGCTCAATAGGGTTCATGTCAGGGCTCCTTGCTGGCCATGGTAGGGTTTCGATGGCATTCTGGCGGAGGTATTCATGCACAGCTCTAGCACGATGTGGTCGGGCGTTGTCATCCATGAATATAGGGTGGGTTCCAGGTGCATGATTTACAAAATGAGGGACCACAACTCTATCCAGTATGGAATCTTGATATCTTTGTCCATTTAGTGTTCCAGGTACAGTCAACAGATCCAGCTTACAATCAAATGAGATGCACCCCCATATCATAACGGAACCTCCACCAAATGGAATTTCTTCCATGATGTTACGTTGGTCGTACGCCGTGCGTCTGGACCTCCATACACGAGTTCGACCATCTGTGGCATGAAGCAGGAACCGACTTTCATCGGACCAGTGTACCCGTCTCCAGGATCTCATGTTCCAGTGTCTTCTTTCGTTGCACCACCTCAGACGCTCCTCTTTGTGGTGTGCAGTGAGGAGAGGACGTCTGACAGGTCTCCTAGCTTTCATGCCAGCAGCATACAATCTCCTTTTGACGGTAGACATTGACACTCTATTGCACGTTTCCCATTGCTGGCTGAGCACTCTGCTGTTGGTGAATGGAGATCTCCTAACAAGGCGTACTAGGGCTCGATCATCACGGGCAGTAGTCTTCTTCGGTCTTCCAGATCTAGGCCTGTCCTTCACCTCGTTAGTTTGCCCATGTTTTGCAATCAAACGACTGATTACAGTATGGTTAATGTTCAGCTGTCTGCCAATCTCTCGGTATGACATACCAGTGGTATGCATGCCTATGATTTGCCATTTCACACGATCATAGCGGTTCACAATCAAGAGCTAATTCTCTCTGTACAAATAAACCACGGTCATGAACACAAAATTCCTAATCTTGTCGCCTAAATCTGTATGTAATGTTCTACACCTCAAACTGGACTTTTACATAACTGAACACGTGTGCTGTTTCCGGCCACGCACGGACATCAAGCGGCGTGAAGTCATGCATGCATGTGCATTTCGTACTTGGAATTATGTCAGCTAACGCGGGGACAAAAAGTATGGCAGCCTAGTTGTACCATCATGTTTCTACGTTCTATTGTTTTTGCTGGTGCTTAACTTTTGCACAGGTGTATATAATTGATAAATAAGTGCTACAAATGACGCGCTTATGGGCAGTTGGAAATTAATCGAGTGTTTAGCCTCTCGATCGCGCGTGCTTCTCCACTTTATAAGCAAACAACCCGGGAACTTGAGATACTCTCGACGTAATATTAGTGATTAGCGGGAATTTTACCCTTTACAAGTTAAAATACATGCTATTTGTAGCCTTTATCTGAATTTAAATCATCTCCCGCAATGTTGTAAAATTACTGTTGTTGTGGCTTTGGCGGCGGTGGCAGTGGGGGTGGTGGTAATGGTGGCGCTACTAGTTGTAGCGGTCGTGGGATTGGTAGTAGTAGTAGTAGTAGTAGTAGCAGCAGTAGCAGCAGCAGCAGCAGCAGCAGCAGCAGCAGCAGCAGCAGCAGCAGCAGCAGCAGCAGCAGCAGTAGCAGTAGCAGCAGCAGTAGTAGTAGTAGTAGTAGTAGTAGTAGTAGTAGTAGTAGTAGTAGTAGTAGTAGAAAAGCTGGTCGTTGAAACTCTTCTTACGGATTGAGAGAGAATAGGAGGAAAAGATATACCGCCAACCCACCCGCTGCGCGTAGTGTTATGTGCCTAATCTAATATCATATCCAGACAAATCATGCATTTACTCATCGTACTAACACACGCCCACTCACATTAGCTTCCCTATTCGATACGGCAGAGGAGCGGGAAGGCGAGACTCGTGCAATAGGACGATGGCATTTACTCGACTGTATTGTAAAAAAAATCATGTAGGTGATATACGCATGCCGGGCCGCCAGCGTGAGGTAGGGGTGGGCACATTTTAACATCTAGCTGATTTTCTCTTGTTGATTATGACGTCATATACGTCACAGTTATGGTCCCTCCTTTGCCTCCCGCATATATATGTCTCCTTCAACAAGAGCTAGAAGTTACATGAACGTCTGCTCGTAATTTCGCGCATAGGATACTGCTTATAATTGCCTGGATCACTGGATCATCTAGCAGTTATCCTAAGATGGATGAAAAGGATAAAGTTGGTCGTTTTTCTCATTTAACGATTTATCCAAATCTTTCGTCTGTTCTCTTCTTCACGACACAAGCAACGGTGATTTTTGCAGCAGAAACTTTTCTTTTATCCGCCATCTGATTAACCTGATTGTTTAAACGCTCGTCAGATTAGCGCTACGGCGTCAGATTAATCTAATCGTGAAAACCGGCCTTTAGCAATGCACTTAATAACGTCATGACCGTCCTACATCGTTGATCTGTTGACTTCAAACTTAAAACAATAATAAATTGTCGTAATATGAAGACTTGAACTAAATCTGGTGAGTCTAACCTTCTTGCACTCCAGAGTTATGGCCAAAATGTGTATTCTTGTTTGTACCTTGTAACCCCGTGACCTAGAAATTGTGTTGCTCATAGAACTTCTAGGCACCAATAATGTGGCTGGTCGTCATTTTTTAAATGGATGTGCCAAATTTGGTGAGTCTATATACTTGCGTTCCAGATGTATAGTTATTTAAATATATTTTCCGGGATGCACTTAGTCACTCAATAACCTAGATATTTGACCGTTTGACCTCACACTTATTTTTTGTCTCGCCATCTACCATATGAATAGATATGCAACATTTATGATTCTACATTCTCGGACTCCGATATCTACGCGCAGATAATCAGACAAACAAACAAACAAAGCAGACAAACAGAAGACACCAGCCGCAATACTCACACTGGCCTGTGGCCGCGTGAGAACTGACGAGTAGGATAGTCCTTTAAAACGCACAATTGCTGTAACAAGCAGTTTTTAACTGACGGACAGACATGCTACCTTATACAATGCATCACTAAACCAAGCAAAATCTCAAAAGGATTGCACAAATAAAATATCTGATCTGGAGTCTACATGTATATTTTACACAAAATATCAATGAGGCATGTGTTATTACTCTCAGGCGTAAGCGTGCGCGTGTGTGTGCGTGCGTGCGTATGCCTGCGTGCACGCGTGCGGGTTCGCCTGTCTTTGTGCGTGTATTCGCGCCCGTGCGTACGTGTGAGCGCACGTGCGTGAAACCACCCTGACTGCAAACTCAGGGCGGGGAGGCGTGGTGTTTTGAGGAAGAATCGACGCATGGGTAGTTAGTTGGTACCCGAGCCGGACTGAGCAACTGTGTGTGAGTGGGCGTCACCCTCTCATATACGATGTTAGCGGTCTCTCCACCTCCGATATTTTACAACCTTAATCTGAATCCATCTCCTGCATTTCTGGAAGTAAATATACATGATAGATTGGCGGTGAAATTATCTTATTTTGCCAGCTATTCCTGATAAAAGAGATATATACAGTATCACTCTGAATGAAAATCTTTTGAAATTTCCAAATATTTCGTCGTAAATTATGCGAAAATACCGTGGTTCTAGTTGTAGGCATTAGTACTGCTGCTTAATTAAAAAACAAGGGAAGTGTTCACTTCGTGATAAAAGCATGGGATGTTGTATATAGATACCTTTGTAAGCCTTTGTAAGTCTTTATCAGATTAGGATCAAGAATCCAATAAAATTCGTCTTACAAGCGTTCTAATATGCATAAATCCAAAATGGCCGCCACACGAAAAGATTGTTGCCTATATTTTCATATATTTTTCGAGTTTGAGCTTTATTACTCTTTATAGAAATCCTTGTCACATTTTATTCCTCCGAGATTTTTTATCTTACATATTTTGTCATTAGACAATGCCTTAGTTTGCATATTTCCAATATGACCACTAGTTACACTCAAATATCACTATGTTTTTAGGAACATTATGACAGCAAAAGTACAGAACCTGTTTTCCCTGTACGTTTGTGTTTTGCTGTTTGAGAGAGCATACTAATGATCTTTATGCTAGTCTTGAGGTGTAATATCGAAATCGTTGTGTGCCCAAAAGTACTGATTTGTTAGCATTTAGTCTTGATGTAAGTTAGACTATTCTCATTGTAAAGGCATACAACCACTCTGGCAGATGCCCAACTCTGTACATTTAAGCGCATTTGATGACTTCCGGGAATGCTGTCCACTGTCGTTTTCTTTCCAGCCCCAGCCAGAAAGCCATGGTATGGTAGGTTCCTGTGCAAAGCATTGCCCCCATACGTAGCTACGTCGATACACCACTCTCTTACAATGCGCAAACAAGGAGGTTTCAGTTGGCGGGATATTCTCAAGAGATCTGGAACCTTGGGAAAATACATGTTTCCCTGCGTCGTTCACTGCCAATAGCGCATAAGTCCTGCTATACAAAAGTACAACAAACGTTTGGACCTTCTCAAAGAAAATTTGTGGAATTTCTGCTAGATAGTCAGCTACGGCTCGAAGGGTGTTTGTGAGTTGTTCGAAGACATTCCAAATCCTACAGCACGTTTTCCTCCCACGTCCTGTAACGAATGAGACATCATCACAACCAGTTAGGCTATGAAGCATGGGAAAAGTAGTCGAATTTTCAGGGCCAATATTCGCAAAGATACTGTAGGCAGCAATATATCTGAATGACTTTCCAGTCCCAAAAGCCACCCATAATTATGTGATATGCATCTGTTTGGCGACACACACAGCTAGAACAACAACATATGTATCCAATGTGCGAATGCTTACTTTTGAGTGTCCATTCTGCACACAGTCTTTAACATGCAGGAATATCCTGCTGTCAGCTTCATCGTGGCTACACGGTTGTAGGTTACTCATGTCCTTGCCACAATTTGTAGACAATATTTGTGCGCTGAATGTCGTGACAATTTCTGTGCCCTCTGGCGGTGACGATTTGGTCACACACTCTGCCAAGTAGAGAAAACGCCCTCCTTGTTAGCATCAACCTGAAGGTATGTTGACCATTCGGCAGGCAGCCGGGTTATATCGAAACATGTCGACGGTTCCCTGTCCCTCTTGTTTCTCAGCCAGTTTGTTTGGGACTTGTTGGCAAATATCAACTCCCTTGACAGATTGCAAGGATGTGTGTATGTTAGGAACGAATAGGGGCATAGCATATTCATTAACATGTGCACAACAGCGGCACTGTATAGGATTTCTGAATCTACACCTGGTTTATTTTCACAGATCATTATATTAGACTTGTCTTACTATGGTCCTTTCCTCATTTTACCCATGCTGGTGAATGGTGATGGGCATGTGTAATTCTCGTGTTTGAATAATTCAGTTAGGTTCCCACCACGCGATTGAGGAGCTGGAGAGGTGTGCACAGTTTTGTTTCAAAGACAATATCTAACATGCAGTATTTGACTTTGAAATTTTGGACGGTGTTCCAAACAGTGAAACTTTGTTCTTAGGTATGGTGTCAGTGAGTGGCACACGACAGCTAACCAAACGCTGTAGAACAAATTCTTCATACTGAGTTTGTCCAATAGATTCAATTTTCTTGACTGCATCTAGTGTCACTCTGTCCATGATACTCTTGGTGTCAATGAGATGTAACTCGCCACTGTCGTCAAGGAAAGATTTCTCTGCTCTACAAAGATTTTGTCCAGCTCTTGGGTGCTTGTCACAAACTCTTTCTGGGTTGCTTCAGTTTGCTCATGGTGTTTCGTCTCATTTTGAGCTGGTGTATCTTTGAATTCTTCTGCCAGTCTGGCCCGCTCCGGCCCATCTAGCTTCCACCTTAAGAGCACACCAGGATTTTGTGTCAAGCCGATAGCACCCCATCTCCTTTCACAAGTTGATTAAGCTGTTCATCACACTGGTCAAGGGCCATAGCCGACAAATTGTGAGACGTTTTCTGAGAAGTGGCATTCATTTTCAATGTGTAATCCATCATTATTACATAATGACCCTCTCCATATTTATCTGGCCATGTCCATTGTGCCTGTTTTGTCAAGGCATACAGTCGTTGGTTAGCAGTGGCAAACAAGTCTGCCCAGGATTAAGATGTGACACAGCGTGACTGATAAGTCCCATGGAATGACAAACCATTGCGCGGTTATGGGCGCCCATGGGATGTTGTCATTTTAGTTATAGACACCTTTCCATGCAGTTCTTCAGTATTTTTCAAAGCACTCTCCATAGCCACAAATGATTTATAAATTGCGGAGCCTGGGTGTAGTATGTCCTAAACTGAGGGAGCGTTGGATTCACGGGCTGTAATACTAACAGGCGGCCGCAGAATAATAATCTGGTAAGAGACGCTAAGCTGTTAGTGCATGTAAGTGGTGTCAGTTCATTACACCAATCTTTCCCGGAGGCATCGACTGTTGGATGCTGGCAAAGTGAGACGGCTGTCCCATGAAAACTGTCTTTGGTTGAACGTGAACTGGTGTTGTGATGAATATTATCGAAAGCACCAGTAGTGAACACTATTGCCTTTATGGTTGGGTGGCACGCAACGCCATGGTCATGATAATACGTGCACACCCTGCTAGCTATATATGTCGATAAGCTCAGTAGTCTATCATATGAAATACAAATCCCGTATGAAGGAAAATCCTGTGTTAGCTCTCTGCTGTGCGTGCAAGTATTTATATGTAGGCCTAGGTTTATGGCAAATGGGGTCATATTTTCCTTACTCTGTCTAATGTGTGATTTAGCTCCTGGTTTCCTCGGATGCTTAACACTGTTGAAAATCAGTAATTTGGATATATTGAGACCTACTGACCGTTGCTGGTTTTCGGTTTGCTCCCTTATATTGGGTCCCTCCATAATCATATTTACCAGTGCTCCTAGCTTGTGTGCCACTGAAGGGCTTTGCCACTGTGTATCAAAGGAGCCAGCGAATCTGCCCCGAAAACATTCAGTGATCATATCACAATGGACTATTTCAACTGCCTTAGCAAGTATCATAGCACCAGTTTAAATGTTTTGCTTGCAAGGTTTGCTTATGCTAAATCCAATCTTCATCAAACATGAGCAACAACGTTTTCCCCTTCCCTTCCGAATGAGCTTTTAGATCTGGAACAATTTTGAAAAGTGTCCTCCTTTAGTCGAGTGCTATTCACATGACCTTGTGCATTTACCTATAATTGTTCCTATTGTCTGTTATACATCTGGACTAACTCAGACAAGGGAACACTGGACACACGTCTGGATCTCTTGTATCTTCAATGCACGAAACCAACTCTACTAATACCAACGCTTTCAATTCAGCTTCTATATCTGGACTGGAAGATGCAATGGGAGTAGTTCTCGCATGTCTAAATAGATCACTCAGGCATGATCTGTGGTAGTCGCATCTTGTTCTACAATGTCAGAATTTGTTAACTTTGCAAGCAACGATCTATCATTCAGGGGAGTTGATGCATTTCGAGCATGTTCATCAATTTGCTTGGTAACAGCTTTGTTACTTCGTGTGCTCTCTCTCTCTCTCTCTCTCTCTCTCTCTCTCTCTCTCTCTCTCTCTGTCTCTCTCTCTCTCTCTCTCTCTCTCTCTCTCTCTCTCTCTCTCTCTCTATCTCCACAGAAGAAGCCCGCATGAATGTCAGATGACCCGAGGAGACCAGTGCGACAATTCTGGTCTTAACGGGGTCTGCACTCGGTCTCAATGTCCCCAGATTTTCGATGTGTTTTTGGCGCGATTGAGATGATACGAGTGAAACGGATTGAAACAAGTCTTATGTCAGCATACTTGATGTTTCTCAAGTGTCCTTTGGATGCCACTATCATCTACTATATAATCAAATCACCGTTCCCATATATAATATCTCTACGACTATGAATACTATGAATAGTTTAATACCATTCCTCAACACACTAAATATATGAATACTAAACCGTTGCTGTGTAAATTCATGTTGCGCTTAAATAATTTACCAGATTATTCTGGTGGAAAGTCTGTAATAAATATTTGAGAAATCTGTTTTACATTCAATAGCTGATTATGTAAGGTGTCACAAATGTAGTTTATTTGACGATGTAGTGACGACAGGTGTGAAGTTCGAAGTTGACACTTTTTAAACCATGCAATCAGCATTACACAGGGACCCTGATAACGCTGGAGACTGATATTCTATGCCGCCATAGCTGCCATCTTGGAGTTATGCAAATAAGGATGTTCCCATGACAAATTCGTTGGCAGTCTCGTTTTTCGAGTGCTTGCAACGGTCATTGTTCATGGGTCTCTGAGAGAATCTGTAAAATTGAAGTGATACTTTGCATCAAATGAGTAAATTCACACCCAGATCTATATTATATATAATTACACGAGTCTTGTCAAGATATTTGTAGATAGTCACTAAATATATGCGTGTGTATGTGTGTGCGTGCATGCGTGTGTGCGTGCGTACGTGAGTGCGTGCGTTCGTGCGTGCGTGCATGTGTGCGTGCGTGCGTGCGTGAATGCGTGCGTGCGTGTATCAGCATAGGCATTCTGCCAACGTCATGGTTTGAGGGCGACGTTTCCCAGGCCACCCACCCCCAAACCCCCACTCTTCAAGCGCTTTCATCAGTACTGTTTTATTAAGTCTGCTACTCCAGTGGCACAACTGCATAACAAGGAGATATTTGTCTGGGAGTTCAGTCATCAGTTGCTGTTTATTATTTAGGGCACGTCCCCTGGAAAGCTGGGAAAATTAGACTTGGATAAGTGATTTTTTCGAATAAAGGAGAAAATTCTACTCAAATATAGTTCCCTTACATGACCATAGTTGGATTCGTGGGAGACACGCCCCCCCCCCCCCCGCTGTTCTCACAAATCAAGCGCATATTACATGGTTAACTGTATTGGAAATTTAATATCACTTTCCAAGAATTACCTTTTTTTCTCACAGACGATTGAGCAAACCAGATGCATCCGTGGCTCTTAAATCTGGCCTATTCTCTCTACAATATATATGATGTAAATTCGTTGGGTAGCATTTAATCAATATTTTAAAATATTCAATAAATTGTTGACACCAATACTGGCACCTGGTTGCGAGGAATGTCGCTTCCACATAGGTTATGAAGGTGAGAAATATCACCTGCGTTCTTACAAGCAACAGTTAACAGTAAAATGGTCCACGAATTCTATGTTTATGATGAGTACGGAAGAGTACGCTTTGTTTGACGAATGAAACAAAACTTATAACCTATTCGTTTAGCAATAGAAAAATAAAATGTATTTACAATACCCTGCACAATAACTGTGACGTGAATAATAAATGAAAGAAGTGGGTTAATAGGAATATAGATATAATGTATGGACGGGTATTTAATTACGTATGGGAATAACAATTTGAACATGTTGATAGGATGTGTTTTATTTTCATATACAAGCAAATGTTTGGGCATAATTCTCTCCAGAAATAGAAAGTTACCTATATAAATTTATTTTTCCAGATTTCTCATTTAAATGCTATTTAGACGAGATCAAGATTGTCAAATATAGACACGCATTGTATCAAGTTTGTATTGGAACACATAAATTATATATACAACGGAGCAGAAACCAATATCTATGCCTTTAAAGCATAGGAAATGCCATTTTTCTGACTTAGACCTTCGCGAAAATACAACAAAACTTGGTAGAAATGATAATTCCAACAAATGGGTCAGTTTAAATGAATTAGAAACTGGCCATGCAGTTTCCTCCACAATGCACTTCAGAAAGGCAAACAAGCCATAGAATGAACATTTTCACTTCAAATCTAGTTGGCAATGGGTGGGTGGGTCTTGGCGGTTGATCCATGAAATAAGAATGTTGTCAAGACTTGTGGTGGGTGGGTGGGTAGAAAAGCTCGTCGAAGCGGTAATCTTCTAAAATGTTCGCTACTACAAGTGTGTTAAGCTTAGTTTATTTAAACATAGTTAGAGAGAGAGAGAGGGGGGGGGGGTTGGAGGGGGAAAGAGAGGGAGCGAAATGGAATCAGAATATTTAGACGAGCTGGTGGTAGGGTTACTCATGCATGTAGCCCTGATGTGGTGTGGAGTTGGGTTTTTTGGGGTGGGGGGCAGTTAGAAAGATGACAACAGAAGCGAAGATGTTCAGTTTGTTCCTCAGCGTGGTCCCGTTGGCACTTGGGGCGTCAAAGAGGTTGTTGTTGAAGCGGTCTCTATTGAGACCATTACTATCGTTGCGAAGGCTATACTAATTTATGTCGGCTGGTCGAATACCAGAATAGAACCACAAAGTTGGTGAATGGGTAGGAGATATAGCTTTGAGTTTGCTTTTAACTTCATTTAAAGAGGCTGATGAAGTAAAGAGGCTGGTGACGTTATAGGGGTGAAGTTATATGAGTGGGCCAAGGAAACGAACATTTGCTGGGAAAAGGAAGTTTTGACGGAGTTCAGTATGTATGATTACTGTATTCTGCGGCTGTGGTAGTAGTAGAAACGTCCTACAACTGCAATCAGTCCTTCTTCGCTTTTGCCCACTGTGTCTTGTCCTCAGCGAAAATCCTTAGCTTCCTCAGGTCCATTCTTGACTTGAGTGTACCTAATCCTGCTTTCTTGAGGTCACCTCGTAGCACACTTAGCAGATTTATGCAATGACGTCCTCTCCTGGCTCTGTATTTGCTGCCTCCGAGTAGGGCGAATTCCAAGGCTCTCTGTCCTGGTGTGTCTTCTGGCATCCTTAGCACATGGCCAAACATGGACCATCTTTACTGGGTGACTTTTACAGACAGCGGCGGCGTATTACACATCTTGTATAGTGCATTGTTGGAAATTATGCTCTCTGGCCATCGGTGTCCAGTGATGGCGCCTAGGTGTTTGCGGTGGCAGGCGTCAAGTTTGTCTAGAGCTGCCTTTGGAGCTGCCCATCTGTTGCAGTTATACATCATCAAGGATATGCAGGTTGCATTGTATAAACGTAGTCTTTTTACCAAGGGCATCTTTGATCTACGAATCCCTAGCTTCCAGAAGGACTGGAAAGCTATGTTCCCCATGATGTAGCGTGCAGCAATGTCAGCAGTACTGCAAAGCAGTGAGCCAAAGATTTTACTTTTCCTTTCCTCCACGGTTCGCCGCCACGGAGTGGATCGTCATTTTCATTCATAAAGAGATTCTCAATTTTTAGTTTGCTTGCAGCTATTGGGAGAAGTTCGTCAAGGGGTTTCTTTTCCTCATCTATAAAGTCCACATCATCTCTATCGGCATGCCCAGTATTAACACCGGGGGTTTGGTCTTGTGGAATTTTGGCACACGGATGCAGCAGCCAGGTAACAGGTGAAGAGCACAGGGGATAGACCATCTCCCTGTGAGGAGCCGATTGATGTCTCAAACTCTACAGACTTCACTGACTCGTACTCTCAGCTTGGTATCTGCAAGCAGTAGTCTCACTAGTCGTGGCTCATCTTCATTGCACCAGGCCTGGCATAGTACATCTAGGATCTTTGAGCGCTTAATTGTGTCAAAGGCTCGTGACATGTCAATGCCCATTTTGTGGAATTCCCAGTGTTTGGACATGACTACCGACACAAGCATGTGTTGAGTCCATACAATGTCTGCGCAGCTACGTCCACGTTTGAAGCCACTTTGACATGATCTGGTGAAGTCGTCGATCTTGTCTCTGATGCGGCATAGAGTAACATTGGATAGGATTTCCGTATGCTGTTAAGGATCACAATGGGCTGCAGATTGGCTGGGGGTCAGGTGGCTTCTTGGGCTTGGGAGTTCAGTACGGCAACAGATAAGTGTAACTGTGCTACCATGACATAAATTCTATGGGTTTCTGTTTTGAGTGAGCTGTGGGAGTTGGTCTGACAGAGTCACAGAAGTCATTCTATTAATAATCTTGTATAATCGTATTAGCCTATAGGTTGCGCATCTTCTGTAAAGCAGTTTGAATCATGTTTAGGCATACAAGTCATCGGTGCTCGTAATCCGAGGCAAGCCACGTATCGTTCTTAAGCGTGTATTTTTGTATATTTCCTAGTCTACGCACCAGACATTCGGATATGTTGTCCCAGATAATGTCGGCGTGTTCCCAAGGATGGTCTGATACACTTTTATACATGATTTCCAATCACTTTCGGTCTAGGATAAATCTGAGACCTTTAGGTATGGAAAGTTCGTGTTAAGCTTAAGCATGTGAGAATGGGTTATCTCAGGGGGTGTGCCAGTTCCATCTATTATTAAGATTAGTACCAAGATGCTTGTGATGATTTGATGGGGAAAATCCATAATTTCCTAATTTAATAGGACATACGGACGATACGGTAGGATTATTGCAAAGAGGAATGCAGATGGGGGTGGTCATGGAGTGCTCACTGTGGTATTGTTTGAAGTCGTTGTCGATCACTGTTGTGTGTGTTATTAAGTTGTCTGATGATACATAAAGGCATGTGTCGTCAGTAGACAATGCTATATTGCTTACGATGGGACTTGGTAGGCCATTTATAAAGATTAAAAATAGTAAGTGACCAAGGATTGACCCTTGGGATACCCAAACAGTTAGACTCCGAAGGGTACATTAACCACATACATAACTACTCGAGGGTGACGATTTGTTAAATAAATCTCAAACTATGCTAGCAGGCTTTCATTAATGAAATATCACGAAACAATGCGAATGTTGTCGACGCTCTTTTGTCAGTTGCCTATGCTAGACATATTATAGATTGGCCAATAATCCATTATATAATTTTAAATATGCCGAAATACGTATAAGTGAAAATTATTAAAATTAACACACACAATTGGTTATTCTGAAACAAACTTGGGCCTAATTTGCACTTTAATTTTGCACCAGCTTAGCTATTACATTAGTTTCAAAATATATATAATGTTAGGTCTAGCATCGTAATGTGTTGCGTGTGCGTATTAGCCTATAGGTGGTTAACGGGTTACTTTCATCGATCGGCATGCCCCATATGTTATTGCGTCATATGCCTTGTTAAAAAGGCCTAACTGTTTTTGGACCCAAATGGAACAAACTGACCGCATTAGTGAACAGGTTCCACTGGGTGGGTGCACAAGATTCCCCATAAACCACCTAAGATTCGATCCGATCTGTTACTCAAGTACCTGATGTCATAATAAAAATGTGTCACTTTTTATCTGACGTTACAATCATACAACGTAAGCAGGCAACTGCCCTAGTAACCCGCTTGGTGTCCCACACTGGTTATTCAAGATTTCCCCTAAGCTAGCTAAGAACCGACCCTATGTAACTCAAGTATCTGATGTCATAATAGAAATGCGTCAGCTGTCGGCTAACGTTATAGTGTAACGTTATAATGTGGTCTTCTAAAAGATTTCCCTTAAACCAACTAAGAACTGACCCTATGTTACCCAAGTATCTGATGTCATAATAGAAATGCGTTAGCGGTCAGCTATCGTTATAGTGTAACGTTATAATGTGGTCCTCTTAAAGATTTCCTTTAAACCAACTAAGAACTGACCCGTCTGTTACCCAAGTATCTGATGTCATAAAAAACACGTCACATTTTAGCCGACGCCAAAATCACATAATGCAAACAACCACCTGCCTTAACAACCAGTTTGTTGCCCCACACTGTGGCTATCCAAGAAACAATAACAAGAAACCTAATTGTAGAAAAATTATAGAGTAACACGATGAGAGGCTGTTTTGTAGATTTAACACAGCAATGACTGGTTCGGTTATCGAGCAAGTCACTCCGGTGGTGAATGCCCAAAATAGTCTCTGTCGCGATATGAATGGATATAATTGTCTATTGTTGAAAATAAGGTTGTTCTGTATTTTAGTTTTAAAAATGACTACCTTATGTACAGCAATAACCCATTTCTAAGAATACCAATCTGACATTTTTTATAATCAGTTATTATATATTTATTATAATCTAAATCCTGATGACCCCCACAATATGACCACTATAATTTTAGTACTGTGTTATTGAGATGGCGGTACAATGAATTGATATATAATGTCTGATCGCCATAACATTTATAATTTCTGTAAATTCATATTCCCCATATGCCATTATGTGGCCTGGGTGTAAATAAAAAATCTGAATCTGAATCTATATACAGTGACCTTGTACATTGAAAAATGTGCGCCCGTCAGATAAGTACGATAGATTTGTTTACGGTTCAGTCACCTTGCCCGGGCGTGTGGGCACTTGTAAAGACTTACTGGCCTTAATTGATGAGATTTTGTAACGTGAGCCTTTATCGCGGCAGGTTTACAAGACATTCCACGGCTCTGTTTACGTCTCGTTAGATTTTCAATTTTCAATTTGATAATCGTGGAAGGGAAATCAATATTAAGAAACCGTTCCCTATCTATTGAGAAGGGCCGATGGGACCCGAACGGCTGTAATACAACTTACAGTTACACACGGTTGATCATTCTCCCAATGCGGTGGACAAATCGCCCAAATCGCCCAAAATATGTTTGCCACATACAGGCGACTCGAGAATCGGTGGTGGTGGTGGTGGTAGTGGTGGTGGTGGTGGTGGTGGTGGTGGTGCTGGTGCTGGTGGCGGTGGTGGAGGTGGTAGTAGTAGTAGTAGTAGTAGTAGTAGTAGTAGTAGTAGTAGTAGTAGTAGTAGTAGTAGTAGAAGTAGTAGTAGTAGTAGTAGTAGTAGTAGTAGTAGTAGTAGTAGTAGTAGTAGTAGTAGTAGTAGAAGTAGTAGTAGTAGTAGTAGTAGTAGTAGTAGTAGTAGTAGTAGTAGTAGTAGTAGTAGTAGTAGTAGTAGTAGTAGAAGTAGTAGTAGTAGTAGTAGTAGTAGTAGTAGTAGTAGTAGTAGTAGTAGTAGTAGTAGTAGTAGTAGTAGTAGTAGTAGTAGTAGTAGTAGTAGTAGTAGTAGTAGTAGTAGTAGTAGTAGAAGTAGTAGTAGTAGTAGTAGTAGTAGTAGTAGTAGTAGTAGTAGTAGTAGTAGTAGTAGTAGTAGTAGTAGTAGTAGTAGTAGTAGTAGTAGTAGTAGTAGTAGTAGAAGAAGAAGAAGCAGTAGAAGCAGTATCAGTAGCAGCAACAAATTTTTGTTTTCAATCTACAATCTGAAATGGAATTTAGCCTGCCATATAACAACTTGAAATGCTCAAGGCATGCATATCTGCCAGTAATGGTTTATCTTTTCTGCGGTGTTAGTACAGTGCCATTTGTTCCTAACTTCTAAAAGGTGATGGTGATAGCATGACGTCAGGTGGGTAGGAAGATGATGAGGATGTGAAGATTCTTACATTGAGAGAAAATTGCGGTTTCTGGCACCGACCAAATATAACCCACTGTTGTAAGACAAGAAAACAAGAACAATTCAGTGGATTTTTTTCGGCTGGGAAGCTATTGCTCTCTGAGTTGGCAACAAGTTCCTTTCAAATTAATTCCCAAAAAATTCAACATACTGTATGAATATTTGCATGTAAATAAACAGGGGTGTTTATCAAAGAAAGTGGAAACACATATGTATCCCTCCACCCCACCCTTCTATTCGCATCAAATAACGTCCATGCTTAGTAGATCTAGATCTTATTACATACATTTAACCTAGAAAGATACTAAAACAGACATACTGAATGATAATCTACACTAAAATACTTGAAGCAAATATATTAATATCCTGGATGCAAACGAGACTCACCATTGCTATTATCTGTGATATTTTGCTCAATCCATTCAAGTAAACTAAAATGTGGTCTATAACAGTTTTCGTTAATGTATACTAGAATATACTAGAAACACACTTTTATGGTGCAAATTAAAGATGTTTGATTCTGTAATCTAAATCTGTTCACTGATATGAAACATATGCCGCGCCACACCATACTTTTGTTATCTCCATGCTATTTTTGATTAATATTAGGTGGGCGTATGGGGGTGGGGGTGGGGGTGGGGGTGGGGGTGGGTGGGTAGGGGGGGGGGGAGTGCAATTAAGCAGCTAAGACCTTTGTTCCCAAAAGCAGAGAGTACGTCATAGACAGGTCGGATAACTACCGATTAGTACTAGCGAGCAATTTCTTAACGTGTGGCAGATAACGGGATGTCAGATAGCACGCACAAATGCATGTACGTAAGCACGCACGCACGCACGCACTCACTCACTCACGCGCGCACGCACGCGCATAGACACGCACCCACCCGACGAAAAGTAGGCCTACCGACACACAATAGCACACCAATTTCTTTGGCTGTCCATAAAACACAAAATCTTATCAAGTCCCGTGAGATTCTGAGGATATATATTGGCATACAGTGAATAGATGCTTGTCTCAGATTGATTCTACATATTTCCCATAATCCTTATATCTCGCCGAATTTAAGAATACACTAATTACATGTCAAATGTATGATTGCTTTGAACACGAAGCAATCAAATCATTCAAATGAATGCCGAGATTCAAATAAAGGAAGGCTACAGATTAAAGTCTAAATTAATACTATCACAAACGCGTTTAGGGCAGACAGTGATCTTGAGGAGTTTTAACATCAGTTTCGGTTTCAGTTTTCTTTATTTCACTCAGACAAATGGTATATGAGGGCAACATTTATGTTAGTTTTGGGCGATAGAGGTATTATAATTTTTTTTAATTTGTGTTCACAATCATTATAATCATCATCATCATCATCTTTATTATTATTATTATTATTATTATTATTATTATTATTATTATTATTATTATTATTATTATTATTATTATCAACATCAATAATTTGATTAATTTGTGAAATGATATAAACGTTAATCATCGGTTGTTGTTGTTGTTGTTGCTGTTGTTGTTGTTGTTGTTGTTGTTGTTGTTGTTGCGGTTGCCGCTGTTGTTGTTGTTTTGTTATTATTATTATTATTATTGTTGTTGTTGTTGTTGTTGTTGTTGTTGTTGTTGTTGTTGTTGTTGTTCCCGCCATCGTTGGCATCGTCGTCGATGTATTTGCAGTAGTTGTTCGTCGGCCTGTTTGATCTTGTTTGTCTTGAATCATATGTAGGCCTATATAAAATCAGACGCGTATGCGTGCCTGGATGCATGGCTATGTGAGACTTACTCAGTGTGCGTGCGTGTGGTGTGTGTTTGTCCGTCGAGGTAAGGAGTCATTCATGCACAAGTTCCAGTTAATTTTATTTTCTCTCAGGTGTTACAAAAGCATATGAAGCAATTATTTGCAAATGTGGTATTTGGAAAATATAATATTATTTGCATAAATATATTGCATAATATTATGAAATCACTATAAAATCAGCATAGAAATTTCGGCATAATCAAAGTAAACCGGATGCTGAATGGATTCGTCCTCGGATGGAATCACGCAACATACAGATTACAAAATCAAAACAAAATTGCTAGAATTAGAATCTTTTGGACTTTTCAATGGGACTATGGAAGGATGCAACCCGGATGACTGATCGAGTTCGTGCTCGGACAGACGCAGTCACCATACGGGCTGCCTAATCAATCAAAATCAAACAAGTGCGCGCTGGTGCCTGCTCGGATGATGGCCAGAAGAGCAAATGGGTCCCAGGACCCGAAAGACCCCACACCCCAACCTCCCCACTCCCCCCAAAGGGGCCGGAAGGTCTCTGACCTAAAGCCCCCCCCCCCCCCTTGGGTACATCAGGTCATAAGACCGCACGCACCTACTCCCCCCCCCACCGACCAAGAACCTACCCCATCCCTTCCCAACCCCCGTTACGTCCATGTTAGCCCCTCCCCATCCCCCACGCCCAAGCATGGGGAGCAACAGAAAAGCCATGGTCAAGAACAGCAACATGAGACAAAATCGAGAGACAACGATCAACACACACACACACACACACACACACACACACACACACACACACACACACACACACACACACACACACACACACACACACACACACACACACACACACACACACACACACACACACACACACACACACACACACACACACACACACACACACACACACACACACACACACACACACACACACACACACACACACACACACACACACACACACACACACACACACACACACACATTTACGAGGGACATTGCGCCCGTTAAGTTGATTATCAAATTTCTTTCAAAAGCGACAACACATTTTTTACGCTTTGATATTTATCTTTCCACTGAGACCATTACAAAGTGTTTTTGTACAGATGCGAGAAATGTCGGCACCTAGATCTTGGAATCATTGGAATCGCTTCAGCGGGTCCGTTGCTATTATCATTTACGTATACTTCCTTAAAATATGTACACGCATCTATAGGCATTGCGCCTCCATTAATACCTAGTGGTGGTGCGGGGATGTTCAAAATAATATGATTGTTCGATTTGCTTGGCGGCCATCTTGGATGAATAATTTTCCCCAAAAGGACTTCTTCCGAACCTCTGAATTGTCCGGCAATTTGGTAAATATAACTAGCAACTGAGGGGCATTCAACAATTTTGTATTATTATTATTATTATTATTATTATTATTATTATTATTATTATTATTATTATCCAACTTTTTGAAAGAAATTCCCTTAAGCAACCGATAAAGCGTGCAGTTTCAGTCAGCCCTCGATCCTCTTGTTTGTATTATTTTACACTCGCACCGCTGTATCGTCAGACCAGCGGTCGGTCGTTAGTTGCAACGCAATGAAACATATAAAACAAATACTTATAGACCAATACACACAATCATGGAGAGGACAGATGAACGCATCTTCAAAGGGAAAAATCTATAATATCTATAAGACGAAATTTGAAATAGAACCATACCTTACTAAATTAAATAATACTAATAAACTAACCTTAGTGCGTTTCCGAACAGCCAACCACAAATTGCCAATTGAAACTGGGAGGTGGGAGGGCTTAATCAAAGAAGATCGGATATGTAAATTGTGTGACCAACATGACACAGGTGATGAATATCATTACCTATTTCTCTGTAAGTTTTTTGAAAAGGACAGAATGACTCTACTACCAAAATACTTTCGGGTGAAACCAAACTACTACAAATTTTGTGAACTTTTATCAAGTAATAAAATCTCAATTTTAAGTAAGCTATGTACATTTATAAGAAGAGTATTGAAACATTTTAAATAGCAAGACAACGACAACAGTGATGATGACAACAACGACTACCTACGACTAGGAGGAGGACCATGGCGTCGACGACGAAAACGACGACTACGACATCGACGACGACGGCGACGACCATGATGACAATGGCAGCAGCAGCAGCAGCAGCAGCTGCAACTGCTACTCTTACCGCTACTGCTACTACCGCTGCCGCTACCGCTGTAGCTGCAGCTGCTATTATCACTACCACAGCCTGCTTACAGCACATCATTCCTGTCGAAAATCAATGTTCCTATAATAATACTTATGTACAAGGTGTATACATCTATTACCTTTAAAATTGTACATCTTGCAAATTAGAAATATCTTCTGGGAGTGGAGACCTCCGAATTCCTCCATACTTTTTCGAATTTCGTCTGGAGGAATTGGAGCACTTCACTCCTGGTCTGTCCGGCCCGTCGTTGCATTTAGCATTCTGTCCCAAACCAACAACAACAGTAAATGACAGTGGCAGCAGCAGCAGCTACTACTACTGCCTCTACTGTTACATCTATTGCTAATGCTACTGTTGCTGCTCCTGCCATTGCCACTCTCTCTGCGACTACTGCTGCCACTACTACTACCACAGTCTGTCCTGCAGCTCATTGCTACCGTCGTAAACCAAATTTACTGGAATTTACTATGTTTAATGTGGACAGACTACAAATTCTAAATATGTTCTCGGAGTGGGGAGCTCCAATTTCCTCCATATCTTTCGAATTTCGTCTGGAGGAATTTGAGCGCTTCGCTACTGGACTGACCGGCCGGACGCACTCATCATATTTGCCATAAACAAACCTTTCTTTTCATAGCACCTATATGTACATCACGGGTATATGCAAATCACTATTTTATTGCATTACTCAAATTGGCTAACGGGAGGGAGTTTTGACTACCTAGGTACCTATATCATGTTGGGGGAAAAAAAAGGAAAAAAAAAAGAAAAGAAAAAAACACCCAAAAAAACAAATAATAATAATAATAATAATAATAATAATAATAATAATAATAATAATAATAATAATAATAATAATAATAATAATAACAACGACGACGACGACGACGACGACGACGACGACGATGAGGATGATAATAATAATAATAATAATAATAATAATAATAATAATAATAATAATAATAATAATAATAATCAACATTCCATGTAATCTCCATTGACAGTGTAAATGTATGTACTAATGGACCCCATATGCCACATTGTGGCTTCGGTGTAAATAAATTGAATTGAAAATTGAATTGAATTGCAACATGTCTGCCGGTCTGCCCGGCCATCAAGCACGTCCTCCCGCCCACCTGCGTACCCGCTCACCCAACCTGCCAGACACTTACCGACCACCCACCCCACCACCACACACACCGCCACATTAGCCGCCCAGTTACCCACCCGCCCACCTGCTGTTTGCCCGTCCGCCAGCGCGCCGTCCACCAGACTGCCAGCCCACCCACCCATCACCCCGTCAAGCTGCAATGCATTTTTGGCTGGGCCTATAATTAGAAGTGCTTGAAATGGTAATAATAACTAAGTGATATAGGCCTACTACGTATAGATACGAAGCCCCGTAAGTTTGGTGACCATAACTTCAATAATATAGCGTCTATAGACTTTCAAAAATGAAAACTATTACTGCCTACACAAACGCTGGACTGGTTTTATATAAAACACAAACGTTTGAAGAAAATCAAAAATGTTGTGCTGGAGACCCGTGCTTCAGTTACCTTTTAATGACCTCATAACACATAAGCACATAATGCATATCATTTACGCTATCGATGTCACAGTACGGAGATCGCGGCGCCATAATAGAAAATATGTTTTTTGGAACCTGGCATTTTTCGTTGTTTAAAAATGGTTACGTTATTTATAAATGCTCGTATAAATAATTTTAGAAACTTGGTTTAAACCCCAATGCACCTCTTTTTAGTAGATTTCTGTTTTTGTCTAGGCATAATCCCTTCTTACCCTTTGGTAATTAAGTATTTCCTCCTAATTGACTGTTATAGATATATTCCCCACACCAAATTATCTTTGTAAAACTGGTGTAGAAGATAAGTCATATTTCCTGCCATTATGCCCTTATCTTGTTTTCAAAGAGAATACCTAACGAAACAATTACATGGTTTATCTCCATGTACATCCGACCTGCTTTGCAACGGAAACATAGTTCTGTCAGACATATGTCTTTAACCCCAATGCATCTCTGTTTTATGGTAGATTTCCGTGTTTGCTATATAGGCATACTCCCTTAACATTTGGTAATTAAAGGAAAGGAACAGGGAATTAACAAACTTATGCTCTTGAATGATATATTTAGATAATAATCAACCTATAGCCACCAGTAAAAACAGAAATAAATCGGAATAATTTGAAAAAGCAAATAAATACGATTTATGTCACTCTGACACTTGGAACCAATTAGTGACGCATGTGGTGCTGTGCGCTCTGGCGTACGCCGAGTTAATAATGAATAAACAATAATAATAATAATAATAATAATAAATAAGTCGGTCCTAAAGTCTCAGTTATATTCGCGTTAAACTGATTAGCCACTACTTCCTACAGGTAAAATACTGTCTAATATTAAAACAATTTGACTGAAAGCCCTTATTTTCAGAGACAGGATCTGCATTCAGTTACACGAATTTCTAAATATTCAGTAGGCATCATGTTGCGACCTTGGAAACCAGCAGTGTATTTTGAAATCATTTTGACCGAAACTCGTTGCTACCAACAGAAACCGACTACGTCACTAATTGGATCCAAGTTAAACACGCCTAGATTTAGTAAATGTTTATTTTTCTCAAACAATCCCGATTCATTTCCATTCTTTGCCTCATGCTACTGGCAGATTATAGTTTAATGGATGAATCCACTCTAGATAGGATCCACTCATACTATGCCCGTGTTGGGATCGATCGAGCCCTGAACATTCCCCGAACCTCAATTTCCAGAAAACTGTGTAGGGGAGCTGTTGAAAGTTTTGAAGCTGGTTTGACTGGGTGCAGCTGTTGTTGCATATGGCGGCAACGATGCCAAGTCGAATTAGTTTCGAAGTATTCAACGGAATGGTTAGTTAGTAGTAAAGACATGCAATTCGTACAACTAACGAACTATTAAGCGTTCACGACGGACTTAGATATGCTATGCAATAGTATTGTGATTGTGACGTCAGCCTACCTGTGACGTAATTTCTTATGGCGTCATATGCTTGAGTGCCAGATCGGATTCCTCTATTAACTTTGCGTTCCCTTGCAGGAGTCAATAAATTGCAAGACAACTACAAGCGCGTGAATGCAGATGAAAATAATGATGCAGTGCAGCTCGGGAATGGAGACGTAGCGTGTTTCCAAACAGTACAATTTCGAATACAATGTCGGAAATATTATGTTAACTATCATCGGAGGCAATGGACATTTGTTTGGAAATAAAATAAAATAAGATAAAAAAATAAAATTAAAAAAATAAAAATAAAATAAAAATAATAAATTAAGCACCAAAAAGCAATCTTCCGCCATAGACAGGTTTATTGGCGCTGTTTTCAATCTTTCAACCAGAAACTTATATTGAGAATCAATAGCCAGATGTAAGCCTAACCGTTTAATGGATGAATTTGCGCTATACAATCTAAATTCGCTCATCATAGAAAATTATAATTTGCAGACCAAGATAACATTATTTTGGAAAAATTAGCACTGGAATGACTGTCTTAGTATATCAAGCCAGTCATATCAGTGGTAAATTTCCAAAAGTCTCTTCCCATGGTCAGTAAATGGACATTTCTCAAGACCATTAAATAGGATGGTTTGTACCAGCGCAGACATCAAAGGGTTACCGGCGTTACAATCGAAACTTAAAAATGTATGGAAAACGAATCCCATTTCGATATTGCATTCAGCGCGTTTTCTGTCCGATTTTTTATGACCACAGATCTCCTATACAACAGCTCTCCTTTTGAAATCCTGCCACGCTCATGTTTAGGCCCACATAACCATAAGTACGTATATACGTGCTCACACACGCACACACATACACACACACACACACACACACACACTCACACACACACACACACACACACACACACACACACACACACACACACACACACACACACACACACACACACACACACACACACACACACACACATGCAATACTATCTCTCCCAACCCCATCCCTTCCTACCCTCCATCTCTCTTTCGCTAGCCCCTCCTTCACTCCCACCCCCACCCCACCCCTCCCACTTCCTGTCCTCCCTCCCTCTCCTTCCATCTCTCTCCCTCTCTCCCTCCCTCTCTCTCTCTCTCCCTCCCTCCCTCCATCCCTCCCTCCCTCCACCCCCTCCACCCCCTCTCGCCGTCCCCTCCCTCCCTCCCTCTCGTTCTCTCCTCTCTCTCCCCTCTCGCTCTCGCCTCTCTCTCCCTCCCTCCCCCTCTCTCTCTCCCTCTCTCTCTTCTCTCTCTCTCCTCTCTCTCTCACTCTCCGTCCCTGCCTTCCTCCCTCCCACCCTCGCTCCTCCCTCCATCTCTCCTCTCTCTCTCTCTCTCTCTCTCTCTCTCTCTCTCTCTCTCTCTCTCTCTCTCCCCCTCTTCCCTCTCTCTCTCCCACTCTCTCTCTCCTTCTCTCTCCGCCTCTCTCTCTCTCCCCCCCCCTCTCTCTCCCTCTTTCCCCGTCTCTCTCTCTCCCTCCCTCCCTCCCTCTCTCTATCCTCTCTCTCTCCCTCCCTCCCTCCCTCCCCCCTCTCGCCGTCCCTCCCCCCCCCTCTCCCCTCTCCTCTCTCTCCCCTCTCCTCTCTCTCCCCTCTCCTCTCTCTCTCCCTCCCTCCCTCTCTCTCCCCCATCTCTCTCTCTTCTCTCTCTCTCTCTCTCCTCTCTCTCTCTTTCCTTCCTTCCATCCCACCCTCCCTCCCTCTCTCTCTCCACTCTCTCTCCCTCTCCTCTCTCTCTCCCCCTCTCTCTCCCTCTCTCTCCGTCTCCCTCTCCCCCTCTCTCTCTCCCTCTCTCTCCCTCTCTCTCAATCTCTCTCTCTCTCTCTCTCTCTCTCTCGCTCTCTCTCTCTCTCTCCCTCTCTTTCTCTCTCTCTCTCTCTCTCTCTCTCTCTCTCTAACCCCCCCCCCCTCTCGCTCTCTCTCCCCATCCCCTCTCTCTCTCTCTCTCTCGCTCACTCTCCCCCTCTCTCTCCCTCACTCTCTCTCCCCCCCCTCCTTCCCTCTTCTCCCACCACCCCTCCCTCCCTCTCTCTCCCCCCCCCCCAAAACTTGATTTCCGCCCAATCGCCTTCAGGCTCTCCCGGCGTATATAGGCGATGACACTATATCTCTGCAATAGTTTAGATTTATATCGAACTATTTCTTGTGACTAGGTCTGTCACGTCGCTTACTTAGTTTCAAAATATTCAACAACTTGGTCTATTTGTATTAGGCTGCCGTGAAATCCGGATTCTAGGCGTTAATGTTTTAAAGGGTTAAAGGTTTTGGCCAAGGCTACAGTAGGCGTGCTGATGTCAACGACCCTTGAGTCCCGCGACGGCTTTACAAAGATTGTATAACTTACCTGAAGTGAGCCACTTGGGTATCGTACTCGCTAGACTCAGGCCTATAGAATAATAGTGTTAACCAGAGGCAGGTTGGTTGTACACAAAGATGATCTATTATACAAATAGCACTGCTATATATATATGTATGTATTTGTCTACCTGCCACGGCCCTTATGGGCAGATATATATCGCCTTGCCTCCGACAGCGTTTACGGGCAGATACATCTGTGAGTAGATATCGTCTTCAAACAGCGCTTACGGGCAGATGCTTTATATATAAGGCAATCTGCCTACAACGTTAAAGGTCAAAGAACAGCAAAGGTCAACTGCCCGCAATTCAGAGAAAAAGAGTAACTTGCTTAAAAAAATGCTATATATGAAAATTAAAGCGATACATAGGTAGAGGAGGTCAACAGCAACCTATGTATATAACTTTTTATTTTCTCAATTTATTAGAAAGGCGACGTCCCACAAGGTTGGTCGGAGGACAACTGCCTACAGGTCATGGAATATTATTCTCCATAGTTAAATTGATATGGAAAGACATACCGGTGACACAAATAGTTAGGCTGACACCGTGCAATTCAATCTTGGCGGGAATGGTCGCACGGCCCCACCGGAACGATTGAGTTCCACCGGCCTTAGGAGCTGGTCTATGTATTTTGCGGAGTGACGTCCCACGGGATCCGGAACCCCGAGACTCGGAGCTAACCAGCCCCTACGTTCGGTGTGCACGTGTGGCACGACGGGTGGGTATTTCATGCTGGAACGACCTGACGATAGCCTGCGAGCTACATTAGATGAAGAGACAATGAAAATATCAAATGTTGTTGAATGGTAACTACATATAATAATTTAACGACTACCAGTAGTTAAATAACAGAAATGAATCAAAATAATTTGAAAATAGCATCTAAATATCCTTTGTGTGACTATGTGTGCAGCCATTTTGCCTAAATTGGAACCGGTTAGTGATGTCAGCTGGACCATTTCTCTCCACTGAGGTGGAAACAGTACTAGATTACCCACGAGGCAGACGAAGCACGTGTTTAGCGCACCTGAAAAGCAGGGGCACCATAAAATGAGGATATATGTATTTTTTTAAAAGAATTTGTTATTTGATATTTCAAAGTAGGCATGGAAATAGTCATTATTGCAATAATCAGTTACACGTTCTTGCACTCTACCACACATTCTCCCGCCATTTTTCTATCTCGTGTCATGGTATGGCAGGACAGATCCGTCATCAAATTTACCATTTTAGGGAAATCCGCATTTCAGTGTTACCCAAATATTTCGGTAAAAAGGTTTTAAAAAAGAAATTTCTGGTGGTAAAACAGACCTTGTTCCATAAGATGTAGTTGCATTTGAACCTGCAGACTCTGTAAATGATCGGAGTAAAGATCTTGCTATGCGCGTGTATAGAACCGGACATGCTTCGCCATGTCCGCTTTGATGAAATTACAAAGGATTTTGAAATCAGAAAATCTAGAAACAAACAATTTTACTCAATTTCATCATACATGTAAGTTTTTGTTTTGTATCAGTTTAGTATTGTTGGGTTTCTTGTGGACACCATAATCTGTTCAGTGCTTAGGGCCTTTAAACGTCGTAATCCGGGTGGAAGTATATGCTGATAGTATAGAGGCAAGGCTTCAGAAAGTGCCTTATGTTTTTTAAGTTCGTTCCCTAAAAAAGTAAAAGTATCAAAGGGTAAGATTGTTTGGGTGTTTGCCTTTCATAAGGGCATGCGTAATGTTAGATCATCAAGCGCATTTTTGGACATTAGCTTGGTAATTCTCGCCAAGATTTTGAGAAAAAAGAAAAGAATACGGTATTGAAAGGACATGATGCATACCAGACAATATGCTATACATACCAGACAATATTATTAGTCCCCTACCAGTAAAACTGGGGAGGGGGGACTATAGGTTTGCACTCCGTCTGTCCGTCCATCCATCTGTCTGTCTGTCTGTCTGTCCATCTGTCACAGTTGGTTTTCCACACTTTTTTTCGCAGTACTTCAAGATATTATACTGAGAATTAGTATACTGCTTTGTTACTAGAAGTTACAGACCAAGTTAGAGTTTCAGGCGTATGCGTCAATCTTTGATGAAGTTATGGCCCCTTTCGACTTAAGAAATACGAAAAATATCAGCTTTCCGCACTTTTTTCGCACTCCTTCAAGATATTTAAGCAAAAATCAGTGCATCGCTTTACTATAAGGAGTTACAGAGCAAGTTCGAGGTTCAGACATTTTCTTAAATCTTTCATGGAGTTATGCCCGTTTTGACTTATGAAATATGAAAAATATTAGTTTTCCGCACTTTTTGCGCAGTCTTTCAAGATATTATACTGAGAATTGATATGTTACTTTGTTATGAGAAGTTACAGACAAAGTTCGAGTTTCAGGCGTATGCGTCAATTTTTGATGAAGTTATGCCCCCTTTCGACTTAAGAAATACAAAAAATATCAGCTTTCCACACTTTTTTCGTACTCCTTCATGATATTTAAGCGAAAATCGGTGCATTGCTTTAGTATAAGGAGCTACAAAGCAAATTCGAGTTTCAGACAGTTTAGTCAATTTTTCATGGAGTTATGCCCCCTTTCGACCTATGAAATACGAAAAATATTATTTTTCCGCACTTTTTTTCGCAGTCTTTCAAAATATTATACTAAGAATTGCTACATTGCTTTGTTGTGAGAAATTACAGACCAAGTTCGAGTTTCAGGCTTATGCGTCAATTTTTATGGAGTTATGCCCCTTTCGACTTAAGAAATACGAAAAATATCAGCTTCCCGCACTTTTTTCGCACTCCAAGATATTTAAGCGAAAATCAGTGCATCGCTTTAGTATAAGGAGTTACAGAGCAAGTTCGAGTTTCAGACATTTTCGTCAATTTTTCATGGAGTTATGCCCTATTTCGACTTATGAAACACAAAAAATATTAGTTGTCCACACTTTTTTTCGCAGCCTTTCAAGATATTAGACTGCTACATTGCTTTGTTATGAGAAGTTACAGACCAAGTTCGAGTTTCAGGCGTATGCATAAATTTTTGATGGAGTTATGCCCGCTTTCGACGAAAAATATCAGCTTTCCGCACTTTTTCCGCAATCCTTCAAGATATTTAAGAGAAAATTGATACATCGCTTTAATATAAGGAGTTACAGAGTAAGTTCAAGTTTCAGACTTTTTCGTCAGTTTTTCATGGAATTATGACCCCTTTCAACTTATGAAATACGAAAAATACTAGTTTTCTGCCCTTTTTCTCGAAGTCTCAAGATATTCAACTGAGAATTGGTACATTACTTTATTATGAGAAGTTACAGACCATGTTCGAGTTTCAGATGTTTGCGTCATTTTCTATGGAGTTATGTCCCTTTTCGACTTATGAAATACAAACATATCCGCCTTTAAGACTTTTTCCTTCTCCTTCACCATATATAACTGAGACTTGGTTTATTGCTATGTTATGAGAAGTTACAGATCAAGTTTGAGTTTCAGCTGCTTCTCACAATTTTTAATGGTGTTTTTGACTGTCAATCTCTAAAGATTTATATCACCAGGTAGGGGACATGTATTGCAAAGCAATACTTACAGAATGCTTGTTTCATACAAAACGAGATGATATAAAGCCCCTGTATAAACAATAGTTATCAGTAAAATAGACCCTCTTAACTCGTCATAAAATTCAAATCGGGCGCACACAAAATGAGGACGATAATTTGCTGGCATTGCTTAGATGCAGATAGCACATGAACCACTGGGCGGATCAAGTTGATTTTAATGTCTATATCAAGCTAGTGATACAGGGGTTAAGATGATATCAAAATCAATACGATTTGCCGTGGTGCGTTTACAGTCCACTACGGAGATAGACTAGGTCCCGACTTGTCTGGCCTCCTAAGTTGTTCTGTGTAACAATCTAGTTCTTATGATGACGTGGCAAAATGGCCGGTCATTACGCTAGAGGCGTATTTCGCCGCACCAAACCATGACTATGTTTAGATTGCATTAGAATGTATCAATTTTAAAACATTTTCCCATTTTAATAGCACAAATCAATATTTTAATAACTGATGGATATTCTACACATTTACGCTATGACGTCAGCAGAGGCTCCTCTACCAATCAGAGAATGTAAATAGTAGCACCAATACAACTGATATATGTACAAAAGTCAAACATGTCAATACAGGCCACCTCCATGGATACACACATATGATCAATATTACAATAAAAACAGGCGACCGTCTAATACAATTCAGCATTCACAGATGGTGGGGAGTGGTTGTTCTTTGAGATGTGTTATTTCTCGACCACCCATCTCAAAGAAACATTCTTATGTGCGCCCCCCCCCCCTCCCCGCGCCCCCCCCCCCCCCCTCCAACCACGGGCCGAATATTAACAGGCTTAATTGTACACTGATATTGACACATGGTTGCTCAACAATACGATTTGATTGTGACAGCTATTGTCAGAATATGTACATGACCCAATGTACCTGGAGCGACCCTGACCGTCCCAACCTAGCCAAGGGATGCTTCAGATGGAAAACATCAGATTTGAACTGTGACGTAGGTGTGATGGTGATTATTCAGAGTGAAAAGCCGAAACGGCAATAATCTGTACTTTCTGACTTAATTAGCAATTAATTAAATAAAATTAATTGCAGAAATACAGTCCCTTTAACCCGATGTCGCACTGCCCGTGATGATTAATATTAAGCCGAAACGGTGATTAATCACACAGCTATTAACGCCCTGCTGTGTACACGTGGGTGCATGGTTTGTGCAAAGAAACAGCAATGATTAGTAATTAGCTGGGTCTTCAAGTTAATCTTAAGCCGAGGCGGCAATTAACATCATAAAGGTCGGCAATACATTCACTTTGAGTCGAATCAACTGAAATGATTGAAATCGTGCGGTTAATTTTAAGCCAAAATTGCAATTAAACCACACAATTGTGCCTTGATTATGACGTGAATATGCGTGCGTGTAGTGTAAAGTACATGCGTGTCACAGTTCACCATCGCCTCGTTGTGTTCCATACGATAGCCTCTGACTGGCCTCCAATACCAGGTTCAGACACTAATAATCTAGGATTGAGGGTAAAGGGATAATTGCCAGCAGCTCTTGGTGCTACTGAGCAAGAAATTGACAAGATGGAATTAAAAAGACTGATGTTTATTTACAATAAACCTCGCTAAACAGTGACCGGAAACATGACTGAATTGAGTAGTAAAAATACTAGTTTGTTTACATATGACGTCATTTTACAGGGGAAATCTCTAACAGCCCGGAGATGTCTTAAATTCTATTAATCTGGTTTTATGAGAAATGGAAATTCATACTCCACACATTCAAGAATGGTGAAATATATCTACAGTTCCGATTAAGTAATAATCAGAAGAATCCAATACTAGAAATTAGTTTATCACATTATTTGCGGCTAGGCTATGCCTCCTGTCACCGCAGACCGGTTTGGTAGGATGCGATGATGGCAGACGATAACCTACCACATAATATACATTGTACCGCAATAATAATATGCGTACCGCAGCGGTAACACCTGCAATATGCCTATTATTACCGCGTACAACGCGGTGAATAAACCCTCAATACATTACTGTACCTAAAGTGCGGTAATTATACTTCGGTATGTAAGCGGTAACAAACGTCAAAATGTGGCGAAGCGTCAGATAAAAGATCGATGAGTTGCTGAAGACAAGCCAACTCCTCGTCTATTGGCTCTGTGCTATTTATAAGATTTTGGGGAGTGACGTCATGAATAAATTACGGAGATAAATTAGACAAACTTATATAACTTATACGAGATGAATACATCAGTTTGATAGATGAAAATCATTAAATACAGCTAGAATATGATAGAATTATATATTAATCCTAAAAATATACTCCATTACAACATTTGTATAAGTCGGCAAACATCGGAACACCCGCCAACTGGGTCACATCCAGTTTAGTTATGAATGAAAATGACAATTGGAAATTGGAAGTTACGATGTAAATAGCATGTTTTGTGAACAAAACACAGAGGATATATGTGAGATATTAAGAAAACGTGATAAATAAATCGCCAATGCTATACTAATGAGAAAGGTAAGGTTGGAACATCACGATGGCAATCTCTTAATGTTAAATATAATCTGACTATAAAACTTGAAACCTCTGATGAAATATTGATAAAACTGGAGCATGACAAACTATTCGCATACAGAATAGAGCTCATGGAAGTTGCAAATCTGCTACATTCCCCCCCCCCCCAACTTACAATATTGCACGCCCTGGTGCAAGGAGGTAGGCAGACTATAAAAGATTGAAACTTCCATCGATGATTGATTCTGTACGAATTACCAGATTAGTTCAAAAGCATTTCAATTGACAGAACTAGCAAAACTATTTTTGCCCGACATATACAATGCACAGTAAATGGTAATGAAAAATTCAAACAGTGATGAAAAATATTACATCCACATTATTCTTTAATTCCACCCCTTTCCCTCTCGACTGACCATTTCATCCCTCACACAGAAGACCCAGAACATTGAGAGTGGGAGATGGCCCATTCCCATCTGCTGCTCACTGTTCTTGGGTCTCCGCTACCGATGTCATGTTGACAGAAATGGTTGAGTGAGAGATGGCTCATTCCCATCAGCTGACCATTCTGACAACATAACATTGATGCTAAGAGAGATGAACCTTCCCCAAAAATAATTCTAAAAATCCCCACTATACAACAATAATCTAAAGATAAAATATCAACTTCCGCAGGCACGTGTGTGGGCTGGGTAGGCGAAGGAATTTGGACCTTGCCCTCTCGCTCCAGAGAGCACATCAGATAGAGAGAAAAATTATACCAGCGTGGGTCCGAAGACCCAATCGGAGGGGTATCCGGCTCAGTCTTCTTCTTCTTTTTGATCGCTAGTATCACACTTGGAGAGCCGTTCTCAAGATGAAATCTGTGGTTTTCTGCAGTTCTTCCACAGGCCCATACAGCTTTCCAAGAAAAGAGGTTGACAAAGGCCTGATCTCTTCTCTCAGCAGCTGATACTGCAACATTGAAGTATGTGCTCTGTGGTCTGTTCTGCTTCTCCACAAGGACAAGCGGGTGATGTCGTAAGGTGGAACCGCCTGTACATGTGTTGGTTTAGTCTGTTGTGTCCAGTTCTGAGACGAAAAATGGTCACTTGCTCTGGCCTCGAGAGTAGATGGTAGGCATCTTCTGATTGAGGTGTTCTATAGAGTGACTTGATGATAGTCTTCATCTCTGTATGGGTAACCATGTTTTCTGTCTGATTCTCTTCTGCACACACCTTTGCCATCTGCTTCCTCATTTCCTTGGACTCCACAGTGTGAGGGAATCCACTGCAGTGCTATCCGAAAGCATTTGGTGGTTTGTAGTGCGTCTTCCGGCTCAGTGAAGGGCATTAAGGAAGGTGATGGAACCGCAGGCACAATTGGAGTAGAAGGCTCAGACTTCTGAGACATCTTCTCTACCAACTGGGCCCCCAGTTCCTGCACCCTCTTCAAGGTTTCCTTCAGCTGGATCTCTTTTCTCTCTGCCTGATGCATCTCCAGCTTCTTGAGGGCATCCTTGGCTGACTCCACTCGATCAACCCACAACTGCTTCTGTGCCCGAGCATATGTTATAACAGCCACCAGTCCCGACCGATCCACAGGAAACTTCCCTACCGGCACCGCTTCCCGAACAACAGGGCCAACGGTCCTGCTCTTCTTGGGAATGGGAACAGCAGTATTCTGCTTCTCCCCATGGACTGGAGGTGAAGGTGTTCGCCTTTTCAGCACCTCTACTGCAGGAGGAATTGACGACGATGGTGGAATAACCACCGCGAACAGTTCTGGCGATCTCTGAAACTGCTGGCACGTCTCCGGATCCTCTCCCGGACCGATCTTTCCCTGTGGGTCGACATATTGATGATTAGACCACAATCCCTGAGGAAGAGTTGGCATCGCAGAAGCCCGTCTTGCCTCCTCCTGACAAGTGAATAACTGTAAGTGTTTTCCCAGCAGGTGGCGCTCGACGTTATATGGTCATTTCCATGTGATGAATTGGCGGCCAGCCACTGGGCAGGAATACTGAAGGCAGATTGATTTGTGCACTTTATTGTAATGGCGCACAAACGAGTTCAAATGGTAAAATGTTTTTAATTTACATGAAGGTGCGAGGCATCGTGTCTCTTTGCCTCGTACCTCCCACGCACGATCTTTCACACTTTTTATACTCTGCATAGGTGTATCCGGCAGCCCTAGCTCCAAATTCATCTCCTCCGGAGGATCTAATGATACCACATCATCTAATAGTGGTAATATCAGTCTTGGTACCATAATCGTCATTTCGTTCTTCACTTGCTCCCATAACTCTTCGAATCCATCATCCATCCTGCAACACACCAGAGAAAGATGTCTTACATATATGAAGAAAACATCATCAGAGTACAAATACAGTGACAATATTTATGAACATGACATCTCAAGAACATGCACTCAATGCCTCTCACTACGGTCCAAGACATCAATGAGCCAACTGTCGGGAGTTATGTCACAATTATATATCTTCAGGTCATCAACATGTACAACACGAGGAGTGGAGGTAGGAGCTTCCTGAATCCGGTAAATTACATCACTGATTCTAGACAGAATTACAGATGAACACCTCCATCCACAGCCAAATTTCTCCCGGTCTCTCCGTGGATCCCACAACCATACCCAATCCCCCCGAGTATATTCTATTAGCCCAGTCAGTCGGTCATAGTTTCGTTTTTGTCTAGCTGCACTGGACTTTAACTGCTTTTTGGCAAAGGCATGTGTGGATCCTAAAGTTTCACGGACCCACTCCACGTATTCCACAGGACATTTTGATGCTTCTGCTCTCCCTGGAGGCCATCCTACCATACAGTCAATTGGAAGCATCATCTCTGCTCCATATGTCATAAGGTGTGGTGAACATCCTGTGCTTTCTTGATTGGTCGACCGATATGCCATAGTGAGGTAGGGTAGTCGTCCTGAGATGTGGAAACAAAATTCTTCAGCATTTGCTTCAGCGTGCATTTCAATCTCTCTACCAGTCCATCAGATGATATGGAGTTGTCCTAGTTTTATTTATTTGTAGAAGTTTACATAGCTCACTAAATAAACTTGACTCATATTCCCATCATTGATCAGTATGCAGACTTAGAGGGGTACCTCTCCTACATATCAATTCAGTCATGATCTTGTCTGCCACAGTTTGAGCGGTATGGTCTGGCAAACCAAATGCCTCCTGCATACTTAGTGAAATAAGCTCCAACTACCAATATGTACCTGTTTCCCATTTTTGTTTCAGGAAGATGGCCCATGATGTTACATGCAATCCTCTCATTGGGTGCACCCACTGGTTCCTGCTGAACAGGTGCTTTCCTGGGACGTAGACGTGGTTTGTGCCTAGCACAGGAATGACATCTTGAACACCATCAGACCACATATTTCTTATACCCTGGCCAATAAAAGCGGCATTTAACTACTTCTAGTGGTTTTCTTACCCCTACATGCCCCGATGTTCATTGATTATGAAGTTGATGTAAAATTTGTTTTCTCATTCCCACAGGTACAACAAACTGCTTTACTGACATCTCCTTTGCATCAGCATAATAACGGTACAATAATCTATCAACCATCTCTAACAAATTCCATTGAGCCCTGAGTGTTTTGACCTCTTTGTTCTCTGATGCTGCAATACTCCAAGATGGACGCTCATCAATTTTCCAATTTATCAGTACTTGAATAGAAGAGTCCTCCTTCTGCAACTGCAATAATTGTTCTGGAGTCCATCCATCTATCCAATTGTAACCATCTGTAGAACATAACTGACCATCACTCGGATTGGAACCAGCTCCAGTTTTCTTCGGACAATTCCGCAACTGTATCTCTCTTGCTGCCATAGCAAAATTCTGGCCATTTCCACATCCACTGGATCCAACTTGGGCATGATCCTTATCAAGGCAATCTTGACAATCTTCACTCTTGCAGTGTCTTGGCAATCGAGATAGGCTATCAGCATTTCCATGTTGAACTCCACGTCAATGTTGTATTTCAGTCATAGGTGCCTAACACAGACAACCACCTAGCCAACATTCCTTCAGGCTCCTTAAAATTCAGGGAGGCATGATCAGTATGCACAACAAAATGTCTACCATATAAATAATGTCTGAAGTGTTTCACAAACAGAACAACTACGAAAAGTTCTCTCATCATAGTGCAATACTGGCGCTGAGTTTTTGACAACGTTCTGCTCACATACGCTATCACTTTTTCATGTCCATCCTGTACTCCTGATAAAACTGCTCCAGCTCCAGTTGCACTAGCATCAGTATCCACTATGAAATGGCCATCATTCTGGGGATACACTAACACTGGAGAAGACACCAGTCTTTCCTTCAGCTTCATAAATGCAGACTCACACTCATCTGGCCAGAGAAATTTAACACTTTTATTGGTTAAACCATGAAGAGGTGAGGCTATATGGGCAAATCCTTCCACATGTTTCCTGTAGTACGAGGCCAAACTCAGGAACTGCCTAACCTCTTTCACTGACCTAGGTGTGGGCCAATCACGAACAGCTTTTATTTTCTCTGGATCACGCTGTACACCCTCTCTAGAGACAACATGGCCAAGGAACATCACAGACTATTGAAAAAGCTGGCACTTGGATGGTTTCAATTTTAAATTAGCATTTGCAAAACGTCCCAGGACTAACTTCAGGTTTGCCAGCATCTCACTGAAATTACATCCATATTATATCGTCAATGTAAAGCAAAACAGCTTTCACATTGTAAACCTCATAATACCACTTCCATAAGACATTCAAAAGTGGCAGGCGCATTCGACAAACCAAATGGCATAACGCGAAATTGAAACAGACCTCTTCTCATTGCAAATGCCGTCTTTGCTTTGCTGTCTTCGTCCATTTCGACTTACCAGTAACCTGAGGCCAAATCCAAAGTACAAAACCACTGTCCTCCAGACAGAGATTCAACACAGTCATCGATACGTGGAAGGGGGTAAGCATCCTTGCGACAAACTTCATTCAATTTTCTATAGTCCACACAGAAACAGGTGCTTCCATCCTTCTTTTTGACTAAAATAATAGGTGATGCCCAAGGACTGGTGCTTGTTTCGATGATTCCCTGATTCAACATCTCATCAACCTCAGCATCTGCATCTTCTCGCCGGTGAACAGGTAAGCGTCTAGGTGGTAATTTAATGGGCTTTGCTTCACCCGTGTTGATAACATGTTTGGTGACATTAGTTCTACCAAGATCACCTTTCGATGCTTGGAAACAATTCTGGTATTGACATAGCAATTTGCGGAGCTGAAATTGCTGATCTGTACTTAAATCTGCTGTTGAAGTCACCAGTTTCTCTAATGGCTCAGGTAAAGATATAAAATCTTGTCCTGGTACATTGTCATTCATTATGAGTACTTCTATGGATTCTAATGATGCCACTATTGTTCCCGCTGTTATCTCTACTGTATTACTGCCCACATTAATGACCCGCAATGGTATATGTGGAAGCTGCTTCCTACTAACAAGAGTTCTAGCCAATAACAATCCAGTCTTTTCCCACTGCGTCAGAAGAGGTTCCACGAGCAAATCATCATCTTTTCCCACACACTTCCCATTAATAATTCCTATAAATAGCATCTCCTGTCCGGGATGAACTAGAATGGGTGTCTCCACTCTAATTTCCATACATTGTTTCCCTAGCTGATTGTGATGAAGGCTTACAGGTATGGAATCCATATACAAACATTCCGCTGCCACATCCACCACACACTTGTGGTTTTCCATAAAGTCTATTCCCAAAATTGCGGCACTGGTAGACAGGGACACTACTTTAATGGGGCATATTAAGTTTCTTCCTCCCACTTGGATTTCTAAATCAGTTTCTCCGTGCACCTGAATGTCTTCACCACTCGCTGCTTTGAGTATTAACTGACTGTTAAGGACTGAGCAGGCCTCTTTTCTTCAGGAATCTGTTGATAAACAAACCAATTGACAAGTGTATAGGTTGATCCTGTATCGACAAGTAACATATAAACACGATCAATTAATTGATTCGACCATTCCATTTGGAAAATCCACAAGTTTAGCTGGCCTTGCGGTCTTAAAACCAGCCTCGTCTAGTTTTAATTGGCTGCTCATGGTGGAATCTCCCTAGTTTCTCTGGGTGGACCTTGACCTTGATGATTCACTCTCCCATAATTTCCCATGGGACGAGTACTACCATCTCTCTGAGGACAATTCCTCTGAAAATGCCTGTACGCTTTGCAAAAATAGCAATGATTCTCAACATCCTGATGCCGTGAGTTGAACTGATTCTCCCTGGCTGGCCTATTGATAGTTTTGGGTTCGGCCTTCATGGATTTTATTTCATTCTGTAGAGCAGCTATATTTTCTGTCGTTTTTGTGAGTGTCTCATACATCTGCTTTGTGATTCATCTGTCTTGATGTCCATTGAGCATTTATTCTCAATTACATATGTCTCCCCATATTCCATTGACGCAGGTTTTCTTACACCTCGCCCATGCACGATCGGGTCAAAGGACTCATACTCCACTGCTAAAGCTATTGCTGCATAAAGAGTGGTGGGTCATCCAAACTGTGCGTGCTTCTTAAGCTCTATGCTTCCAAGACCATTGATAAACTGATCTATTACCCATTCGTCCTGTGCCTCCATTGAAATTCTGGGGAAAGCCCTGTTGCAAGTCTTCGTAAGCTGTAACCAAACTGCATTGCACTCTCATTGGTTCTTCGTACTCGATTCCTGAACTCCCCTGGATGTTTCCCTCACGACCAGCCATCGATCGGTAATCAGCTGGTGGAATATACTTAGTTTGTACTGGTTGCATAAATTCATCTTCACTACCCACATTTTGTCTTCTCCATTGAGCATCAGAGTTCTTAGGCTCCTGCACATTTCGTTAAAAAATTACTCCATCCTCTACCAGTACATCATCTTGATTAGCTGACATCACGCTACCCTCGGTCATCAAGTTGTCCACTGAGTCATGAAACTGTATGTCATCTTGCCAGTTATGCCAGTCATCAGCCATGTTTGCCTCAGTCCTCGTCTCCGCATCCGCCTCCATCTGTAGCTCTATCTGCTCATCTGGTGATCGAACATTTTGCCGTCTCCATGGGCTAGGAACCATTCGGTAATTGTATGCATGAGAGCAGTGCTCCAAGATCGATTGGCAGCCATTGTATAAAGATATGTCCAGATATGTCCAGTCAGCTCAGTCTGTCTATCCCTGACTAATCCACCTCAATTCTGGTTACGGCACCAAAATTTCTGTAGTGACCCTGACCTTCCCAACCTAGCCAAGGAACGCTTCAGATGGAAAACATCAGATTTGAACTGTGACGTAGGTGTGAGATAGTGTGAGGGTGATTATTCAGAGTGAAAAGCCGAAACGGCAATAATCTGTACTTTCTAACTTAATTAGCAATTAATTAAATAAAATTAATTGCAACGAGGTCAGAAATACAGACCCTTTAAGCCGATGCGGCACTGCCCGTGATGATTAATATTAAGTCGAAACGGTGATTAATCACACAGGTATTAACGCCCTGCTGTGTACACGTGGGTGCATGGTTTGTGCAAAGAAACGGCAATGATTAGTAATTAGCCGGGCCTTCAAGTTAATCTTAAGCCGAGACGGCAGTTAACTTCCTAAAGGTCGGTAATACATTCACTTTGAGCCGAATCAACTAACATGGTTGAAAAAGTGTGGTTAATCTTAAGCCGAAACCACACAACTGTGCCTTGATTATGATGTGAATATGCGTGCGTGTAGTGTAAAGTACATGCGTGTCACAGTTGACCATGACCTCGTTGTGTTCCATACGATAGCCTCTGACTGGCCTCCAATACCAGGTTCAGACACTAATAATCTAGGATTGAGGGTAAAGGGATAATTTCCAGCAGCTCTTTGTGCTACTGAGCAAGAAATTGACAAGATGGAATTAAAAAGACTGATGTTTATTTACAATAAACCTCGCTAAACAGCGACTGGAAGCATGACTGGATTGAGTAGTAAAAATACTACAGTTTGTTTACATATGAAGTCATTTGACAGGGGAAATCTCCCCTAGCCCAGGGATGTCTAAATTCTATTAATCTGGTTTTATGAGAAATGGAAATTCATACTCCACACATTCAAGAATGGTGAAATATATCTACAGTT